>JAZAVI010000251.1:0-179397 GCA_036326025.1 Chrosomus eos
CATTTCGTCATGTCCCGCCAGTATAGGCGTGGTCTCGCCCTATAAATACCCCCTCGATAGCTGTATTTCCTCTGATTTTTTATTCTTCACGCGAAGCTCACGCATCGCGGGATCCAGAGTGAGAAGCCGCGCCGTTGACTTGTAGCCTTCTCAGCGGGACGTGCCATCTTCTGAAGTCGCTGGCCCAGCCGCCTTCAACTGCCGTACCTGCTGCGCTTTCCGGCGTACTATATCCTTTTACTCTGCTAAGTGTGTGTGTGTTTGCTTACGTGACGCAACACCCATTATCTGTTCTAAAAGAGCTGCGTCTTTTTAAAGATGCCTTTCTGTGGCTCGTGCCGCTCCCAGCTCAGTGATGAGGACCGTCACGTCATCTGTGTGTCCTGCCTGGGTCATGAGCACGCGGCTATCGCGCTCGCGGATGGTGGATGCCCGCACTGCGCACTTCTGCCTATGGTGACTCTGCGGACTCGCCTGGCGTCGTTCTCTGAGCCCGCGTCCCAGCCTTCTGTGCCGCGCCGTAAGAAGCGTCGCGCCCAGCGCGCTCCCGAGCCTTCTCCAGCCCGCCAAAGCTCGCCGGTTCGCCCGCCTGCTTCGCCGGCTTCAATTGAGTCGCTCCCGGACGGACAGCGCCCGCCGTCTGCCGCCGCTTCCGCTCCCGAGCTGGACGAGCCTGCTGAGGTATGCTCTCTTGTGGCTTCTGATAGCGAGGATTGGGCGAGCTCTGTGGACCTCCCCCCGCTGACGTGTCTAGCCAACCCTCTGGGAAGAGACCCGGCATTGAGGCTGAGCTGATGCGTCTGCTCACCCAGGCCGTGGAGAGCATCGGCCTCGAGTGGGAGGCGCCTGCCTTGCCGCCGCGCAACAGACTCGACGGGCGCTTTCTCAAGAAGGACGAAGCCCCGTCTAAGTCTAGGGCCGCCCCCTTCCTCCCTGAGCTCCACGACGAAGTCGCCAAGTCATGGACCGCCCCGTTCTCCGCCAGACTGCGCACTTCCACCTCTGCGGCCTTTTCTTCTGTCACCGGCGCGGGAGATAAAGGATATCTCTCCATTCCTCCTGTGGAGGCGGCGGTCGCGTCGCATCTCTGCCCGCCCTCTGCGGGACGGCGCGCGCAGACGACGCTTCCCTCTAAAGCCTGCCGGGTGACTTCATCGCTGCACGGGCGTGCTTACACAGCCGCTGGACAGGCGGTCTCAGCGCTGCATACTATGGCGATCTTGCAGATTTACCAGGCCGACCTTCTCCTTAAGTTGGACGAGGAAGGTCCGGGTGCTGTCAATGTGGCGGATTTACGAGGCGCTACGGACCTTGCTCTACGCGCCGCTAAAGCCGCTGCTCAGGCCATGGGGCGGAATATGGCCTCTCTCACCGTTGCCGAGAGACATCTGTGGTTGACGCTGTCTGAGATGATGGAAGCTGAGCGCTCTGTATTCCTCGACGCGCCCATTTCCCCTGCGGGCCTCTTCGGATCTGCCGTCAAGGATTTCGCGGACAGATTCTCTGAGGAGCAGAGGACTTCGCAGGCCATGAAGCACTTCCTTCCGAAGCGCTCGAGCTCCGCTGGCCGAAGATTGAGCTCAAGCCCGAGGCCTCAAAGCTTTCCTAGCCACACTAAGAAAGCGACGGTGTTCGGATCCCGCTGCGGCCGGTTCCCCACCGAAACGATTTGCTCGTTCAGTTCCTTGCGATGTGACTGTGCCAGTGTATTTAGCAGTGAAGCAGCCGGTGTCTCAGCCCGCTTGCCTGCACAAAAAAGCCGTTTTTATGGCTACCCAGATAAATCCAATAAAGAGTGTATTTTCTGGTATGCCGGCCACGGCCGATGGTGTTATGAGTGTTGTAAGAATGCCCACGCCCCAGTGCCCATTCCCACACCCAGACACAGCCCGCCACGGTGCGAGGCTAGCACACATAAATCTGACTCAGGTCGATTGTGCAAACAATGTAGTGAATGCGCCCATACAATGCCCGCTCACGCTGCATGCCGCGTGTCCCTTGGTTTCTGTAAAAACGAAACCAATACACAATCTATCGGCTCCGGCCGAAAGCATGTACAGTGCAGTAGATGTGCCCGTAGGTTTGCGCCCACATCCTCCCGCAAGCACGCCGAATCCCACGGGATTCGCCCCGCTCACTCTCGCTGTGCGTCCCGCCGCAGAGAGTCTGAGCGCGGCCAGGCTGCCCGCTGTGTTCAGCGCGCCCCCCGCCTCGAACGCTGTAAGCACGGCGTTGTAGTCCCAGGGTACCGGAGCTCTCGAGCCGTTGCCTGGTCACGGCCAGAGCCCGGTCTGCATCCTACCTCTAGCTATTCACGTAGAAGCGTGGTCAAAGCTACCCGGGGTATCAGACTGGGTGCTGAACACTATAAAGAGAGGCTACTCGCTACAATTCGCACGACGTCCCCGCCGTTATACGGCGCCCGTCGAGACTACGGTGAGAAACGAAGTATCTCATCTACTTCGAGCCGAGATAGCGAAATTGCTGAGCAAGGGGGCCATAGAGCCCCTTTCTCAGGCTCAGAGCGAAGGGGGCTTATACAGCAGATATTTTCTGGTACCGAAAAAAGATGGGGGCTTCAGACCCATTCTAGATCTGAGACAGCTGAACAAAGCGCTTGTGAAGCGCCAGTTCAGGATGCTTACGACCAGGGGAATCCTCGCGCAAGTGCGCCAAGGGGACTGGTTTATGTCAATAGATCTGAAAGACGCCTATTTCCAAATACAAATAGCGTCCCATCACAGGCGATTCTTGAGATTCGCGTTCGAGGGCCAGGCTTATCAATACACAGTCCTGCCGTTCGGCCTGTCCTTGGCACCCCGTACATTTACGAAGTGCATGGACGCGGCTCTCGCACCCCTGAGACTTCAGGGCATGCGAGTTATGAACTAATTGGACGATTGGCTGATTCTAGCTCGATCACGGTCAGAGCTCATAGAACACAGGGCCACACTGCTCGAGCACCTCGAGAAACTGGGCCTGACAGTCAACTGGGAAAAGAGCTCGCTGTGTCCCAGCCAGAGAATTTCTTTCCTGGGAACAGTGTTGGACTCGCTATCCATGACGGCACGCCTGTCACCGGAGTGTGTACTAAGTATTCAGCGCGTCGCGGAATCCTTCCGCCACGGCTCTATAGTCCCGCTCAGACGGTTTCAGAAAATGCTGGGCCTGATGGCCTCGGCATCCCCTGTACTCCAGCTGGGCCTGCTTCGCATGCGCCCACTGCAGAGGTGGCTGAAGGCATGGGTCCCGCCCTGGGCATGGACCACGGGCCGGTGTCGCTTCAGGGTCGACCGATGGTGCGTTTCGGCCCTGAAACCATGGAAAGTAACCAGCTGGTATCAGTCTGGTGTGAGTCTGGGGACCGCCTCAAGGGTGAAAGTGGTGTTTACGGACGCCTCCACCACGGGGTGGGGAGCGCTGCTCGAGGGCAGACCGCTGGCTGGCCTATGGTCAGAGCAGGGGAAGCTCCTTCACATAAACTGCTTGGAATTGATAGCAGTCGACAAAGCGCTACGGCGCTTCCGTCCCCTGATAAAGGGCCACCACGTCTTGGTCCGGTCGGACAACAAGTCAGTGGTGGCGTACATAAATCGCCAGGGCGGCCTCGGGTCCGCACGCCTTTGCAGGCTGACGGAACCCCTCTTGGTCTGGGCCCAGCGCAACCTCCTTTCTCTGAAAGCGGCGCACGTGCCTGGTCACCTGAATACGGGTCCAGACATGCTGTCCAGAGACAATGTCCCGACAGGAGAATGGTCGCTGCATCCGCAGACGGTCCAGCTGCTGTGGGAAACGTTTGGCAGAGCGCAGGTGGACCTGTTCGCGTCCCGCGAGAACGCTCACTGCCCAGTATTCTTCTCGAAAAGCAGGGACGCGCTGGCCCATGCTTGGCCCAGCGGTCCCCTGTATGCTTTTCCCCCGGTCTCGCTCCTGCCTCAGGTGTTGGAGCGGATCAGGGAAAATGGATGCCCAGTGCTGCTTGTAGCTCCGCTCTGGACGAACCAGGCCTGGTTTCCGGTCCTGATCCGGATGACCAGCACTGCCCCGTGGTCTGTACCGTTGAGGAGAGATCTCCTCTCTCAGGCTGAGTGCTCGATTTGGCATCCTCACCCGGAACTGTGGTCCCTGCACGCATGGGCCATCAACGGGTACCCGCTAGCCTCCCGGAAGGAGTGCTAAACACGATCGCGCAGGCTAGAGCTCCGTCTACCAGACGGCTCTATGCCTCGAAATGGTCGGTGCTCTCTACTTGGTGTCGAGCCCATGGCTTTTCACCTGTGGACTGCGGGGTTAAGGAAGTGCTTGCCTTCCTTCAGGAGCTGATGGATAAGGGAAGGACCCCATCCACGCTCAAAGTTTACGTGGCGGCCATAGCAACGTTTGCTAAACCGGTGTCTGGCCAGTCACTAGGGAAAAACGACTTAGTCGTGCGTTTCCTACGAGGAGCTCGGAGGTTAAACCCTCCCAGGCCCCCTTCAGTCCCGGCTTGGGACCTTTCCACGGTCTTGGAGGCCATGAAAGGCGCCCCGTTTGAGCCGATCCAGCTGTCGGACATGAAGCACCTGTCCCTTAAGACGGTGTTTTTATTGGCTCTCGCTTCAGTGAAGCGTGTAGGGGACTTACAGGCGCTTTCTGTAAGCGCGTCATGTCTGGAGTTTGGGCCTAACGACTCAAAGGTCGTACTCAAACCGAGGCACGGCTACGTGCCGAAATCCCTCAATACACCGTTTAGGGCCCAGGTAATTTCCCTGTCAGCCCTTCCGGTTCTCGATGAGGAGAGGGACGCGAGTCTCCTTTGCCCTGTCAGGGCGTTAAGGGCTTATGTGTCCCGCTCGGCTGAGTTCAGACAGACCGAGCAGCTTTTCGTGTTGTTTGGCGGCCGTTCTAAGGGACTCGCCGCTTCAAAACAGAGCCTATCCAGATGGATAGTGGATGCCATAGCGCTGGCTTACACTTCCAGGGGCATGCGGTGCCCATTGGGTGTCAAAGCGCACTCCACGAGAGGCGTGGCCTCGTCGTGGGCATGGTATAGCGGGGTCTCCCTGCAGGATATCTGTACGGCTGCGGGCTGGGCCTCGCCGTCTACATTTATCAAGTACTATAACCTGGAGGTGCCCGCCTTACAAGCTAAGCTTCTGGCGGTCTGAACTTCGGGCTTATCGGCCGCCAATGCGGCTATGTGTACCCCTACGGGTCTGTACCCCTACGGGACTTTTATGAGGGAGTGATGCTTCTAGCCTCTCCTCCTCTACTCTGTGTGAGTGGTGGTGATTGTGCACTAGATGCGCCCCGGGCTTGGCCCCGGGACTCTGGTGTTGGATCCCTGTCCGCACAGCGTGTTGCATGGGGTTCCCCATAGCGTAAGATATTACGCAGTACGAGAGATACTCTCGTAAGAGAACGTACTCGGTTACTAACGTAACCTCGGTTCTCTCTAGAGAGGGAACGAGTACTGCGTATCTTGCCGTGCTTGGAATATGCTCTGGTTCGCTTCGGCGTACAAAATCAGAGGAAATACAGCTATCGAGGGGGTATTTATAGGGCGAGACCACGCCTATACTGGCGGGACATGACGAAATGAGCGCGAAGCGTCCTCATTCGTCATTACGTCACGCAGTGCCTCACTCGATAGGCTGCAGCTTTTCCAGCGAGGCAGCCAATGGGCGCGCGAGCTGTCTCGCCCCTGTCTGCTTGCTGCTGCAAAAGCGTTTTGCATGATTAAAAAATTAAGGATAATTTTTGGCTTCAATATCTCGAGGAAAGAGTATTTCCCCATAGCGTAAGATATTACGCAGTACTCGTTCCCTCTCTAGAGAGAACCGAGGTTACGTTAGTAACCGAGTACGTTCTCATGAGAATTAGGTCACGTCACGTGAACTACTAGTGGTTCTCGCAATACTACGGATATGGTTATGTTAGGTTAGAGCCCTAAAACAGAGGGACGTTTTTTGAATATAATATTGAATATGTAAAATTATAATGAACATTATAAATTCAAATTATAACGTTATGGTGACCTCAATAAAACAACCAAAACAAATGTGTGTGAAATTTTAATATTTCTTCTGTTTTATTATACAGCTAAAAGAGCCTGGGGTCAAATTGACAGATCCTAGAACACCGATGCTACAAAATGTGTACAGGACATACAAAAATATCAGCAGGTTAATTTTATGTTTACAGAGTTGTCCCCATAAAATTATGAAAAGTCATTACATCTGAAGCAAAAAAAATAAAAATAAAATCATGTATTTACAGACGTTAAACATTGAATGGGGTCAAATTGACCCCAAAGATAATAGGAGGGTTATCTTCTTATTTATTGAACTGTTGTATAAAATCAATATCACATTTGCACTCAGGACAAAACAGCATTCGTGTGATACTCATTGCTTTTGTGCTTTTGCTTTTTGTTGAAAAAACTTGTCCATGAAAAAGTTTGCTCATGATGCCACTCAAAAATTAAAAGTTTTGTTCCTTTATTCTTGTAACAAATTATACATACAATGCAAGTATATAGATGTAATACATGACATTAATAATAGTGCATCATTGCATAGAGTATACATTATATTTCACTATATTTACTCCCAAACATAAACAAAATAAGCATTTACATCTAAAATTGGAGCATTTTGACCTTCCCCCAATTTCCAACAATCCACACCATAACAAATGTCTCTTTCAGATGATGTTGTTTTGTTGCAAAAAAATCCATCTTTTGATTTATCAGAATATAATTTACTTTATAGTTATTTACTTGAAAGTGATGGATTTGAACTTTGCTTACTTCAGGCAACACTTCTTATGTCTCTGTAGACTAGATGATTGGGTGTAACTCTTCCCACATGAAGAACACTTGTACGGTTTCTCTCCAGTATGAACTCTCATGCTCTTTTAAAGATCCAAGTTGTGAAAAACTCTTTCCACAGTGTGAGCACTTGTACGGTTTCTCTCCAGTATGAACTTTCTGGTGTTTTTTTTTTAAGTTGTTAGATGAAGTGAAGCTCTTCCAACAGTGAGAGCACACATGAGGTCTCACACCAATATGAATACTTTCATGCTCTTTTAAAGACTTAAGTTGTGAAAAACTCTTTCCACATATAGAACAAACATGATGCTTCACACAAGTATGAGTTGTAAGGTGTCTTCTTAAGTATGATTTCAGAACAAATGTTTTATCACACTGATCACAGCTGAATGATCTCACTCCAGAGTGAGAGAGAAGATGATTGTTTAGAGAGCTATTCCGATTGAAACTCTTTCCACAGTGAAAGCATGTGAACGGTTTCTCTCCAGTGTGAATTCTCATGTGCGTCTTCAAGGTTGATTTATGTCTGTAACTCTTTCCACACTCAGAGCAGGTGAAAGATTCTTTGACTCCAGTTTTTCGATCTTCATTTGTGAAATGTTTGTCTTTATTCGCTACCACCGGGTCTAAAAATCAACAAAAGTAATAATTCAATAAAAGACAATAATTCAATAAAAGTGACAAACAAATGAGAAACAAAAATACATAAGGTTAAGTCAAAAAACTCAGCAATAAAAGAAATTTGCCCACATTTTTAGGATATTGTATTTCAAAGATAATTTTGTAAAAATCCAAATGAGCTTTTCAGATCTTTATTGGACAGTTTAAACAGTGTTTTTTATGCTTGTTCAATGAACCTTTAAGGTTATAATTATTGCACATGCACCGTGAAACAATCCTCAGTTTCACAAAAAAAGGTTTAAGCGAGTGTCAAACTAAAATACATGTTTGAGCTGTTTTAAGTGAAAGCAACTTGCACTGACATATCTTAAAATTAGGGATGTCCCGATCCGATCAAGTGATCGGAAATCGGGCCCGATCACGTGGTTTCAGACTCGATCGGAATCGGACGTAACTTCCCGATCAGGACTCGGGTATAGATGTATATTAGGGGTGTACGCATACAAACCAAACCAGGTCCTTGGATCATTTTTCCTGCCGTCAAAATCCGCGCTGGCGTGAACGTGAACAACACCACAACGTTGCGCAATATCAAATGACGAACGTAATGAAAGCGGAACGAAACTGCGCTACGATTATATTGTGCTTGTATGGACCGTTTATCATTTCGGACCATCAACATCTGTGCAGCGCGAGCCGATCTTGATCAAGCGACACTGTTACTACACAGCACTATTAGAGATCCAGTGAATAAAACATTTGAATTCGCCACTAAAGTAAAAACATCGCTGCGAGATCTAATGAGAAGCATTCAAATTTCTCCGTTATTAACCGCAGATCTCTATATATAGCACTGACGTGGAAACCAGGAGAAACTTGTGCCGTGAATGAACTAGTTATAGGCTTTAAGTCCACAGATCAGCAACATTCACCATGGATTTAATATAGTAACACTAACTAGCCAACTAGCCATGAAAGTTTGCCTGGAATAGTGAAATGCTTTCAAGTACTTCACACATCTTTTCCCAGCACTTCAAAACTCAAATATTATCTAAATATTATATATATATATAAATATATTTAAATGTGATGACCAAAACATTATTTGTTCATCCTTCAAAGATTGCCCCCATTTTTAAACCTGAAAGTTTCAAGATGTAGGAAAGCTCAAACTTATTTAAAAATATTTTTTCTTTTATAGGACATTTCTCTGGCATTTCTTTCTTTTTACTGTATTGAAAACATACCGAACCATGACACCACTGTATCGTATCGAACTGAACCGTGAATTTTGTGAACCGTTACACCCCTAATGTATATTCTCATAATTTTTTTATATACTTATTTTTTTATTTGTTTACATGCCTGCTATTTTAAAGTTGAGGTGCTATTTGTTTTTATATTAGACTTTTTTTCATATATTTACTGTTGCACTAAAGTCCAAAAGTGAATAATTTATGTTATTTATTACTTGATTGTTCAAGCTACCTCACAGAAGTGCTCTGTTTGTTAACAGAGTTTTTGAATCTTAAAATAAGGTGAATTAAATAACAAATAAGGAACATCCTAGATCTGTTTTTTTTGCTCTTCTTTATTCTTTTTTTTAATGTAGCCTAATATAGAAGTATCGGATCGGGACGACTCGGTATCGGTAGATACTCAAAATCAAATGACTCGGACTCGGACTCGAGGGCAAAAAAATCTGATCGGGACATCCCTATTTAAAGCTGAATCTCTTTTACCCTCTCAGATATATCCAAGTGTCTGGCAAATGGGCCAATACAGCCGCAAATGAAGGTATTTCCTCGAACTGCGCAGGGCGACAGGAAGAGGGCCTTTCAACGGGAGTTGGTGTTCACAGCACAAATGGCTTGAATATTCAGAAAGTACAGACTCTGAATATTGTTTTGCATGTAGACACTTTTCCTTCCCTAATTCTCCTGAAATGCCATTCACATCACAAGGAGGATACTCCAATTGGAAGAAGGCACTGCTTAATGATGGGTGGGTTTAGGTTGCATGAGAAATCTGAAGGTCATGTCAATGCCATGTTCGCCTGGGGTATTAAAACTGTTGCTGAAGTGCTGCATCTTACAGCCATGCAATAAGTGATGAGAGGCTGAGCAACATTGGTGTTCTGAGCATTGAGGGGAGACTGAGAGCAAGATCATTGAACATGGATGATTGTGTTGGACGCTTTACCCTCCGTCACCTTAACAGGCGTATCCAGCTTTTATAATTCCCTGCTGATGATTTTAAATTTGTGGTGTCAAATTTATTGACTGACAACATAAAAAAAGTTCTTGGCACTGATGTCACTTTAACGTTGGTTCTTTACAACTTCCAAACAATCTGTTTGCCATACTGTTCATCTTTAATGTAATGAAAAATATGGAAGACTTTTAAAAGCTGCCTGCCATTCAATGAAAAAAAACTAAATTGGTCCATGTCTTGAATTTGTATATGTAATATAAATATGATATGAATAAACACTGCCACAGCTTCTTGCTGAGCTCAAAAGCCACCTTCTACTGTTGTCAATGAAGTTGCTGTATCTTGTTTACAACTACATACATGTATGATGGGAAAAAAATCCTTGCTTAGATTGCATTTACCACAGGTCATGTGCTTCTACTACTGTTAAGTTATTTCATATCTTTTCACAGAGAATAATACATTTTGTTATCAATAATATACAGTTATTACCTCCAATGTAGGGCTATTTATACTGGTTCACGTGCATTTTAATGGCCACCCCTCTTTGAGTCTGTGCTCAATTGATGTTGCGATTATTTATACAAACATTTATATATAAAGTCATTCTCGAGTCATACAGTTCAAGTCAAGTCTTGAGTCATTGGATCTCAAGTCAAATGACTTGACTCAAATTGCAAACTTTAGGACTTGAGACTTGCTTGACTAAATTAAGATTTTTTTTTTTATTTAGTCAAGCACAAGTCCTAAAATTTGCGACTCGAGTCAAGTCATTTGACTCAAGTCCTCCATCTCTGCTGTATATGTTTACAAACATAGCACAGTGGTCCTGTGAGGCAAAACATTTAGTTCCTCCACATAGAGGAATTACAATAAAGCATTACAATCTTTGAATCTCCTCACATTCTTTGTTCAGGCTACCTCACAGCACCTTGATGGGGCATTAGCCATTGGGGGAGTGTCTTTGGTCTCCTCTGGTGTGAATCACATACATATTCATGGCCATCAACACTTCCATGAATAACAACAGTGCTGACACAAAAACGGACTTACAAAATTTAAATCATTATATTATTGTTTGTGAATGAGTGGTCAGAACGGTTTTCACACCATTTTGTAGTAAACATTCTAGACTACAAGATTGATAACTCAAAAGTGTTGTGAGCAACTATTCAGTATGTGTTTTATGGCACTTACTGCGGTGACAATTTCCCCAAAACACTTACTAACCACTCATGATCTTTATATTATACAAAATACAAATATGGACATCCATTTTTCTCACATATTATTGTAGCAGAGTTTGTGCTGAATACAGCAAAATTACACGTTGGTCAATAGTATGTTATAAGTAGCTGAAATAAGCACAAATCTCAGGGCATTGTCAAAACATCTCAAGGACCCCAAAACACATCAGACCTCCTAGGGGTTAAATGCCCAAAATTCAATAAAGAAAAGAACATTTAAAACTAAACGAAAGGGCAGACTGTTAGCCTACTGTTATTTATTTATGGTATTTTAGTCTTGATCTTCTCAAAAGTGGTGTTATTATCAGAAATTAGCTCTACATTTCCAGCACTGTTAAAGTATCAATTCTTTAATTCAGTTCATAGAGAAGCTGAATCAATATTGATGAGGGTTAATCACTATAATCAGACATCGATTAAACGTGTGAATGTGGGCAAATTAGAGACAACGTCATAGTTGGCAAATCAGAGATATGAAGATTTAACTAAAACTGTGTTGTGTTGCTAAAATTCTGCCAACATTCTTCAAAATGACAGAATATCCTTTTTGGGTGAACTATCCCTTTTATTAATATGGAAATATGATTTTTTTTTTTTTTTTTTTACGAAATGATTTGAAAACAGAGCCATGAAGTGGGGCACTTTCTGCTTCCTGTCGAAGTTCAACATTCCTGCAGTGGCTTTATAGGTAATATTTTAATTAGCAAAACGAGCAAACAAACTGACAATACTGTCTAAAATATAAAACAATAGTAACTTATTTATTGAACTCAAAATCACATTTGCACTCGGGACAAAACAGCACTCGTGTGATACTCATTGCTTTTGTGCTTTTGCTTTTTGTTTAAAAAACTTGTCCATGAAAAAGTTTGCTCATGATTTAAGCCACTCAAAAAGTACAAGTTTTGTTCCTTTATTCTTGTAACAAATTCTACATACAATGCAAGTATATACACTCACCTAAAGGATTATTAGAAAAACCTGTTCAATTTCTCATTAATGCAATAAATAATCAACCAATCACATGGCAGTTTCTTCAATGCATTTAGGGGTGTGGTCCTGGTCAAGACAATCTCCTGAACTCCAAACTGAATGTCAGAATGGGAAAGAAAGGTGATTTAAGCAATTTTGAGCGTGGCATGGTTGTTGGTGCCAGACGGGCCGGTCTGAGTATTTCACAATCTGCTCAGTTACTGGGATTTTCACGCACAACCATTTCTAGGGTTTACAATGAATAGTGTGAAAAGGGAAAAACATCCAGTATGCGGCAGTCCTGTGGGCAAAAATGCCTTGTTGATGCTAGAGGTCAGAGGAGAATGGGCCGACTGATTCAAGCTGATAGAAGAGCAACTTTGACTGAAATAACCACTCGTTACAACCGAGGTATGCAGCAAAGCATTTGTGAAGCCACAACACGCACAACCTTGAGGCGGATGGGCTACAACAGCAGAAGACCCCACCGGGTACCACTCATCTCCACTACAAATAGGAAAAAGAGGCTACAATTTGCAAGAGCTCACCAAAATTGGACAGTTGAAGACTGGAAAAATGTTGCCTGGTCTGATGAGTCTCAATTTCTGTTGAGACATTCAGATGGTAGAGTCAGAATTTGGCGTAAACAGAATGAGAACATGGATCCATCATGCAGAACATGGATCCATCATACCACTGTGCAGGCTGGGGGTAGTGATGTAATGGTGTGGGGGATGTTTTCTTGGCACACTTTAGGCCCCTTAGTGCCAATTGGGTATCGTTTAAATGCCACGGCCTACCTGAGCATTGTTTCTGACCATGTCCATCCCTTTATGGCCACCTTGTACCCATCCTCTGATGGCTACTTCCAGCAGGATAATGCACCATGTCACAAAGCTCGAATCATTTCAAATTGGTTTCTTGAACATGACAATGAGTTCAATGTACTAAAATGCCCCCCACAGTCACCAGATCTCAACCCAATAGAGCATCTTTGGGATATGGTGGAACGGGAGCTTCGTGCCCTGGATGTGCATCCCACAAATCTCCATCAATTGCAAGATGCTATCCTATTAATATGGGCCAACATTTCTAAAGAATGCTTTCAGCACCTTGTTGGATCAATGCCACATAGAATTAAGGCAGTTCTGAAGGCGAAAGGGGGTCAAACACAGTATTAGTATGGTGTTCCTAATAATCCTTTAGGTGAGTGTAGAAGTAATACATGACATTAATAATAGTGCATCATTGTATAGAGTATACATTATATTTCACTATATTTACTCCCAAACATCATTTACTTTATAGTTATTTCCTTGAAAGTGGTGGATCTGAACTTTGCGTACCTCGGGCAACACTTCTTATGTTTCTGTAGACTAGATGATTGGGTGTAACTCTTCCCACATGAAGAGCACTTGTACGGTTTCTCTCCAGTATGAACTCTCTGGTGTCTTTTTAAGTTGCTGGATGAAGTGAAGGTCTTCCAACAGTGAGAGCACACATGAGGTCTCACACTACTATGAATACTCTCATGCTCTTTTAAAGACTTAAGTTGTGAAAAACTCTTTCCACATATAGAACAAACATGATGCTTCACACCAGTATGAGTTGTAAGGTGTCTTCTTAAGTATGATTTCAGAACAAATGTTTTATCACACTGATCACAGCTGAATGATCTCACTCCAGAGTGAGTGAGAAGATGATCATTGAGATTATGTTTATGACTGAAACTCTTTCCACAGTGAGTGCATGTGAACGGTTTTTCTCCAGTGTGAATTCTCATGTGTGTCTTAAAGAGTGATTTATTTCTGTAACTCTTTCCACACTCAGAGCAGGTGAAAGATTCTTTGACTTCAGTTTTTCGATCTTTATTTGTGAAATGTTTGTCTTCATTCGCTTCCACCGGGTCTAAAAAAAAAAAATTCAATAAAAGACAGTAATAAAATAAAAAGGACAAACAAATGAGAAACAAAAATATATATGGTTAAATCAAAAACCCATTTTAGGATATTGTATTTCAAAGATAATTTTGTAAAATCCAAATGAGCTTTTCAGATCTTTATTTTACAGTTTAAACAATGTTTTTATGCTTGTTCAATGAACCTTTAAGTAGGGATGAGTCGCGATCTTCGAATAGTCGAATAGTCGAACTGCATTCGAAATTCGATCATAAAATTGCTTATTCGAATATCGTTATATTTTCGCGCAATTCCAATGTGACATAACGGCACGCCTACTGTCACAAGCTATCAGATCGCGCAGCAGGGTGTTTTCCTGTCGGGGACAGGTCGTCACTCTAACATGAATGAAACCCCTCCTGCATGATCTCTAGGATACCAGCGTTTTATACATAGTGTAAACAAACAACAGAAGGAAAGCTGTCGTGACCGTTAACTCTGTGCCCAACAGAGGTGGGTAGTAGACTAACCTTTACTGTCTATGGTAATAACCGTCTATGTAACACAGGCACGTGCACAGGTAGGGCTCAACCTATGCAGAGCACATGCCCTTTTTGCTCTTACACTCAAAGTGCCCTTTTTTTTTGATGGTGGTGTTTTTTTTCTCTTCAATAAATCAATGCTATTGGTCACCCTTTACGCCTGTCTGTTTAAAAAATATTTAGCCAATGAAAGTTCTTAAAAAGAGCTTGTGTAAATCTTGTTCGATCCTCAAACTGTCAGTAAATCTGATAACTCCGCCCCCTCTATCGTGACTGAATGAACTGAAGCTCCGTCGCAGCCGCTCAGCAGACAGCAGCTGAACGAAGTTTTGCAAGGGTAAATAAAGATCTTGTTGTTTGAATAAGTACCGGTAGTACTAAACACTTTGTCTATAAAAGCTCATATTTTATTTATTGGATGTCTGACTGAGACGTAGGACCTGAGAGAGAGGTCTAGGCTAGCATTGCCATAGTCATAGCCAATAGCCTACACTTAAATAGCCTGTGCATAGCTACAGTAGCATTTCAGCTTTTATAAAATGCGATTTTGGCCAAATGTATTTTACAACAGGAAAAACTGAGCGCCTAACAAACTAGTAACCCGTTGATGAAAATGTAATGTGATGCCGCCGGCGCCGTTTAATCATTAATGACGGACAAAATGCACATTTGCACACATTTGCTGGTCAAAAACCCCGTAACTGTATTTGAGTTTGACTTTTGTAAAATGTTAACAATATATTCATAAGTAATACAACAACATATACTTTGTTTTTACCATCGGAAAATCATAAGCACAGGCGTGCCCCCGCGCTGTTTCGTAAACTACACAAAGCGTAGAGTGATCCTCGTCACCTAGGTAACATATTTCTAAGAAATTTTCTTCTTTGATTTATGATTGCTGAAACACTTGATTTATTTACATTTCATCTTGTTATGGTAATATTAAATTATGGTTAATTCAAGGCAGTTGATATGCACATTGGCCTAAAAATATATATTTTATTAAACTTTGTTTATTAAACTTGTATAATTTATTTATTTATACATACATATATACATACATATTTTATAACTATAACATTTATAAAAAATAATTATAACTGATATAACTATTTTTTGTACTTTGACAATGAATTTTGATTACTTGGTTGGAAAAAAAGGGTGGGGGGTGCCCTTTTTCAGTTTCAGCACATGCCCCTCAAAAGGTCTGTGCACGGCCCTGATGTAACAAAGTAGGCTACATTTACTTCACTACGTTGGGCGACGTTCCTCTCTTTACTTTATTTTAATGCAATACATGTTGTTAAATGCGTAGTTTATTCCAAGCACGCTGCATCTTTTTTATGGGCATGAGCGATGCTCTATTCACAAATGAATCACTCTTTTGAGTCGATTCTGTTCCAAGACTTCATCAAACAAGTTGGCAGATCTGTCTAAATCACTCGACTCGGAGTCTAACAGGAAGATTTAAGAACATCAAGAGCGTTGGATAACATGGCGGCGCCCGCAGTCGCAGCGGCTAAGTGCTTTCCCAGTGGGTGCCTTGTATGGCTGGTTACGTATGTGTCGTTTTTTGTTTTATGTACATTATGTCGGGCAAATAACATCTATAGCCGGCATGAGCTCCTAAAAATTGGTCTAGGCTACAGACGCAGCGTTACAACGAGTTTCTGCATATACACAGAGTTCCGGCTGAAGTAGCGAGGAGCGCCGGCTCTCCATGGATTATCATCCCTGCGGGGAGGAGGCGAAGGCGGCGCAGAGAGAGGAGGCAAAAACGAGGCTGTAGGGCCGGCGCGCTAGCTAGGCTACGGAGGCAGCCATTCAAAACACCGCTCCCCTGCCTGTTCCTCACGAACGCCAGATCCCTCGCAAATAAAATGGATGAATTACGCCTACAGATTGCAGTGAACAACACTATGAAAAACAGTTGCATTCTGCTGATTACGGAGACCTGGCTTCGCTCATCCATCCCGGACTCTGCTATTGAGATAGCAGGCTACTCAACTCAGCGTCATGACAGAACAGCAGACACCGGTAAGAGCAGAGGTGGGGGACTATGTGTGTATGTGAAAAACAGCTGGTGTACAAACACAGTTATTGTAGACAGCCACTGCTCCCCAGACTTGGAGTATGTGACTGTTAAATGCAGGCACTTTTAACTCCCAAGAGAGTTTACTGTGGTTATGATAACTGCTGTTTACATCCCACCAAACGCTAACGCTAAATCAGCTATAGGATTTCTACATGAGAAAATTAGCGGTCAACAGAGCATATATCCTGACGCTGCGCAGATCATAGCAGGGGATTTTAATCATACGGACCTAAAGTCAGTACTCCCTAAATTTTATCAGCATGTTAAGTGTGACACAAGAGGAGCAAATACACTGGACAAGGTCTATTCCAACATCAAATTAGGCTACAGGGCTAGACCATTACCACATCTGGGTCAGTCAGACCATTTGTCCCTATTTTTGATCCCTACATATGCTCCACGCAGGAAAGCAGACCCCATTATCAATAAGACTGTTGTAACATGGCCTGAGGGTGCCTCCCAGCAGCTGCAGGACTGCTTTGATACAACCAACTGGGACATCTTTGAACATCGGGACCTGGAGGTGTTCACGGACAGTGTATTATGCTACATTAGGAATTGCATGGACACTGTCACAGTGGACAAACGGATCCGGGTCTACCACAACCAGAAGCCATGGATGACCCGGGAAGTCCAGCAGCTGGTAAAGGAGAGGAACATCGCCTTCAGATCCAGAGACAGGGCTCTCTACAGCACGGCCCGATCTAACCTAAAGAGAGGCATCAGAGAGGCCAAATCAAACTACAGGAGGAGGATTGAAGAACACCTGGGCAGTAACAACAGCAGGCAGGTGTGGCAGGGAGTCCAGCATCTGACCAACTACAGGGCCAACCTTGGAGCTGCTGAAGGTGACATCTCGTTGGCAGAGGAGTTGAACCTCTTTTTTGCCCGTTTTGAGGTGACACCACCAGAGACAGCCAGACCACAGCTCACAGCTCACAGCAGCTCAAGTTGCACAGTGGAGGAGCATGAGGTGAGGCGCACACTGCGGGCAATCAACCCGAGGAAGGCGACAGGGCCTGATGGCGTTCCGGGACGAGTGCTGAGGGATTGCGCTGACCAGCTGGCTGGAGTCTTTACCAGGATTTTCAACCAGTCCCTGGCCCAATCCACTGTCCCACCCTGTTTGAAGTCCTCCACCATAGTCCCCCTACCCAAGAAACCCCATATTTCCAGTCCCAACGACTATCGGCCAGTTGCACTCACACCTGTGGTGATGAAGTGCTTCGAAAAACTGGTCCGAAGGCACATCACAGCACTCCTGCCCCGAGGTCTTGACCCCAACCAGTTTGCCTACAGAGCGAACAGATCCACAGAGGACGCCGTAACCACAGCCCTCCATACTGCACTGTCCCATCTGGAGCAGCATGGAAGCTATGTGCGGATGCTCTTTGTGGATTATAGCTCCGCATTTAATACCATCCTCCCACACAAACTAGTGGCCAAATTGAGGGACCTGGGGCTGCCACACACCACCTGCACATGGATCAACAGCTTCCTCTCTGGGCGTAGACAGAGGGTCAGAGTCGGTAATCACACATCTACGGCCTTAAGCATCAGCACCGGCTCTCCCCAGGGCTGTGTGCTGAGCCCCTTGCTCTATTCCCTTTATACATATGACTGTACCCCAACCCACCACGGCAACACCATGGTGAAATTTGCTGATGACACCACAGTGGTGGGGCTCATTTCTGGGGGGAACGAGTCTGCCTACAGGGATGAGGTGGAGCGACTGACAGTGTGGTGCAGCGATAACAATCTGCTTCTGAACACCGCAAAGACCAAGGAGCTCATTATAGACTACAGGAAAAAGAAAACAATCATTCAACCACTTATTATCAACGGGGACTGCGTGGAGCGGGTGGCAGACTTCAGTTTCCTGGGAGTCCACATTGAGGAGGGTTTAACCTGGAGCAAGAATACCTCTGAGTTAATAAAAAAGGCCCAGCAGAGACTTTATTTCCTGAGAGTACTCAGGAGAAACAACATCACACAAAGGTTGCTGGTGTCCTTCTATCAAGCCTCCATAGAGAGCTTGCTGACATACTGCATGTGCGTGTGGTACACCAGCTGCACAGTGGCTCACAAGAAAGCTCTCCAGAGGGTCATCAACACAGCACAGAAGATCGCTGGCTGCCCTCTCCTCACACTGGAAGAACTATACAGTTCCCGCTGCTTCAGAAAAATCCAGAACATTTTAAATGACACCTCTCACCCAGGCCACCCCCTATTCGAACTCTTATCGTCAGGCAGACGGTACAGATCCATCAGGGCAAAAACTAACAGACTCAAAAACAGTTTTTACCCATCTGCAATAACTGTAATTAACGCTGCTAAAGTGAACTGAATTGATTGCAGGATTGGTGCAATAAGTGTGACTGTGTATGTGTATATGAATGCCTGTTCAGGCTGCTTTTCGTTTAGATATTATTTATTTACTGTTTTTTAAAAATTATATAGGAATGATGCACTGGCTGGTCAGCACTTTAAAACCTTTTCGTTGTACATGTGACAATGACAATAAAGTTTTCTATTCTATTCTATTCTATTCTATTCTATTCTATTCTATTCTATTCTATTCTATTCTATTCTATTCTATTCTATGGATGAAGTGGCCGTGGACCTACAGTTTAGTCTAGTGAAAGCAAATCTGCAAATGCATCATATTTTGCCAGCGATGAAGATCTAGTTGAACATCTTCGTATGATGTCTGTGAATGAATGATTCCACAGGACGATACATTTGATTTCCATCATTCAGGTAATACATTTTACAACCAAACAGATTAATACGCGACGATAGCACTAACGTTACAAGTATGATGACATTATCCGTTTTATGGACATATAAGTTACATTAATTTATAGGCTACATTAAATAAGCTACCATTGTCCACAGTTCATGAAATGAACACCCGCCATCCCGCGGTAACGTGTGTGTATTGCGCAGTGGCATCACACGAATAGTTATGATTGTTTAAAAATTAGGCTTTTTTTTATTTTTTTTTTATTTTTTATTTAACAGTCAGACATACATACAAACCAACATAGTACAGTAGTGAGCAATCTTGTAAATCCATAATTCCAGAAGTGACATAAAAGTGGTATAATTGTTTGATCTAAGTGTGTATGTGAGCGGGTGTGAGAGTGTGGGTATGTGTATGTGTGTGTATGCGTAAACAAAGTAACCATTTATTATTTATTACCATTGTCATTACCATCACCACCCCACTCCCCACTACCACCATATTGCCAATATTGTGTTGGTCGATTTTTATTTCCATCCTTCCTCCTATGTAACAATTGCCATTGTCAATGCTGTATAAAATAAAAGATGATATAATAAGATGATAAGATAATATAAGATAACCTTCCCCCACATCTCATCAGTCCCTATCGTTTCCTAAATTTTGTTTTTTTTTTTTTTTTTTTGTGTGTGTTATGTGCAATGTCTAAGGTGCATTAAAAGAGGGAGTACAGTGCGAGAGTGTCTCAAATTGGGACAGAGATGCTGTCCCGTTGAAACCACTTCTCGTCTGTCTTGCCTGCCCTGGTGTTTGTGAGGTTTTCCATATATACATATTCCTTTTTTTTGTTTCCTTTTTTTTTTTCATTCTATGTTGTGGTGCATTAAAAACCCATGAAGCGATAAGGGGGGAATTATTGCAGTAGTGATGATAATGACATTTAATTCCAATACAGCATTGACAATGGCAATATTGATGATTATAATAATAATGATAATAATAATGTTATTAATAAATGATAATGATGATGGCAGTGGTGACCGCAATGGTGAGAGCAAAAGACAGCAACAACAGCAATTACAACAATGAAAAGATAAAAGTGAAAATAGTAATCATAACAATAACAGTGAAGATAGTAATAACAATGATGACATAAACAAGTTCAAATAACTAAAATGCATTAATATTCGTGGGTTGGTTAAGAAGGTGGGAGGAGTCGGAGTTGAAAACAGAGAAAGGATTCATAGCTGTAAGAGGTCAGAAAGTGTTGGACGGCAGAGGTCAGTTTCAGATGCGTAATCATGAAGGGGAGATGCGTATTCCATTGCAATGAAGTCTGTAATAAGATTTTTCCAAATGTTAATGTGTAATTTATTTCTAGTTTTCCAGTTCATGAGGATAGTTTTCTTGGCGATGGTTAGAGCTATGAGGAGCATTTTAGAGTTTATAGTTTTATCAGTGATTATTGTCAGGTCCCCCAGCAAGCAAAGAGAAGGCGACAGTGGGATGTGGCAGCCGACTATAGTGGATAGTGACTGTGTGACCTCTTCCCAAAAGTGTTTGATTGGAGTGCAGTGCCAGGTTGCATGGATGTATGTATCTGTAGAATTTTGATTGCAGTGTGTGCAAACTTCTGATGTGAAACCCATTTTAGCTAATCTGCTGCCCGTGTAATGTGTTCTGTTAAGTATTTTGTATTGTATTAACTGAAGATTCGCATTTTTGGACATGAGATAGTTGTTTTTACAGATTTGGGTCCAGAAGTTGGCATCAGGGGCTATTGAAAGATCGTTTTCCCATTTTATTGTTGGTAAGTATATGGTCTGAATTTGGTTTGAAATCATTTTGTATATTTTAGAGAGAAGTTTCTTTGGGGAGGAAATGTTGACCAAGTCTGATATTGCCGGTGGAAGTTCTAAATTTGTGTCTCTGATGTTTATTTTTGTCAGAACAGAAGATTTGAGTTGTAGGTATTTTAAAAATTCGTTGCTCCCGATGCCATACTCCTGGGCCAGTTGCGGAAATGGTGTAAATGTGTTAGATTTGAAAATGTGCTTAATGTGGGTGATACCCTTTTCCGCCCATGTGTGAAAATTCAATGTTTTTTTATTGCTTATAAAGTCACGGTTGTTCCACAGTGGGGTGAGGTTAGATGGAGCTAATGTAGAATTAGTGATTTGGTGAAATTTCCACCAGGCTGTCAGAGTGGCAGATATAGTTACTGCATTAAAACATGTGTGTTGTTTAATTGATTTGGTGAGGAACGGTATGTCAGCTATATTTAATTCTTTGCATAGTGATTGTTCTATATCTAGCCATATAATATCAGATTGGGTGGGGTGAATCCATTTGTATATGTATTGCAGTTGGTTAGCCATTGAGTAATATTGGAAATTTGGTGCTTCTAGTCCTCCTTGAACCTTACTTTTTTGTAGTGTAGTGAGTTTAATCCTTGGTGTTTTAGTTTTCCAGTAGAAGCGAGTTATAATGGAGTCTAGTGATTTAAACCAGGTGAGTGTGGGGTGGGTTGGAATCATTGAAAATAGGTAATTAATTTTCGGTAAAATCGTCATTTTTATTGCTGCTATCCTGCCGATTATGGAGATTGGAAGGTTGAGCCACCTGAGCAAATCGTCTTCTATTTTTTTTAGCAGTGGTGTGAAATTGAGTGTTACCAACTCTGACAGTCTGGAGGAAATCTTAATGCCTAAGTAAGTGATGTGATCATGACATATAGGTATCGGTGATTGATGGTGTGCCACATCCCATTTGGTTTTATGTAAAGGGAGGATGAAAGATTTATTCCAGTTTATTGCATAATCTGATATTTTTGAGAAGGATTGGATTGTTTTAATTATTTCTTGAGTAGATGCTAGGGGTTCTTGTATATATAGTAGGATATCATCTGCATAAAGTGAGATTTTATGTGTTTGTTGAGGTGTTTCAATACCTTTGATTGCTGGGTTTTGACGGATAGCTGCTGCTAAAGGTTCAATAAAAATCGTGAATAGGGATGGAGAGAGTGGACATCCCTGCCTCGTCCCCCTGTGCAGTGTGAAGCTTTGTGATGTTAGTCCATTGGTTGTGACTGTGGCCGATGGTGATGTGTATAAAATCTTGATCCAGTTAATAAACGACTCTCCAAAGCCAAATTTTTGTAACGTGGTGAATAAAAATTTCCAGTTGACCCTATCAAAAGCTTTTTCGGCGTCTAATGTGGCAATGAGAGTATCTTTCTGTTGTACTGATGAGTAGTGCATTAAATTGTATAATCTGCGGGTATTATTGGATGCGTGTCTACCCTTTATAAAGCCGGTCTGATCAGGGTGGATTATATATGGTATAATTTGTTCAATTCTATGGGCTAGTGCTTTGCTAATAATTTTTATGTCGACATTTATAAGTGAGATAGGACGATAGTTAGATGTGAAGGTGTGGTCTTTGTTAGGTTTAGGAATGAGTGATATAAGTGCTGTATTCATATGGGAAGGGAACTTTGCATTATGTTTTATTTCTGTTATTGTTCTGCTAAATAATGGGTATAAGGTTGACCAAAAATGTTGGTAGAACTCAGCAGGGAAGCCATCTGGATCTGGTGCTTTATTATTTTGCATGCTTTTCAATGCGGAGTGAAGTTCTTTTTCTGTGATTGGTAATTCTAGTGTGTTTACTTGTTCCATGTTGAGTTTTGGTAGAATGGTGTTATCGAGGAATTGGGTTATGTCTTCTTGGTTTGGGTCCAGATCAGAGGAGTATAATTTTGTATAGTAATCTTGAAATATCTTGTTTATCTCAACTGGTGAATTGGTTAGCTTCCCTGCCGAGTTTCTAATGGAGGTTATTGCTGTTCTTTCTTTATTTCTTTTAATTTGACTGGCTAAATATTTTCCGGATTTATTGCTATGGTGAAAAGTTTCTTGACGGAGCCTGTGAATCAGAAACTGGTTTCTTTTGTTTATTATTTCATTAAGCAAACATTTTTTTTCTCTAATTTCTTTATAGATGTTTTCTGATTGATTATTTGCATGTAAAATTTCTAATTCTTTTATTCTTTCTTCCAGTTGGACTTCTTTTTCTCTGTCCTTTTTTTTTTATGTACTGAATATGATATAATTTTTGCCCGTAGAACTACTTTCCATGTTTCCCAGAGCAGTGATGCTGACGACTTTGGAGAGTCATTTATTTCAAGGAAGGATGTCCACTCTCTCTTGAAGTAGCTGTCAAATTCTGGATCTTTCAAGAGTGATGTATTAAAACGCCATCTGGTGCGGTGCTTTGGTATTGCAGATAGATTCCATGTCAGAGTTACTGGAGAATGGTCACTAATAATGATCGGATGTATTTTGGTTTCTAAGATATTTGGTATGATTGAATTACTGGTTAGAAAGAAATCAATGCGGGAGTAGGTTTGGTGGACATTAGAATAAAAGGTGTATTCTCTAGCGAGTGGGTGTTGTAGCCTCCAACCATCACCAAGACCAAAATCACTCATGAACTGTTTTATTGTTTTGGAGGACTGCCAAGATTTTCCTGTATGTTTTGACCTGTCAAATGATGGATTGATTACAGTGTTATAGTCTCCCCCTATAATTATTGGACCATTGGAAATGTTTGAAAGAGAGGAAAAGAAATTTGTAAAGAAGGAGGAATCATCAGAGTTTGGTCCATAAATGTTGCCAATTGTAATTGGATTATTATTGATTGAAATGTTAATAATGATAAAACGGCCTTCAGGATCTGAAATGGTTGTATGGTGGTTAAACTGTATTTTTTTTGTTTATTAAGATGCATACTCCTCTTTGTTTTGAATTATAGTGGGAGGAAAAACAGTGGTGAAAATGTGTAGTTTTTAAGCTGTTTTGTGTATATTGTGAGAGGTGTGTTTCCTGTATTAGACATATATCTGCTTGTGTATTTTTTAGGTAATTTAAAACTTTATTTTTTTTGTTTTTGAACCAACTCCACGAATATTCCAAGTTAAGAATTTTAATTGCATGAACCTATAATGTACATTTTATAGTTACCTTGTGTGAGTCTGTGTGTATGGATGTGAATGTAGTTGTGTGTGTGTGTGTGTGTGTGTAAATCTATAACACAAAATGACAAATAAAACAAGGAAAACATAGATACCTATAACCAACAACAGAACATATAAACAGTGAGCAAGGCTATTTAGGTGCATTTATAATACAATGTGCGTGCGTGGTGCGAGTGGTTTAATTAAAGAATATAAAGATTATGATTTGAATATAAATTGAGCATAAACGAATTGGATGTGTTACATTGCTAGTTTCAAAAATTAGTAAAGCCAGGGAGTAGTGTCTTTGTCTCTAAACAATTGTCCATCAATATATAATTTGTCCACTGTGATGATTGCTTTTTTACCTTGAGTGATCATTGTCTTGCGGATGGGGAAAAGTAGCTTACGTCTGCGGATGATCTCTTGTGGATATTGGTCGTTTAGTCCGTAATGAGTCCCTTTGAGCTGCCGTCCTTGTCGCTGAACCAGTACTTTTTGTTTGAAATGTTCAAATTTGGCGATGATGGGCCGGGAACGGGTGGAGTTGATGGGTTTCTGTCCTAAACGGTGAACGCGATGGAAAGTGATGTGCTCTACAGTCTCTGGTGTAAGTTTGAGCTGGTTAATCATGAAGTCCTTAATAGATTTTTCGGGGTCTTCGGTGGATGATTCGGGAATGCCGGAGAAGATTAGATTGTCTCTCATACTTCGTGACTGTATATCCAGGATGGTTTCTTGCATGGCTTTGTTCTCAGCGATGACGGAGGTAAGTTGAGTGTTTTATTAGGCTAAAAATTAGGCTTTTGCAATAACAAGGCAGGTTTGCATAAAATCGTTATGACCTTATTTTTTTATCTAACGAGCATCTGGTTTGGCGATGCAAAAACGGACTGTCGTGCTTATTGTTTTTTTCTTATGTTAACTAAGTTACGGTATGTTAAAAAAACGACGAAAACATGTTAATTGTTCAATTAATAAACAGTTTGTTTGATGACAGATCGCTAAAGATGAAATTGGTGTCCCTTTCTGTCATTTTGAGTGTGCGTTTTTTTCGTTTTTTTGAACGATAATGACTTTTGCTCCTCGATTTTCGAATGGCATTTTTGGCAGAAATTCATATTCCTACTTTAAGGTTATAAATATTGCACATGCACAGTGAAACAGTCCTTAAGACACAAATCCTCAGTTTCACAAAAAAGGTTTTAGCGAGTCTCAAACTAAAACACGTTTGAGCTGTTTTAAGTGAAAGATACTTCCACTGACATATCTTAAAATATGTCACTCCCGTTGTTTTCTCAAGAACCACACAGTAATGATCTAAGGCACATTTATAAAAGCTACTTAAATGTCTTAATTAAACTAAGGCATTTGAAACCAGGCCTAACAATTTAAAGGTGGAATAAAATGAATGTCATAAACATGAACATGCCATAGTCCTGCTCCAGGAGGCATGAGGACGGCAGAGGTAAACAGAGCAATAAACAGCCGTGTCTGTAATGTAAGACACCAAAGACAGCGCTACGGGGAGAAAGGAAGACCAGTGGATCGCCCTTTCTAATGCCAAACTACGTCACAGTTCATGAATTTACTGTCTCTCTCTCGTCTTGTGTGCTGTTGTGTGTGTGTGTGTGGCCACTGATTGTCACTGATTAGCAGCGCCAGCTGGTTCCACTTGTTTGTCCCTTTATATGTCAGTAACTGCTGTCTCATGTTGTCAGATCGTTGTGGTTTCCCGGTGTGTTCCTGAGTAGTTATTAGCCTACACCTTATGTCAAAATGATTTACGACTTTGACCTTTGACCTGCCCCGCCCCCTGTCCTTCCGGTGACCCCTCGGAGTTGCTTTGATTAACCTTTGCCCCCTTGGTCCTTTGATCTAGGTATTGTCGTGTTGCCCCGGGGTACGATCAATCAAGTTTACCCGGTTGTCTTTGATCCGGTGTTGACAGTTGTCTTTGATCCTGACATGATGGATTAAATTGATTTACTAGATGAAATGGATATTTAGTTTTACCCAGTTGTCTTTGATCTGGGGTGTCATGTTGTCAGTTGTCTTTGATCCGGCGGGGTTATACATCAAGTGATCAGTTGTCTTTGATCCTGGCATTATATGTGTGTCACACGATCCCTCCCACCGTCCACGTTCATGAGCGCATTGCCGAGGACGCTTTCGGGGATTATCTCACAAAAGTTGAAGAAACATTGTTCATTTAACACTAACTAGAGTTGAAAAAAGAAAAAAGATTCTGTTCATATAAAGTTGAAAACCATTGAGCTTTAAAAGTAATCAATGAAATATAAATTAAAAAATATAAAATCATCTCATGAATTTTCATACCGTTTTATGAAATGGATGACAAAAAATAAAATCATCTCATTTATTTTCATACAGAGTACGAAAAGACTCGGTAAGTGATTCTCTTTCTCTCATAGTATGACAGTCTCTGAGTTCAAAGGGGCCTCTGTCTATGTGTGTGCGTGTGCCTGTTACATGATAATATGCCGCATTCCAGAACGCATTGCTGAGGACACCCAGTGGCAGTGAGGGTAATATGTGTCTATCTCACAAAAGCTGAAGAAACATTGTTCATTTAAAAGTATATAAAGTGAAAACCATTCAGTTCATTTTAAAAGTAATCAATGAAATATAAATATAATATTTAACACTAACTTGAAAACAAAAACACCATGCATTTCTAGAGTGTTGAGGAAACCATACCACTTGTGAATGAATGGAAAAAATAAAACCAGCTCAAAACCAAACTCATCTATATATATATATATATATATATATATATATATATATATATATATATATATTCATACAGTGTATGAATGAATAACAAAATTACATGCAGTTAAAAATGTATTTTCATACGGTGTACGAAAAGACTCGGTAAGTGATTCTCTCTCATACTCCCAAGCGCGTGAACACGAAGGGCCTCTGTCTATGTGTGTGTGTGTGTGTGTGTGTGTGTGTGTGTGTGTGTGTGTGTGTGGACATGTTTTTCTATCCTGGTGGGGACTTAAACCCGAATGCACACAGACTCATGGGGACTCGAGTCACTGTGGGGACCTAAATAGAGGTCCCCATGGGCACAAAAGCTTATAAATCATACTGAATGAGTTTTTTTAAAAATGTAAAAATGCAGAAAGGTTTCTGTGCTGGGTAGGTTTAGGGGTAGGGTCAGTGTAAGGGGACAGAATATACAGTTTGTACAGTATAAAAACCATTATGCCTATGGAGAGTCCTCATAAAGATAGCACACCAGACATGTGTGTGTGTGTGTGTGTGTGTGTGTGTGTGTGTGTGTGTGTGTGTGTGTGTGTGTGTGTGTGTGTGTGTGTGTGTGTGTGTGTGTGAGAGAGAGAGGAGGGTGATGTCACCTGTTGTTTTTGAGGATTCTTGCTTCGTTATTACTAATTTACGACGGTCTATCCTGAAAACAGCACGCTATAAACAAATAAATCAGCAACGCTGGTAACAGTCAAAGGAAGCCGCTCTTTGTACATGACATGGTTGGGGTAAAAAAGAGTGTCACTTTCACCCCTAAAACCTGCTCCTCATTAAAAAGCGTCATACCTCAAGTAGAGGAGTGCGTGTTTGTGACAGTTTTGACGTTTTTATCAATGAAATACAGTAGGCATCGCACCACAAGGCCTTGGGTACGGGATTCGTACATAGAACAATGGCGCCATCTATTGGGTACACAACTATTTTTCCCCAATACTTTTCCATAGCATCTTATAACGTATAAATACATGGTGTCAGGAAAACTATGGGGAAACGGCAGAGCTGTGTGTCCACTAGATTCATTCAGTACTCTATGAAGTGTTTAGGTTCAAGACCAATTCACATTCCCAGGGGGTAGGCAGACCTTTTGATTACACGAGCGCCATATTTCACTGACAACTGTCACTCCTGAAAATAAGTCCTATGGATTAAAAGTAATTTATTACCGGTGGTACAAAAACTGTTTGTCACGCACACTGTCCATGCTGGCAGGCACTACCTGTGTGATTTTTTCTTCAACTCTGTAAAACATGCAAGATGTATTTATTTATTTATTTTGAAATAATTGGTTCAGTAAGACATTTATTTTGTATTATTTATTTTATTTTATATTATCTATATAATTTTAAATTAACACAATGCTTTTTCAACTTTAGTCCAGGGGCCCTAGCAATGTGGGAGTGTAAAACTTTAAAGATTTATTTAAGACAATCTTTTCATTTTAAAATAGCATATTTAAACTTTTACGATTATGCTTTGAAATAAATTCTTATATCTATACTAATGTCCTATAACCACCAAATGTAGAAACATGTTTAGACTTTATGTTCTCTTAGCAAAAGAGGAGTTACAGTGATGTAATGCACGCCGTGTAAGATTTAAGGCAGAGACCTCCTCATGAAACTGACGCTCATACTGAACACACACACACACACACACACACACACACACACACACACACACACACACACACACACACACACACACACACACACACACACACACACACACACACACACACACACACACACACACACACATTTCGGCGAGTCCGA
Source organism: Chrosomus eos (assembly GCA_036326025.1). NCBI lineage: Eukaryota > Metazoa > Chordata > Actinopteri > Cypriniformes > Leuciscidae > Chrosomus > Chrosomus eos. The sequence goes on from JAZAVI010000251.1 coordinate 28,738, forward strand.
CTTCCCATTGGCCTTTCAAGTTTATTGCTTTTGCTAGCCTGGTTGTATAGCTGGATATGCGATTTTCCGGGTAAACCGACGACGATGCGTTGCACGGCAACGTGACGTAGAACCCGTGATCGTCCATGGCGGTCCTCCGCTCGTATGATCACACCCCATTAACGTCTAGGCGTTTTAAGGAGATTGCAAGTCCACCAGTGTTTTTTTATCTATATAGCTATTAAATTTTGAAGGCCATCCTAACCATTTCACTAAAACAAGCGTGGATTTCCCTTGTTTTTTCTGACCTAAAATCTTTTCCACCTTAAAAGATTTGTTTTTACTCACAATTATTTTTTGCAGCTCTTTTTCGTAAAAAACCCCTTGGATAACCTCCCCGTCATAATCCGTGAGTCTGTAGACCGGGGGTTGACGGGGGATGCAGGAGGCTACGGTGAAAAATTCTTCCGTGTAGTTCTGCTCGTACCCTTTGGCGAACGGGCCTCTCACTTTAGAAATCCTGACGACGTCGCCGACTTTAAAATTAAATACGGGTTTCTCGGACTTCATTACATCGCCGTACAAGTTTTGAAACACTTGCCCCTCGTTTGCTGCGCCGACGTCCACGGGTCTCATTTTGATACTTCGGTGATAGCTGGTGTTGTACCCCTGAATAATGTCCTGTACAACATCTATGTATCGTCGGGAATTTGTAGCCGTTAAAAATCTCCACATACGACTTTTTAACGTTCTATTAAATCGTTCGACGACGCTGGCTTTCAAATCGGTAGCGGTAGCGAAATGATTAATGTTGTACTTTTTCATTACATTTTGGAAATGCTTGTTAAAAAATTCCTTTCCCTGATCCGTCTGCAATTTCTGCGGCACACGACCCTCTTCTTCGAGTATGGACTCGAACGCTTTAGTAACTTCAAGACCGCTCTTATTATTCAAAACGCGTACAAACGCATACTTGCTGAAAACATCTATGCACGTCAAAAGATATTTATGACCGTCATTATCCGTGGCGTAGGCGGTCATGTCCACCAGATCGGCCTGAAACTGGGTATTAACTCCGTATACAATTACCCTATTTCGTTTGTATTTTATCGGAGCTGTTTTGTGTAATGTGTAAGCATCCTCACCAGCCAACCATTCTGAAACCTGTTTATCGCTCAGCCGGACTCCGCTATCTTTAAAGACGGCGTCTTTTAATCGTTTTTTACCCCCTAAAGAACCGGGGTTGGATGGTGTATAATAAACCTTTTTCATGAGCTCCGACATGATTACGTTTCAAACGCTGTGAAAGAATAACGGGTACAAGCGGTTCGTTTCAATCTTTTATTAAAAAATAATGACGTTACAGTCCAAGTAAAACATGCATATAATGATGTCTAAGTAAAATGAGGTTACACACTCTAAGTAAAAATATATACATAGTAAAGAATGAATATAATGATGTTAGTACAATGACTACATAGTAGTAAAAAATGTATGCACACTCTAAGTAAAAAATGAATATAATGAGGTCACACACAATGTTTGAGTAAAATGAGGTTAAAAATATATACATGGATATAATGAGGTTACATACAATGTTTGAGTAAAATGAGGTTACATACAATGTTTGAGTAAAATGAGGTTACATGGATATAATGAGGTTACATACAATGTCTGAGTAAAAGGAGGTTAAATACAATGCCTAAGTAAAAATGGATATAAAGTCACGACACACCATCATGTTTCTGTCTAAGATATAATCGGTAAACATCAAGACAATTTTGTCGATGTCGCTAACCAATTGTCGCCGTTCGACCATCTCCTCCTCCTCATTGTCACTGTCTAATCGTTTTGATCTCTTGTCCAAATCAATACATACATCGGCTACCAGAGATGGGGGACTCGAGTCACATGACTTGACTCGAGTCAGACTCGAGTCGCAAATTTAAGGACTTGAGACTTGCTTGACTAAATTAAGAAAATGACTCGACTTGACTTTGACTTGAGATCTAATGACTTGAGACTTGACTTGACTTGAACTGTATGACTCGAGAATGACTCGATATACATTTTTATATAAATCATCGCAAAATCAATTGATGAACAAAATGAAAGCAACGGAACCATTGACGTCAGTCATCAGATTCTGCGCGTTTGCGTGACGCTGCACGAGCCCAGAAAAAAAAACATACATCGCGGTGAGCGCGCTAAATACAAAAACATCTCCCAGCATCGTTCCTTTTTGGATATAAACACTAGAAATTGACCATATTCACACAAGAAGATTTGCTGTACGCATAATAACTGGCAAGGGATATCGGACGACCATCACAACCTCGAACAGTCGAACTTCATTCACCACGTCTAAAAGTAAGCTATAGCTTAACCTGTTTGTTGTAGTTAATTTGACTATCTTTAAATCCAGAGAGAATATTACTCACAATAGCATGGCTCTTTATACACATGTTTTCAAATGTAGCTTAATGTTGTCAATATTCAAATGATAATTAACTTAATGATGGCATATGTTTTGTATAACATTTGCCACATTTCTTTTTATATCACGCTTTAAAGCCAAATATGTCGTTCTTTCCAATGACGAAAAACAACAAAGAAAACTGTTAGTCTTGTCGTTTATGTTTCGCAGGGTTAGATGTTTTTAGGGGTTGATGGCAAAAAAATGCCACCAGAATTAATATGCACCCATAATTCAAATGGTGGAAAAATTGCCCTAGTTATTTTCATAATTATAACATATGATATTAAAAAATATTTCCAGAATATTGGCGCGATTGCAAATGTGATGATTTTATAAAACAGTTCAGTAAACAAAAAGTGAATATTGTGATGTGACATTTTAGACATAATATTCCAAATATTCTCTGTTTTTGCTCTATTTCTCCAATGGCGATAGTTCCAAACAAGCCACAGAAAGTGTTATGCGTTTTTGTGATTCTGACCTAGTTGCTTAGTTCCAGAACGAATCTCGTTTTTAACATAAGTTAAATGAATGCTTCTATGACTCGTACATTAAGACGGTGATTTGGCGCCACCTATTGGCGGTTTTAACTTAAACTTATTAAAAATATATAAGGGGATGCCAGTTTGAAGAATGCCATTTGGTGGCATAGGAACCATTATACTTGAATTGTGAATTGTTATACATTTTAATGGTCTTCTGCAATGTTTGAGGCATATTTATTTTTTCATGCTTTAATGTTAGCCTAAAATGTAAAAGTTACTGAAATTAGGCCATGTAGTTTGAAATTGTATTTATTTTTTAGATTTTTATTGTATTAACCACTCAGCTGTATGTGGAAATGTATATATATATATATATATATATATATATATATATATATATATATATGTTGCAAATAAAACCGTAGTCCACAACTTCTGTAGTTTTAACTTATTTTAATATATAAATTCAGTGAAATCATCAAACGTTTGTATGACTTGCCAGTGACTTGTGACCCAAGCTACGACTTGACTTGACTTGCTTGACATAAGGCAGTGACTTGACTTGACTTGCTTGCTTTTATAAAAAATTGACTTGGACTTGCTTGAGACTCGAAGGTTAAGACTTGAGACTTGCTTGTGACTTGCACATGTGTGACTTACTCCCACCTCTGTCGGCTACACACGTGAACATACACAACATATCGGTGATACCGATTTCACGCTGTGATTCGTACATTGTCTTGAGAACCTCTTTTATCTAATCGTACGGTGGCAGGTGGTCATTAATACACATGCGGGTCATAATGTACCAGGAATTAGACATGCCTCTTATATGCTTCATCATTTTCTTGAGATTGACCTCACGTGGAGTATCATTATCATCGGGGGCGTCCGCAATAATCTTTTTCATAAGAGGAATCATCCGGGCTCTGTAATGATCTTTAAACACGGACTTGAAATAGTGCGTTAGACTCTCCACAACACCCATGGCTTGATCACTCTCCATTCGCGATCAAGATGTTTTCCCAGAGATCAGGCCCTCCCAGAGATCAACGACGTCGTAGACGATCTCCTTGCAGGGTTTGTCCAAAAGTCTCCCTCTGATTTCTTCTAGCTTAGCTACGATGAATGGTTCGTCTTTTAATTCGTGCAGAATACACCCGACTGTTCCTTGAATACGGGGGGCTTGAGATTTTAACCCGCACCGGCTTAGAACAATAGCGATGATGGAAGGAAAATTGGGTTTAAACAACTTGCCTGAAAGTTCGTCAAAGTGTGTGTCCAAGTAGTAGTTGGGAGGGTCAAACAGGCAGGAATGTTGCAGCTGGCTGGGGTGATCGATCTTACACCCCTCGCAGTCCTCCTTCAGCTTCTTACCGATGAGATGCTCCAGCAAAACCACGATCGCGGCTTTTATGATTTTGAAGCCGACGTCGCTGAAACATCCGTCTGTAGCGTCGAAACTGGGTTTACGAGTTTCAAGGTTTTCGCCGGATGGTGGTGGTGGTGGTGGTGATGGTGGTGATAAATGCTCGCAGTCACACTCGATGCACGGATCCCAGTCTAAGCGGCGCTTGGTAGTTTTAGCTCCAAGCTGGTCGTTTTCGGGGTTGATAATGTTACCCGGACCCCGATCACTTTCAAAGCACGGTTTCAAGTCCACGCGGCGTTTGTTAGTTTTAGTCGGAGCCCAGTCTTTGTGGAGGGCTGATGGTCCGGCGTCGTCGGTCAAAATATAATCGCATGTGTCGTCGTCAGGGGGGTCGAGAATGCTTCCGAAAGAAATCCCGCAGCTGCATATGTGATCAGGCTCTGTATGTTCGTCTTCAGCCATGGTTTATAAATGCTGCTTGGGAGGGTCTGGTCGCAGGAATTTATGATCGCTGTAGCAGGAGGCGGGGTCGACGCCCTGACAGGCGAGCTTTCTGATGGCTGTAGTGGATGGGCGGGGATGGCATAGAGTATGTACTGCTAAGCACACATCTCTCAGGGTGGAACAGCTGCACTTTGATCTTGCTGTATCCGTCATGCATGTTACACCACTTGAACAATTTGTCTATGGTTGAAAAAACACTAGACAACAGATCCAGATCACACCACTTGAACAAAAATTGCATTTCGTACAGATCGTGATGCTCGTTAGGCAGGATGACTCCTGACCGAGGTTTGTTCAGCTTTGTCTTGTCTTTACAGCAGAAAATGTAGACATATTCATTCGGTATCTTTTTAGAATGGTCACCCACCACACGGTACCGGACATCCGGGGTTACTCCGTCCCACTCAGAAATGTACAAAGGCTCTTGACCATCGTCATGCAGATCCTTCCAGACAAATTTGTAAAAAAGAGACCAGTCTTTTTCAGGAAAAACAACACAAAAGTCTTCCCCTGTCTGAAGCTGATCTGTGCCGTCAATGATGTAGAGCGTAACAACTCGAGTTGGTTTATGGAATTTGTACCCGAATACGCGGTTACCGCTCAGCTTATATTCACCTTTAGTCCATTCCGAAATTTCATGGAGAAAATTTGTCAAACGAATGTGTCCGAAAGGTTTTCTCGGGGCCATAGTCAGATCTTCCATCATTCTTCTATTTGCCTCCATATCCGGGGGGTTAGGGGAGGAGGGGGAGGATAAACCGTCCATGCTCATGTAGCTCATATTTCTCTTTCTGGTTTTTGTAGAGCACCCACAGCCCATTTATATACGGTGCTCAGGAATGTGGGAGGGATCGTGTGACACACATATATTGCCAGGATCAAAGACAACTATCCACTTGATGTATAACCCTGCCGCCGGATCAAACTAAATGTCAACTTGATCTATCATGCCAGGATCCACTCGATCCATCATACCGGGATCCACTTGATCATGTCAGGATCAAAGTCAACTGGGTAAAATCAATTTAATCCATCATGTCAGGATCAAAGACAACTGTCAACACCGGATCAAAGACAACCGGGTAAAACTTGATTGATCGTACCCCGGGGTAACACGACAATACCTAGATCAAAGGACCAAGGGGGCAAAGGTTAATCCTAGATCAAAGCAACTCCGGAGGGTCACCGGAAGGACAGGGGGCGGGGCAGGTCAAAGGTCAAAGTCGTAAATCATTTTGACATAAGGTCTAGGCTAATAACTACTTTCCTGTTCCTGAGCTGTGCGTTTCTTCTGTGGATTACCCTTTTGTTCTTCGTCGTGTTTTTCGTCTGGATTCTTCGCACTTCCACTGGATCACCGAGCACCATCACTGGGAATACTGCACTGGACTGGGAGCACCGTCACTGGTTGTCCACCGAGGCTCCCTGCGTCACCCACCATCAGCGCTGGTGTCCGTCTGACCAACCATCTGTGTTTACCACCTGTGTTTGTTCCTCTGTGTTGTGTGCCTGACCAACCACCTGTACTTCTCAACTCATTAAAAGCGTTATTCGCATTTGCATCCTCTTCCAGTTTTTGTCACAGAACGATCTAACCACATAATGGATGCAGCAGGCGCAACGAGTTGGGCTGATTTCGCTTCACGAAGCATTGCGAGAATAGACCAACAGGAAGAGAGCATCACTAACACAGGTCGGGCAGTCCAAGCGCTTGTGATGCAGGTGTCCGAGCTCACCCAACAACTACAACATCTGAGAGGTCCCTCTGCGCCACCCACACTGCCCGTTCAGCCCGTACTACCAGTGTCGCTCCATCAGCGCGAGCCGCGCTTGCCTACACCAGAAGGATACTCAGGTGAACCCGAGATTTGCAGTGCTTTTTTGACCCGATGTTCAATGCATTTTTCCTTACAGCCGCAGACATTCTCTCAAGAACAGACCAAGGTGGCATTTGTTGCTATTGTCAGGCAAGGCGGCTCTTTGGGGAACCGCAGTGTGGGAGATTCAAGATCCATGCTGCGCCTCATTCGAGGCACTCTCCGAAGAGATGAGAAGGGTTTTCGATCGTGCGGTGGCGGGTAGCGAGGCGGCCAGACTACCCGACGATCTCCGCCAGGGAAATGACTCGGTGTCGGAATATTCCATCCAGTTCCGCACCCTGGCTGCAGAGTGCCAATGGAATGAGGAGGGACAGTGGGACAGATTCCTGCATGGGTTGGCTGACTGTGTCCAGAGAGAGATGTACATGCTGGACCTTCTTTAGACGTTGAACGGACTCATTGAGCTAGCGCTGAGGGTCGATGCTCGGTTGAGCAGGATGGGTCCCTTTCAGCAGAGTCGTCAGTTCCTCTGCGCGGAGGACTCTAGCGTCGGTAGTGGGGACACGGTCAGCCCCGTCTCCGATCCCGAGCCCATGCAGGTGGGTAGAGCTCGGCTTTCCCGGGAGGAGAGAGAGAGGCGGAGATCCCAGGGACTGTGTCTATACTGTGGGAAGATGGGCCACTTCATCCACTCCTGCCCAGTAAACGATCAAGGCCGGTAGTAACTATGAGGCTACCTTTCGGGTGGGATCTCTGCCGAGAAGACCTCATCACCATCATCTACTCTCCTCCCAGTAAGACTAAGGTGGGCAACCTGCACATTTGAGTGTCCAGCGCTATAGAAAAGCGCTATATAAATGTAATGAATTATTATTAATTATTATTATTATTTTTTCATCTTCTCTCCAGGAACACGTTCAGCACGCCAGACGAGTGCTTCAAAGGCTGCTAGAGAATGGGCTTTTTGTCAAGGCGGAGAAATGCGTTTTTCATGCACAGTCTGTTCCTTTCCTAGGGTACATCGTCTCGTCTGAGTAAGTGCGTATGGATCCTGACAAGGTTAAGGCTTTGATTGATTGGCCAAGTGCAGATTCCCGTAAGGCCCTACAGAGGTTTCTGGGGTTTGTCAATTTCTATCTGCGTTTAATTCGCAACTTCAGCCAACTAGCTGCACCTCTGACTGCCTTGACCTCCCCCAGAATGACGTTCAGGTGGTCCGATACAGCCCAGGCTGTATTCGCCAAACTAAAGAGATGCTTTGTTTCGACACCCATCCTCATTGCCCCTGATCCATCACGTCAGTTTGTGGTGGAGGTCAACGCGTCAGAGGTGAGGGTAGGAGCAGTTCTTTCCCACCGTTCTTCCACAGACGACAGGATGCATCCGTGCGCGTTTTTGTCCCATCGTTTATCACCTGCCGAGTGTAACTATGACATTGGTATCAGAGTTGTTGGCAGTCAAGTTAGCGCTAGAGGAATGGCGTCACTGGTTAGAAGGGTCAGGGGTACCTTTTATCGTATGGACCGATCACAAGAATCTAGAGTATATTAGAACCGTCAAAAGCCATAAGCCAAAAGCCAGCAGCCATATCACCCTGTAGCCCAAGACTGGTTGCCCACTGAAGCTAAGCAGGGCTGAGCCTGGTTAGTACCTGGATGGGAGACCTTCTGAGAAAACCAGGTTGCTGCTGGAAGAGGTGTTAAGAGAGGCCAGGAGGGGGTGCTATCCCGGTGGTCTGTGTGGGTCCTAACACCCCAGTATAGTGATGGGGACACTATACTGTCAAAATAGCACCGTCCTTCGGATGAGACGTTAAACCGAGGTCCTGACTCTCTGTGGTCACAAAAAATCCCAGAATGTCTTTCGAAAGAGTAGGGGTGTAACCCCGGCATCCTGGCCAAATTTGCCCCTTGGCCTCTGTCCATCATGGCCTCCTAATCATCCCCATATACTGATTGGCTTCATCACTGTCTCCTCTCCACCAGTAAGCTGGTGTGTGGTGAGCGTTCTGGCGCAATATGGCTGCCGTCGCATCATCCAAGTGGATGCTGCACATTGGTGGTGGTTGAGGAGATCCCCCCCTCCCCTTCTATGTAAAGCGCTTTGAGTGTCCAGAAAAGCGCTATATAAATGTAATGAATTATTATTATTAATTATTAAAAGACTCAACTCTAGGCAAGCTCGGTGGGCACTTTTTTTCTGAGGTTTTGGTTTCGTACCGCCCGGGTTCCAAGAACATCAAACTCGATTCTTTATCTCGAATTTTTGACCAATCCAAACGCCCATCTACTCCCGAGTGTATTTTACCCGAGACGTTAGTTGTCTTCACTCTCAGATGGGAGGTCGAATCGAAGGTCATTAAGGCCTTAGAAGGGGTAACGCCTCCGCCCGATTGCCCACTGAATCGTTTCTGTCACAGCAAGTGCCTTGGTGGAAGAGTGAAGTAACAATATTTAAACATAATAAGAAATTGTCTGGAAAAAGGTAGTTGGAAGGTAAAGGAAGTTTCTTTTGTGCTGAATTTGTACACTCAAAAAGTACAAGTTTTGTTCCTTTATTCTTGTAACAAATTCTACATACAATGCAAGTATATAGATGTAATACATGACATTAATAATAGTGCATCACCTCTTTACAGCCAGAAAAACAAAATAATTTGTATAGAGTATACCTTATATTTCACTATTTACTCCCAAACATAAACAAAATAAACATTTCCACCTAAAATTGGAGCATCTTGACCTTGCCACAATTTCCAACAATACAATCCTCACCATGCCTCTATGTAATTTTGACTAATTTATCTGTCAGATGATGCTGCTATGTTGCAAGAAATTCCATCTTTTGATTTATCAGAATATAAAACTATTTACTTGAATATGACGGATCAACATATGAACTTTGCTTATTTAGTAAACATCAGGCAATACTTTTTCTCATGAATCTGTAGACTAGATAAATGGCTGAACCTCTTCTCACATGAAGAGCACTTGTACGGTTTCTCTCCAGTATGAACTCTCTCGTGGGATTTTAAGTGGGTGGATCTAGTGAAGGTCTTCCCACAGTCAAAGCACACATGAGGTCTCACACCACTATGAATACGCTCATGCTCTTTTAAAGTCTGTAGTTGTGAAAAACTCTTTCCACAAAACGAACAAACATGAGGCTTTACACCAGCATGAATGTTAAGGTGTTTTCTTAAGTTTGATTCCGAAACAAATGTTTTATCACACTGATCACAGCTGAATGATCTCAATCCAGAGTGACAATGCAAATGAATGTTGAGAGCGCTTTTGTTAATGAAACTCTTTCCACACTGAGTGCATGCGAATGGTTTTTCTCCAGTGTGAATTCTCATGTGCTCATTTAGGTGTTCTTTTCGAATGAAACTCTTTGCATGTATAAGGCTTTTCTCCAGTGTGAATCATCATGTGTCTGTTCAGGGTTGATTTACGTACAAAACCTTTTCCACACTCAGAACAGGTGAAAGATCCTTCGACTCCAGATTTTCCAACTTGTTTCTGTGTGAAATTCTCTTCAGTCTTTGAAACAACTGCATTTTCATCTTCATTTGTGAAATAATGAGGTTTTTGAAACTGATGATGTTTGTCTTCCATCAGGTCTAAAATAAACAAATTAAATTCAGATAATTTAATAAAAGGATACTTGAGAAAAATAAATAAACATTGTTCAAAATCTCAATATTACACAAATCCAGTTTACTACAGAGTCTACTAGTATCTAGTTTTATATGTAATTAATTTTTATGTCAGTTTTCATGTTAATGTTCATCATCAGTCATAAATAGAATGAAGGAAAAACACCAACCTATTTGTTCCTCTGTATCTTCATCTTTTATTCTGCAGGGTTCTTCCTTAATCTCCATCTTTACAATAGTATATCAGTAGTTTTCTCCTGGAGTAATTCCTCCTGCTTGCTTCTTCTTCTCCTGTGGGAAGATGGGAATATTCCCAGCATTTAAACTCTCATGAACGGCTGTGGGAGCTTCACTGACTGAAAGAGTAAATTGTGGCCGTTGTTGCTCATTTAGCAGATGATCATCACACTTACAATCACTCGCAATTATCAAAATTATCTTTTAGTCAAACAACCGTTTAGAAACAATTAGACTCCTCTAGCTGATTTTTACATTGCTCTTACATTAGATATGATTTACACACATTAAAACTCTGTTTACCAGGTTTCATTTGTTCATTACATAAAATGAAAACACAACCCATAATCTTCACAAATTTTAATGTGAAAAAAAAAACAGTAAGTAACGAGTTTCCGTTTTACGAGCGAAACGAACATCAGTCGGTTCATTTCGATTCATTTCCGAGTGATTCACTAAATGAACTGACGTTAGTCGTTTAGATTTCTCCTAATAAATTATTAAATATACGTACTCACAGTCTGAAAAGAGCAGATTTAGAGCAGAATGAACGGCTGTGTTCCACTTCTCATGTTTATGTCCCCTTCCCTCGCTCACTTCTCTTCTTCTTCTAGACTCGGATGTGTGTCATTGCTTCGGTTGCTCGAGCGCCTCTACTGGCGGAAAACATATTAAACTCTTTAACCCAGATACAAACGCGATAATCTATAGTTATCTTGGTTGATATGTATACATTTATTTATATAGCTCCCAAACATGTTTGATTTCGAATAATTAAGTATCGAATTAGAAATAACATCTTATAGGTGACACACAGCTGTTCACTTTCACCATAATAGATTTACCCATGGTGCATCGTCGTTTAGAAACAATTCCATGATTACTGAATTTACACTTTGGGCTTCATATCAAGCCACATTTTGACTTTGTCCCTCATGTTCCATGCGTTGTATTTTTCATTTTATCTTTTTAATGTTGCTTTCGTTTTGTACTCTTTCTGTAAATATGTATAGCTATTAGCTACATAATTTTTCCTTTATTGAAGCAGTATAGGGCTTGTGTGTTTTTTTTTCTTTTCATATTTTCTCCTGTGTTTGGCATAGGCTAGTCAGGGAGACCACTGTAATTTATTTTCTTATAGAGCTTGTTTAAGTGGGTTTAGTCTTTTTCTTTTTTGGCCTATACCAATCCTGAAGACTTTGCTTCATTTATGTTTGTGGTGAAGCTGAAAGAAAAAAAAAGAAAAGAAAAAAGAAAGAAAGTAGCCTAACTGTTAAAAAATGTATTTGTTAGTTGTAAATCTTCAAATGTCTTTATATTTCTCACGTGTTTTTATTAATAATACTTGTACCAACTAACTGGAAAATGAAGTCAAGATTTATATTCAAAGAAATAAACAACATCAGAGAGTCCGGAAGGTGAATACAATTATAAACTGTTTGTTTGAATCTGAAACTGCAAGTTTGAATCTCAAATTGATCTATTTTGGTGACAGTGAAGCAGCGGTGTCACCTAAGACATTATTTCTAAATCATTACTTAATTATTCCAAATCAAACATGTTTGGGGTATTATATATATCAACCAAGATAACAATAGATCGTGTTTGTTTTAAATCTGGGTTAAAGAGTTTATATTGGTTTCCGCCAGTAGAGGCGCTTGAGCAACCGAAGCAATGACACACATCCGAGTCTAGAAGAAGAAGAGAAGTGAGCGAGGGAAGGGGAACATAAACATGAGAAGTGGAACACAGCCGTTCATTCAGCTCTAAATCTGCTGTCTACAGACTGTCTGTGAGTACATTCATTTTATCATTTAATAGGAGAAATCTAAATCCAAACGACTAAACGAGTCTGTTCATTTAGTGAATCATTCAGAAGTTATAAAACGAACCGACTGATGTTGTCATTACGCTCGTGACGCGTAAACTCGTTACTGACGTTTTTCACATTACAATTTGTGAAGATTATGATTTGTGTTTTCATTTTATATAACGAAACCTGGTAAACAGAAATTTGAATTGTTTCTAAACAGTTGTTTGATCAAAACACTTAAAGCTGAATAATTGCGAGTGATTGTAAGTGTGGTGATCATCTGCTAAATGACAACAATTAGGCCTACCACAATTCACTCCTTCAGTCAGTGAAGCTCCCACAGCCGTTCATGAGAGTTTAAATGCTGGGAATATTCCCATCTTCCCACAGGAGAAGAAGCAAGCAGGAGGAATTACTCCAGGAGAAACTAAACTGATATATTGTAAAGATGGAGATTAAGGAAGAACCCTGCAGAATAAAAGATGAAGAAACAGAGGAACAAATAGGTTGGTGTTTTTCCTTCATTCTCTTTATGACTGATGATGAACATTAACATGAAAACTGACATAAAAATAACATATAAAACTAGATACTAGTAGACTCAGTTAGTGCTGTCCCGGGGAAGGAACTTCCCTTGTGGTGATTTTGAGTCTCTTAATAGCGCATTGTGTGGTATTACCATTTATTTATTGATTTATATTTATATGTTGCTATATAAATAAGTGTTACAATGTGGTCAGCATGCACAAAAACGAGGACATATTCAGTAACTAAAACTAAACAGCGTTGAAACAGGAAGTGAAATAAAAAGAAGAGAATGTCAAAATAAGGGTCCACATAACAGAACATAAACCTGACAATATGCTTGTTAGCTATTGTTATATGTATAACAGTTAGCTCCGTGTCTCGAATCTGACTGGACAAGAGCCTTTCTGCTGATATTTCACCAGTATCATCGTCTTCGTCTGCGCATAGACAGGCTGTCACTCAGCGTGCAGTTACATTAAACTACTAGGTGGCGGTAAGAGACTGTCTGAGTGAGTTTTTAAACCGTTCATTCCATGAATACGTTAAAAAATGTTGATTCATTAAAGGTGCATGGTGTAATATTTAGTGGCAACTAGTGGTGAGGTTGCGAGTTGCAACCAGCTGATGTTACGATGGCCGACAGGAAAATATGTCATTGTCTGAGACAGCAGAGAGTAGTCAGTTAAACAATGGGTTCTTTACAAAGATAAATTAATAAATTAGGGTTACTTAATTTTTCAGTAAAACGATATGTTATTGCGAATATTATTGTTACTTGTTTTATCATTGTGTCAGTGTTTTATTCGCTGACTTTAGCTAGCTAACAACAGCTTGGTGACAAAATGTGTTTGTACGTTTGGGGCTCCCGTAGAAACATGTCAGTAAGTAAGTGGACCCGCGGTGACTGTAGATAGAAATGGCTCATTCTAAGGTAATAAAACATAAAGGTTCATTAAGTAAGGTCTACTTACACCACTGAAAACATAGTTGTGTATATGATATTGCATTTCTGTCAACAGATCCTTCTATATATTACACAAAGCACATTTTAAAGATAGATGTAATGAAACAAGGTGTTAATTGTTTCAACTTTGACCTCTACTTTTCAAGGTTCAGCTGTCCTGCAATGAGTAACTCTGAAGCTGGTGCTTCACTTATTAAAGACCAATGGCATTGATTCAATGCATTGGCCAGCGCTGCCGCTGGAAATACCCATAAAATATTAAAAGAATGGTACGACAACTATTTCACTTTCCTTGGACATGGCAACCTTTTCACAAATATATATGACTTGACCTCAAAGACAGACGCATGTAATCTCACATGCTCAGTCTGTTTAGTCTTGTTAAGTGCAAATCTGCACAAAGCCTTTGTACAAATCACCATGATAAACACAGTCATATTATCATTATTAACTTATTTAACATTCAATACACATGCACAATAGGGGTGTAATGATACATGTATTTGTATTGAACCGTTCGGTACGAGGCTTTCGGTTTGGTACGCATTCGGGTTGGACTATTTTTCCCCCCGACCAAAATCCGCGCTGGCGCATTCTTGCGCAACATCAAATAACAAACGTAATGAAAGCTGAACGAAACTGCGCTACTCATTATTTTGTGCTTCACGGACCGTTTATCAGTTTGAACCAATGGCAGTGCAGTGCAGCTGATCTTCATCAAGCCACACTACAGCGCTAAGAGATCCAGTAAACAAAGCATTTGAATTCACCACTGAAGTAATAACATCACTGCGAGATCTAGTGAGAAGCATTAACATTTCTCCGCTATTAACTGATCAAACAGCGATGACGTGGAAACCAGGAGAAACATTGCTCCATGAATGAACTAGTTATAGGCTTTAAGTCCACAGATTAGCAACATTCACCATATATTTAATGTAGTAACACTAACTTGTAACCATGGAAGTTTGGAAAGTAGCTTTCAAGTAGCCTTCATCACACATCTTTTTCCAGCACTTCAAAACTCAAATATTATCATATTTAAATGTTATTTTTAATGTGATGACTAAAACATTATTTGTTCAGCCTTCAAAGATTACCCCCATTTATCAAACTAAAAGTTTCAAGATGTAGGAAAACTCCAGTTATTTAAAAAATATTTTTTGTAATAAACAGAAAATTTCTCTTGCATTTCTGTCTTTTTGCTGTATCGAAAACGTACCGAACCGTGACACCACTGTATCGTATCGAACCGAACCGTGAATTTTGTGAACCGTTACACCCCTAATGTAGGGCCCTATAAAATCCGTTTTATTTTTTCCCAAATTCCGTTTTTTCCGTTTAATTTTTGCAAATTCCGTTTTTTCCGTTTTAATTTTTGGGAATTCAGTTTTTTTTACCCTTTACTGTTATTTTAGTTGTAAAAAGAGTGTGCTTTTAATGTTAATGATTAAAATGTACACAAATAAAATTGGCATTTACTCTTAAAATGACAAATACTTGCATGATGCAACATAACACTGTAGGCCTACACTAAGAACTTCAAGTAACAACAAAATATCGTTATGAGCTTTAAACTGTCCTGTAAAATAAATTATATAAGTTAAAATAAAAGTCACACTCTAGCTGTGTCCCAATGTGCACACTATCCATCCTAAATAGTATGTGACATTAGTAATTGTCAATACTATTTCGGGCATAGTATGCACATTGGGACGCAGCTTCTGTCTCTCTCTCTCTGTCTCTCTGTCGAGTGCGCTCACGGACACCGTCCCAATGTGCATACTATGCCCTAAATAGTATTGAAAATTACTAATGTCACATACTATTTAGGATGGATAGTGTGCACATTGGGACGCAGCTTCGTTCTCTCTCGCGCGCTCTCTCGGACACACTCGGTCTCTCTCTCGCGCGCTCTGTCGGACACACTCGGTCTCTCTCTCGACTCGGACACACACACTCGGTCCGGCACCTCATAGACAGACATGCACGGAGGGGATTTTGTGTGCGTGCATGCGTGCGTGTGCGAGTTTCTTAACTTTTTCGCCGACGAAAGCAGAGCCGCGGAGAGCCGCTTCGCCATGCTTTCAGTGGAAACGCGGCTATTGTTTTGATGCCGTCATGAGCTGAAATGATGGTTGCGTCGCCCAGATTTGCTTCCTCGCCTGCATTTTCCCCAGACATATGTTCTTCTCCCACACAAAAACCGAATTTCATTCCAAATATGTAAAATTCCGCGAAATTCCGCGTTAACACTAGATTCCGCGTTAATTGGCCAATTCCGCGATTCCGTGATCGCGGAAATTATAGGGCCCTACTAATGAAAAAAGAAAATGTGAATATCATGGTTACTTGCATTCCTCTGTGGTTGGCTTGTAGTATTGCGGTACTACAATATTGCGGTTATCGTGACAGACCTAGAAGCAGTAAACTAGATTTATGGTAAACTCAGCAGTAAACTCAGCAGTAAACTAGATTTACTGTAAACTCAGTAGTAAACTAGATTTCTTTTTGTTTCTCGTGTGTTGATTTTAGACCTGATGGAAGTGAATGAAGACAAACGTCATCGGTTCAAAAAACCTCATAATTTCACCAATAAAGATGGAAACACTGTAATTTCACGATCTTTCACCTGCTCTGTGTGTGGAAAGAGGTTTAAACATAAATCAGACCTTAAGAGACACTTGAGATTTCACACTGGAGAAAAGCCTTATACATGCACTCAGTGTGGAAAGAGTTTTGTTGAGAAAGGAGGCCTAAATGTGCACATGAGAATTCACACTGGAGAAAAACCGTTCACATGCACTCAATGTGGAAAGAGTTACAGATTCAAAAGTCTTCTCAACAATCATCTGCGCTCTCACACTGGAGTGAAGCCATTCAGCTGTGATCAGTGTGATAAAACATTTGTTTTGGCATCAGGCTTAAGAAAACACCTTAAAGTTCATGCTGGTGTGAAGCCTCACTTTTGTTCGTTTTGTGGAAAGAGTTTTACACTACTAGAAAATGTACAAGTGCACCAGAGTATTCATACTGGTGTGAGACCTCATGTGTGCCTTGACTGTGGGAAGAGCTTCTCTACATCCAGTGCCTTAAAAAGACACCAGAGAGTTCATACTGGAGAGAAACCGTACAAGTGCTCACACTGTGGAAAGAGATTCTCTCAGTCAGGACACCTGAAAGCTCATGAGAGAGTTCATACTGGGGATAAGCCACACCAGTGCTCTTCATGTGAGAAGAGCTACACCCAAACATCTCATCTACGGACTCATGAGAAAAAGTATTGCCTGAAGTTGTCAAAATGAGAAATGTTTCACATTTGGTTCCATGGAAACGATCAGCCATTTTCAAAAAAAAAAAAAAAACTTAACCACAAATGCTCGTCTTGTACCATCTCTGAGATGCACGACGTATTACGTCATCACGTTGAAGAGGTCACGCAAGACGTGTTTACAAAGCGAAATGGCAAAGAATAATACACGTACCAATAATGATATGCACACGTAAGGACCATTTTAAACAATAAAATGATACAAATACATATAAATAAGTGTCATTCAACATACATACATCATACTTGTAAACACTGGGTCTGTACTTCCGACTACATCTTGCATGATCTTTCCAATGTGATGACGTAATGTAATAACGTAATCTCAGAGATGGTACAAGACGGGCATTTGTGGTTAAAACGTTTTTTTGTTTGTTTTAGAAAATAAACGAACGTTTCACTGGATAAGATCCTTATTTCTCGACTGGGATCGTGCAGAGTCTTTGAAGCTGCATTGAGACCTATGATTGAGACTGACATTTGGACCTACAAATTGACACTTAAATTCAGTTTAATTAAATTGTTGTGTAATGGAATTCAGTTCATCCAAATGGAAGAAAAGTTTGTTCCGGGAGTAAAAAGAAATCATACAAAAATCTAGGGATGTCCCGATACCACTTTTTCACTTCCGATACCGAAACCGATTCCGCAGCTTTGGCTATTTGCCAATACCGATATCAATCCGATATTTTTATTTTATTATATTTTATTCTTGAACTAATACTAATAAAATATATGGAAGCACTTTGCTCAATTAGCAACCTAAAAACATCTGACTCAAATGGAGAACAAATACTTCTCCAGTATAGGCTAGTCCACAGTTGATTATGAAAGACTGCCACCCTTTATTCAAACACTTAAAAAAAAAAAAAAAAAAAAAAAAAAAAAACAGCAGGTAGGCCTACTTAAAGCTACCAACGGGTTTAAAGTTAATCATTAACTAGCTTTAAAATTACCCATTGATCCGTGTACTCTTGCGTCCATTCGTTTTTCCTTTTTTAACCCGTAAAACGAAAAATTAACGGTTGTTGTATTTTTAAAACGCAAAGTTGAACACCAAAATTTGAATTGGAACTGTATGCACACCAAAAGCTGCGCAAATATGAAATAAATATGAAATAAATATTGCTGTAAGTTATATATAAATAAGTTATTATCTGCATGACCAGAAATGATAGAGTTGTTTCCACTGTTGAAAGGAAAACGCTCCACACTCTGCACAAACCCTTGCTTGCATATGCGTCAAAATCTTGTGTACAGTTTAAAAACTGAGGAGACGGATAGCAAAACCGTGTTTATAGTACACCGAAGGAAGTGGGAGGGAGTGACTGATGTGAGTTTAGGGGGCACGCACGTCAGCCAGAGTTGTGTGTGTGTGAGTGAGTGAGAGTGAGACGGTCGCCGAAAGAAGGATCTGAAGTGCCGGTGTTTCGCTACAAAAACCTGCCAAACTAATCCGAAACCAGCCCAATTTTTATCCACCCGCCCAAACCCATTTTTGCGCGCAAAATAGATTGCAAATCCGCCCAATCTGCAGGCTGCGCCGCTTAACTGGATGTCACAGCAAGGGAAATGCTAATATTCAAGCAGGTATCGTATCATATTTTTTTTCTACCCTCCGATCTAGCGTTGTGGGCCAGTATCGGCACGATACCGATGCTGTGGATCGGATCGGGACATCCCTACATAAATTGGAAAAGTATTAGAAAGGTTCAAGGTCGTATGCCATTCTGTTTTGCTGAGTTCTCCTCATTTACCTGTGTGTGTATATAATTGCCTGTTTGCAGTTCACATTTGTCCGGTATTTGTTAATGTCTACATGTGATGGTTGTTTGTATTTATGTCTGCTTTCATTTATGTTTGCACTCTGGATATCTAATAAATACTTTAATATTTGATCTTTGTCGTCGCCGTGTGATTACTACAACAACCTGACTGTGACAAAAATAATATAGCATTTATACAGTTTTTTAAAATAATGTAATTTTATTTCAAATGAGGGAAAGAGAGGGGTTTGAATCCAAGAAGCTCCAAAGGGATTTTAGAATCGTTGCCTGAAGTTAAAGTCCGCATCTCCAAATGAAGGCACGCCACCTGCACTGCTTCCCTGTTACGATCCCAGTTCTGTTTTTTGTTTTGTATTGATTTGTGTCTTGGGATTGAGTTCCTGGATGTTCCTGTTTCCCTATGTGGAATCTTTTCATTAAAGTTGTGTGTGCAAGTGGATTCCCTCTCTCTGCTTCGTCTCTCAGAAATCGTAATAGAACCACTAGCCACCATAAATCCAGCCGCACAGATCATGCGTCTCCGCCAGGGAGTCCACCTGATCGAGGAATATATAAAGGACTTTGAACTGGCATATTCAACATCTATGGACAAGGTATGCCTTTTTTGAGGGGGCTATCTGAGCAGCTCAGCTCACTCATGCATTTGTATAATAAACACTGGACTCTAGAGTTTTATATAGACCTAGCATTGCAACTGAGTGGCTCTGCATTTACTGTGGGTGTTGTGAAGGAGGAGCACAAAATTCACTTTGTACCCACTATGTCAGAGTCTCCAGCCATCATGACCTACACACCAGATTCACCAGCCGTCATGACCATCACTCCAGAGTCTCCGGCCGTCATGACCATCACTCCAGAGTCTCCGGCCGTCATGACCGTCACTCCAGAGTCTCCGGCCGTCATGACCATCACTCCAGAGTCTCCAGCCGTCATGACCATCACTCCAGAGTCTCCAGCCGTCATGACCATCACTCCAGAGTCTCCGGCCGTCATGACCATCACTCCAGAGTCTCCGGCCGTCATGACCGTCACTCCAGAGTCTCCGGCCGTCATGACCATCACTCCAGAGTCTCCAGCCGTCATGACCATCACTCCAGAGTCTCCGGCCGTCATGACCATCACTCCAGAGTCTCCGGCCGTCATGACCGTCACTCCAGAGTCTCCGGCCGTCATGACCGTCACTCCAGAGTCTCCGGCCGTCATGACCATCACTCCAGAGTCTCCGGCCGCCATGACCGCCACTCCAGAGTCTCCGGCCACCATGACCGTCACACCACAGTCTCCGGCCGTCATGACCGCCACACCAGAGTCTCCGGCCACCATGACTGTCACACCACAGTCTCCAGTCGTCATGACCGCCACACCACAGTCTCCAGCCGTCATGACCATCACTCCAGAGTCTCCAGCCGTCATGACCATCACTCCAGAGTCTCCGGCCGTCATGACCATCACTCCAGAGTCTCCGGCCGTCATGACCGCCACTCCAGAGTCTCCGGCCACCATGACCGTCACACCACAGTCTCCAGCCATCATGACCGCCACACCAGAGTCTCCGGCCACCATGACTGTCACACCACAGTCTCCAGCCGTCATGACCATCACTCCAGAGTCTCCAGCCGTCATGACCATCACACCACAGTATCCAGCCGTCATGACCGTCACACTAGAGTCTCCGGCCATTATGACCATCACACCAGAGTCTCCGGCCGCCATGACCGCCGCTCCAGAGTCTCCGTCCGCCGCTCCAAAGTCTCTGGCCGCCGCTCCAGCGTCTCCGGCCGCCATGGCCGCCGCTCCAGAGTCTCCCGCCGCCGCTCCAGAGTCTCCGGGCGACACGCTAGAGTTTCCGGTTATCATGTCCAAACAACATTAAAAACTTTATTTTCACCACAGTGGGACTTTGTATTTAACTATATTCAGAACAGAACAAGATTGAAGAAATACAGGCCAAAATTAATTCATTTATAGCAAAACGGAAAGTAACTAGCATCTAAACTCTAAGTGCCATGTGTCCTCGCCTTGTAAAAGGGAGTTTTTATTCTCTAACAAGGCAATATCTGCCGGCCCACCCTTCCGTAGGTGTCTAGAACCGGGCCTGGTGGAGAGTGTGTTGTGGTCAGATAAGTCCACATTTCAACTGGTTTTTGTATATCTAAACATGTAACACCTGCTTTGAAAGCCTTGAAAATCTTTTTTTTTCACAACTGTTACTGCTGAAAGCTGTGACTTAAAGCCCAATGACTCTAAATAACTACTTTTATCAAAACATGTGCTCCTGAATAATTGAGTGATTGTAAGTGTGATGATCATCTTCTAAATCAACATGACATCATGGCTTTTGCGGAAACATACACGCCACTTTCAAGTCAAGTGGCGTGTTATTTATACGCATTTTGAGCTATCCGCGTGTATGCGTGTATATCTACGCCGTTATGTCCGAGTCATTCCGCGTGTATGTACACACCGTTAAATATCCGAGCGAAACAAAGCCAAATTTTGATCTACATCTGGGGAGCGATATTTTTCTTCCTAGGATGGTAGGGAAAGACTCATAAATGCTATTAACCCCAGTGACGGGTAGGTTTAGGGACGGGGTTGGGGTAGGTCATATATTTATATATACAGTAAGTCAACGGCGTTCATAAATACGCTGAAAAGCGATTATGCGTGTTGATAGCGCGCCAAAAATGGAAATACGATTGGCGTGTCATACATACTGCATTTCATAAGATCAGTCTGTCTAAATGAGCAACAACGACCACAATTCACTCCTTCAGTCAGTGAAGCTCCACAGCCATTCATGAGGGTTTAAATGCTGGGAATATTCCCATCTTCCCACAGGAGAAGAAGAAGCAAGCAGGAGAAATTACTCCAGGAGAAACTACGGACATACTATTGTAAAGATGGAGATTAAGGAAGAACCCTGCAGAATAAAAGATGAAGATACAGAGGAACAAATAGGTTGGTGTTTTCCTTCATTCTCTTTAATCACTGATGATGAACATTAAGATAAAAATGGATAATTTGGGGCTCCCTAAATTTCCTATTGTTTCTAAAAATGTTTTAGTCCTGATGGAAGTTAATGAAGACAAAAGGCATCAGTTTCAAAAGAAGATAAAAAATGAAGATGGAAACACGGTTGTTTCACAGACTAAACAGAAATTCACCCAAAAACAAGCTGGAAATTAGGAAGTCAAAGGATCTTTCACCTGCTCTAATTGTGGAAAGAGTTTCAGACGTAAATCAGACCTTAACAGACACATGATAATTCACACTGGAGAAAAACCGTTCACATGCACTCAGTGTGGAAAGAGTTTCAGTCAGAAAAGTAATCTCAAAGATCATCTGCGTCGTCACTCCGGAGTGAGATCATTAACCTGTGATCAGTGTGATAAAACATTTGTTATGGAGTCAAACTTAAGACAACACCTTAAAGTTCATGCTGATGTGAAGCCTCACTTTTGTTCTTTTTGTGGAAAGAGTTTTTCACTACTGAACTATTTAAAAGTGCATGAACATATTCATACTGGTGTGAGACCTCATGTGTGCTTAGAGTGTGGGAAGAGCTACATTACATCGGGCAACTTAAAAACACACCAGAAAGTTCATAAGTGAATAATTTGACATTCAGATTCATCAAAAGCTGGTATTTTTTTCCAGCTTTTCCAATGACAGCAAATGATTATCCATATGACTAGCACTAGTGTTTCTGTGTCCTATATTAGTTCAAGGCAGGATCCTCTGACTAATTTTCTATGGAATATGGAAGTTTGCAGAACTTGGTCTTCTTCAAAAAGCCTGAAAAACTCTCTGAGATTCTTCAGAAAGCCTGAAAGAGTCCCTGAGCTTCTTCAAAAAGCCTGAAATAGTCTCTGAGATTCTTCAGAAAGCCTAAAAGAGTCTCTGAGATTCTTCAGAAAGCCTGAAAGAGTCCCTGAGCTTCTTAAAAAAACCTGAAATAGTCTCTGAGATTCTTCAGAAAGCCTGAAAGAGTCCCTGAGCTTCTTCAAAAAGCCTGAAAAAGCCTCTGAGATTCTTCAGAAAGCCCGAAAGAGTCCCTGAGATTCTTCAGAAAGCCCGAAAGAGTCCCTGAGCTTCTTCAAAAAGCCTGAAAAAGTCTCTGAGATTCTTCAGAAAGCCCGAAAGAGTCCCTGAGCTTCTTCAAAAAGCCTGAAAGAGTCTCTGAGATTCTTCAAAAAGCCTGAAAGAGTCTCTGAGATTCTTCTGAAAGCCTGAAAGAGTCCCTGAGATTCTTCAGAAAGCCTGTAAGAGTCTCTGAGGTTTTTCTTCTTAATTTACTTCAGTAATGGTCTAACCTTTTAAATAGCCCGATTTTGCCAGCAGTTTTCGCTTACGGCCATACCACCTTGGACACGCCCGATCTCGTCTGATCTCGGAAGCTAAGCAGGGTCGGGCCTGGTTAGTACTTGGATGGGAGACCGCCTGGGAATACCAGGTGCTGTACGCTTTTTTATTTAACTTGTTGAACTTCAACTTTGACTCCTGATGAATGATGACTCATTGAGCAGATTGATCTCTTTATGCGGTCTCACTGTAATTCCCCTATATAATTAATAAATGAAACCTGGCAAACACAAGGTATGGTAAGGCAACTGAATCATTTATTTCAGAGATGCCACACAACAAAGTATTTTTCTAGACAGTTTTATTGTACAACATATTTTCTAATTGTACTGTTGTAAATTATGCTACAGTCTTAAGTGACCTATAACTGGAGTCTTCAAGTTAAATCTCTGATTCACAAATTCCTTTGTCCCTACTTTGTACAAATTCAAACATTTAATCAATTACAGAAATCAACCTTCATCAAGACAACATTCTTTCAGCTTCTCTCTGTTGAATGAGAGATTAAAACTGATATATAATATACAATACATCTAAACTAGACCGTATAAAATGTTTTTGCTAAATTGAGGTTCACTTACATTTATTTTCCTTTAGATGAAAAATGAGAATTTAATGTGTTGAACGGAAAACTGGAAAGGTTCTTTCACCTGGAAAAGGGAAAAGTAAATTTGTCTGTGGCAATTCAGCAGTGACACTTGTTTTACATATCTGAGTTATGAAGGAAGGTTTACTATTATTTGAGTTCTTAATGTATGATTATAACTTAATGTTATAACTTGCATACAATTTGGTTAAAAAAGTAATAAAATGGAACGTGTTTTAAGCTGGTTTTGTGTCGTCTCGATCTTCTGAATAACTTGCATGAGCTTCTCAATAGTTTGGCAGATGTTCGTCTAGATGGCGCCATTTGCTTTTCATTTCAACCACGTGATCTTGTTGAATACGTCGTGATTCATGAAAGGAGTAATTGATACATTCACTGTTTATCAGATAGTCAGGACATTAATGAAAGGATTCTCCACATTGCTGCTCAAAATCTGCTGTGTTTTTCAGACTCTGAGTACATTCATTTAATTATTTATAAGGAGGAATCTGGTGAATCAAAAATTAGAAACCAGTCAGTCAGACTCCTCTAAGAGTCATGTTACAAAGACCAGTTATTCACTTGACCGATTATGAGTTGTGTTGAGCGTTAGGCTATTTAATGCAATGGATAAATGAAACCTTGTAAACAATATGAACTACAGAAGAATAGTTTCATGCATGCAATGAATCTATTTTTAGATTGAAAAAAAAAAAAAAACATGCATGTAAATAACTTTGCTATCATTTCTAGTGGCATTACGGTTTACTTAAATCTTCTAAATTGCAAACGATTCCTGTGTCTCATATTTACACACATTCACACGTTTAATCGATGTCTGATTACAACAATAAACCCTCATCAATATTCATTCAGCTTCTCTATGAACTGAGTTGAAGTAATTGATAGTTTAACAGTGCTGGAAATACAGAGCTCATTTCTGATAACACCACTTTTGAGAAGATAAATATTAAAATACCATAAAGACTGAACAGTACAGTAAGCTGACAGTCGGCTCTTTCGTTTAGTTTTTATTTGTTTTTTGTTTTTATTAAATTATGGGAATGTAATGTTTTGAGACCCAATGGAAGTGATTCAAGTGAATGAAGACAAGCAACATCCGATTAAAAAACCTCATCATTTCGCAAATGAAGATAATTTCACAGACTAAAAAGATGTTTATGCAAAAAAAAAAAAAAATTATAAGCAGTTTCCGAAAGGAATAATGTGCACATAGGGTTGCCACCTATGTCTGATAAAAAACCGGGACATCGATGACGCGGGGGGGGGGGGGGGGGTGTTGTTTGCATGCGCATGCAAGTATTTTAGGGGCACGCGCTTCTTGAGGCACACACGCACACTGATCTATCACTATTGGTGGGCTGAAGATAAATATGGCAATTTGTAGACATAGCTAATAAAAACATCTGCACTTTTAACAATCAATTTTCTTTTTTTATTATCAATTTATTTTTCAGAATCAAAGGATATGCCTAGCCTACATTATCTAAAATATTAACTGTTATATTATCCTATTGCATTGTTGAATTATTAAGCACACTTTCGTGTTATTAAGTTAAAAATTTTTGAGGATATTAAAACAAAATACTAGCCTGACTTCGTCATACTCATATTCTAATCAGAACATGAGTCTGAAACTGGTCCATAGGGCTTTGATTATGAGGCGTGTCTTAACCGAACCAGGAAAAACAACAAGTCTGCACTCAATTGGATACTTACAACCAATCGGAGGAACGCAGTAAGTGACGTATGTTGAGCAACGCATAGTTATCAACAGAACTCAACTGCACGATCTCTGGAAAAAGTATGAAAAAAATAATGAGTGTTAACGATCTTTGCCGGTGTTGCAAAAATAATTTAAGGATTCGCGGAGTACTTGCAAACACGAAAAGCATTTTTGAACGAAATACGTTTGATGACGTGATGATTACGTATTGGATGGATTATCTGTCCATCATCGTATAAAGCCCGCCCTGGCAATTTGATTGGCCCGACGATTTCTGAACCGGGCATAATTCCTCCTCAATGGATCGAGTCCAGACCGAACTTCCCGACCAAAATATGTTGTGGGCGGAGTTCGGGCTGGCATCCAGGCTAACAAAATACATCAAAATAGCATCTGTCGAAGACTGTGAACAAATGCCTTTATTTCTCTGCATCAAAAGGTAAATAATTAAAAAAAGTATATAACATTATCATAATGTATTGTAGAATTATCAAGCACATTTCTTTTTATTTATTAAGGATATCATTATCCATCACTCAGTTTGCCGTGCCCTGGGCGTCCAAAAGGAACGCGAATGGGTTTACATTGGAGTTAATGGAAAGCTCTGTGCGTCTCATATTGACGCTAAAGGGTGCCATGGGCGTTTGTATACGGTGGGCGTTGGTAGTAGACACCGATGGACGTGACAAAAGCGTAAGTATACGACGCCCTGGGAATGAGAACGCGTTGGCACACTAGCACACACACGCAAGGTCTCTCATTTGCCGTGCGCGTGGCGCGCAACACGGTTTGAACATATACATATTCACGTAGCTTTCGAAAACCGGGACATTCAGTGTCCCGGGAGAGTGCATAAATTTCCTGGGACAGGTTATTAAAAAGAAGGACAATCCCGGTAAAACCGGGACAGGTGGCAACCCTATGTGCACATGAGAAATCGCACAGATAAAGATATATTCTGCCCGGTTTGACAGACAGTGCTTAGAAGCCAGAATTATGGGGGTTATATTAGGGTGTACTCACACTAGGCACGGTTGCCATGAACCGGGCCCAAGTACGATTGTCCCCCCTCCCCACTCCCCCTCTGGCCTGTACTCACACAGAGGGTTTCACCATTCGTGCCGGAGCACGCTTACGTCATTATGGTGCGACGGTTTCGGGATAAACAAGAAGCGGCGCTCTCAAAACACAATGGAGTCCATCGCTGTTCCTTGCTCCAGCACGGTTAGCGCTCACACTGCATGCGAACCGCGCCCGAGTCCAACTGAACCGTGCTCTGGCCCACCTCTTCCAAGCGGGCCAGGGCCGTCTAATCGAGCCGCGCCCGGGCACGGTTCGCAGCACTCACACTAGTCAAACGAACCGCGCTTTGATGGTCAAACGCACTCGGGCACGGTTCAAACTGCTAGTGTGAGTACACCCTTAGTTAAGTTAGGTTATTTAAGTATAGCTTTTATAAACGTGCCTTAGAGAAAAAAAAGCATTCTTGTGTGCGCATCTTGAGACAAAAAATGGCTGCATTTGCAAAGGCTAGCCTAGTTGCTTACAGTTAAAACAGCTCATGCATTTTAGTCTGAGACTAGCTTAAGCCTTGTCTGTGAAACCGGTCGGTGGTTAATATATTGCTCCCTCTTAACTTTTCAAGATCGGCTAGAAATTATATCTGAGTAACTTTCACTTTACCGCGACGCATCGCTGGAGTTCCACCAGTAGAGGCGCTCGAGCAACCGAAGTAATGACACACATCCGAGTCTAGGAGAAGAAGTGAGCGAGGGAAGGGAACATAAACATGAGAAGTGGAACACAGCCGTTCATTCTGCTCTAAATCTGCTGTTTTCAGACTGTGAGTTACGTTACATTTATCATTTATTAGGAGAAATCTAAATCCAAACGACTAGGTTCATTTAGGTTCAATTATCCAAGTGATGTTGTTCATTACGCTTGTGAAACAAACTCGTTACTGATTGGTTTTTCACATTACAATTTGTGAATATTGAGTTTTGTTTTCATTTTATGTAGGCCTAATGAACAAATGAAACCTGGTAAACAGAGTTTTTAATGCATGTAAATAATATATGGCCAAATGTAAGAGCAACATAAAAAAAATAGAAATTGTTTCTAAACAGTTAAGCAAAACAGGGTAGGCAATTTGTTTCAGAAACGTTTTTTATTATGCTGGTTGAAAGTATCTTCACATCCTGATAGCAGATGTGAGTGGTCTAAATGTATTTCACTGATTCGTCTTACACACAAAAACACACTTCATGTTAAAAATAAAGACATTAATAAAAATACTAAAAAAGTTACACCTAAAGTAAATCTGGATACCCATTGCTCTTATTTCTCTAATTTTATTAATTTTATTTAAATAATTTTGTTAGTATTATTTTAAATACATGCTCTACACTTGGAAAATACATATAATTTAACCGCAGAAAGAGCTCGCAATGTAAAACTGCCAAAAAAGTGTTAAAAATGCAAAAATATACATTTAAATTGAAAGGCATATATGTGCAATATATCACATTGGTTATAGATGTTTAATTTTAAAAAGGAGGATAGAGAATTAAGAAATTTAGGAACTGTATTTACATAAACCTAACCCAGGAAAAACATTTTGAGAATTATTTTGACCTTTACTGAACACCATTATTATAGGCCTACTTGAAGACTTTACTCGACTAATTTTGAATGTGTCAGGGACACGTTAAACTCAAGTCAGATGTTCAGTATAGGGGATAATTACCACAGGTTTAATATGTTAAGATTTATTTTTGAGTGTTTATCTGTATTAGAATGCATGCTGTATTTGTTAATCATTTGCAGAGATGTGTCCGAGGTAAGAATCACAATATCTTGCACGCACATTGGGGTGTTTCCTCAGGGTAACGTTAGCGTACACTCTAGTTGGGGGAGTGGAAACACAAAAGCCAAATTCCCTCAATCATCTATCACAATGAGTAAAACCAAAGAATGTAGTTCTGATGTGCAGCAGAAGATGGTTGAGCATCACAAAATAGAACGTGGCCGTAAGAAAATCACTAAAGTATAGAAAAGATCCCCATTTCCTCCATCAGGGCAATAATTAAAGGATTAGTTCACTTTTTAAAAAACTTTTGCTGATAATTTACTCACCCCCATGTCATCCAAGATGTCCATGTCTTTCTTTCTTCAGTCGAAAAGAAATTAAGGTTTTTGATGAAAACATTCTAGGATTTTTCTCCATATAATGGACTTTACTGGTAGCCAAACCGTCCAAGGTCCAAATGACAGTTTCAGTGCAGCTTCAAATGGCTTTAAACGACAACAGACGATGCATAAGGGTCTTATCTAGCGAAACGATCGGTCATTTCAAAAAGAAATAAAAAAAATTAAGTTTTATTATCACAAATGCTCGGCTTGCTCTGTTCTGTAATGCACGTTTGTATCGTCACGTAATACGCAATTGCGTTCAAAGGTCACGGTTGACGTAGCCGGAAGTACAGAGTCAGTGTTTACAAGTTGAACGCGCAAACTCAGTCAAACGCTGTTAACAAAAAAAAAGGAATTAAAAGGTAAAACAACAATGTCGGACGATTTTGAACTTAGAGGAGAAGATGAGATGGAGTTTTTCGCCCTGCCCTACCTTTTTGAGCCGGAATACACAGAGGAAGAAATTAGGCAGATGGAAGAGACTGCTGCGGCGACACACACCTCTCAAGCATCGGGCAGACGGAGATTCACACGTTATGAAACACATTGACGACAAACACGTCAATACATCTAATATAATAAAAAAAATAAACATACCTCCGTTTGCTGTAAAAACGTATTGGGCACAGCCGACTTTTTCAGAAAAGGTTGATCTCCTTGCTGGTAGGGTTTGAAATCATCGTTGAAAAAGTGATCACTGCAAACTCTCTTGCGTATTACAGCATGTTCAGGTGTGTTGATATCCAAGTGCAGCGCGAGCAGCCACAGTTTCAATCGCTCAGGATTGTGTATAGGAAATCTATGAAAAGTTATATATTTCGGGCCTGACGAAAAAGTTCTTTTAGCCTTTTAAATAATAAAACACCCAGGATACGCACATGAAATGGGCATTTAAAAAAAATAAACTGACAAAAACACATTTGAATATGTGTATATGTTCCTCCTTCCTCACATTGGTAAACACTGACTCTGTACTTCCGGCTACGTCAACCGTGACCTTTGGAATTTGAAGTTAAAACTTCATGAATAGTTTTTAAATTACTATTTGAGCGAACATTTGCACCTGGATAATTGTGAGTGATTGTAAGTGTGAGGATCTTCTGCTAAATGAGCAACAACGACCACAATTCACTCCTTCAGTCAGTGAAGCTCCCACAGCCGTTCATGAGAGTTTAAATGCTGGGAATATTCCCATCTTCCCACAGGAGAAGAAGAAGCAAGCAGGAGGAATTACTCCAGGAGAAACTACGGACATACTATTGTAAAGATGGAGATTAAGGAAGAACCCTGCAGAATAAAAGATGAAGATACAGAGGAACAAATAGGTTGGTGTTTTCCTTCATTCTCTTTAAGATGAAAACTGACAATACTTCTAAAACCAGATACTAGTAGACTTAAAGTTGTAAACTGGATTTATGGTCAATTAAGTATGACCTTTTTTTCTCATTTGTCCTTTTTTAATTGAATGTAATATGTTGATTTTAGATCCAATGGAAGTGAATGAAGAGAAATACCATAATTTCACACATGATGGAAATGCGGTCGTTTCAAAGACTGAAGAGAATTTCACCCAAAAACAAGTTGGAAAATCTTTCCAGGATCTAAAAGGATCTTTCACCTGTTCTGAGTGTGGAAAGAGTTTCATATATAAATCAAACTTTATCGGACATATGAGAATTCACACTGGAGAAAAACCGTTCACATGCTCTCAGTGTGGAAAGAGTTACAGACATAAAGGACACCTTAATGATCACGTGAAAGTTGTTCACACTGGAGAAAAAACGTTCACATGCTCTCAGTGTGGAAAGAGTTTCAGATGTAAAGGACACCTAAATCAGCACATGAGAATTCACACTGGAGAAAAACCGTTCACATGCACTCAGTGTGGAAAGAGTTTCATATCCAAAAGAAATCTCAACTGTCATCTGCTTTCCCACTCTGGACTGAAATCATTCAGCTGTGATCAGTGTGATAAAACATATGTTTTGGCATCAAGCTTAAGAGCACACCTTATAATTCATACTGGTTTAAAGCCTCACTTTTGTTCTTTTTGTGGAAAGAGTTTTTCATTTAAGCAGTATTTAAAAGTGCATGAACGCATTCACACTGGAGTGAGACCCTATATGTGTGTTGACTGTGGAAAGAGCTTTATTACATCCACTACCTTACATAATCACCAGAGAATTCATACTGGAGAGAAACCGTACAAGTGCTCACACTGTGGAAAGAGTTTCCACTCACCAACTCTTCAATGGAACCATACAAAAAAACATTGTGCAAAGGTGTCTAAAAGTCAATTTTCAGATCCATCACTGACAAATAATACACTTACAGGTAAATAATTTGACATTCAGATTAATCAAAAGCTGGACAATGGGAACTTTTTGGGAAGGTCAAAATAATATTTTAGAAAACTAGTGTGTTGCCTTAAAAAACTATGTTTTAGGAAGGGATGGGTTTTTTTTTCTTTTGTGAAGTTACATTTATTCATTAATTGTGCATATGAGGCATTTGTGTAAAAGTCTATTAAATCATCATATTTCAAACAACTTGTTTTTAGTTCACAGTTTAGTAAATTCAAGGGATGCATTGTTGTTCTGCATTGCTTAAGTATAGTAACAACTCTTTATTTTGAATAAAACAGCACCAGATGTTTTTATATAGTTAAGAGAGGCAATTTTTCATAATATGTGAGATATGAGATATTCTGATGAAAATGTTGCCACAAGAATACATATGCAAATTAGATGCACTGTATAGAATGGGACTACCCATTTATGGCAATTTTACACACATATTACATAAAGTAAAATAGTGTATCAGATTATATCTTTCATAACATTATTGAGAATCAGTGGTGTAGCGGATGAACAGTGTCAGTGTCTGTGCCACGTCGATAAACAATGATATCGTATATGGAAGATTGCCAGAGATATCGTCAAAAGCATCAGCTATCGGCCTTATCAAGAGGATTTGGCATTTCCAATGAATGTATTAAATTATTATTAAAACTACTAATACTTTTATCATTAAATTAATATTACAATTAATTCTCCCCATAAAAATTTTATAGCATGACACGCTGTGAGGAAAATAAAAGATTGCTTAGATTTAGCTTACTCCTCATTTTGAAAACAACTTGTTTAACATTAAAGGGACACCAGGCAAGCCTGAGTGTTTTTTCTCTACGAAGCTCCCCCTGGTTTCTGGTAGTAAATGCTTTCAAACACACTGTCATAAAAACGAACTGTTGTTCCTCGCCATGAGCAACCCAGCTGATCAGCTGTCAACCCAACCCAGCGATCGGTGAGCCATCGGCTTCTACACTATGTAGCGCACTGCAAAAAAACTACACCGGCGCCAAATACACAAATAAAACCGACAGAGGAACGGCCAAACTACTACAAAAATCATATATATATAGGGGGGCTGTCAAAGGGCTGTCAAAGGGCTGTCAAAATAACGCGTTAATTTTGATTAATCTGAGAAAAAATAATGTGTTAAAAAAAAATAACACAGATTAATCCATTCCGTATTGACCTTTGACTTGGAGCCGTTCTAGACATCATTCGACTGTAACACGGGGAGACGAGAACGCGCTGCCTGGGCCTGCCTGGATCATTGATGGAACATTTAACGTTACTTATAAAAAACGTCCTGATGGAAGCGTTGATAAAAAATAAAGTCATCTGCAGCAAGGAATTTGCATATCACCGGAGTTCGTCTCTAAAGTACCACAGCATTCAGGAGTTAAAGTTAATTCGGAAGTACGACCTAGCAACATAACTCGCAATAGCGAAACACCATTATGTTAAAAATCCAGCAGCTGTACGACACTGCGAAAAAAAAGGAGATGTTTGTTTTGGTGGGAGCGGAATATATCGCGCTAATCACTTAATTAAAGAGTATGTAATTAATTAGATTAAAATTTTTAGTCAATTGACAGCCCTAAAATATATATATATGCACTTATATATATATATATATATATATATATATATATATATATATATATATGCACTCAAAAAAAATCTTTAAACTAACTTAATTCAATTATGGACAGTGGTTCCACACAAGCAAGCAAATAATTTTTTTAATCTATGTAAGCTCCTTGTGTTGTGACAACACAACTGAAAGAGAAACAATTTATGTGAAATAGTAATGTTCAACCAAATCAATGGAATTGCTTCCCTGTAACTTAAACCGGTTAAGTTTTTTTTGTGAACATGCTTTAGTTGATTTAAAACTGCACTGGAAAAAAGTGTGTTGGATTTACATGATTTGGTAATGTACATTGGTCATTTTAGGACACTCTTTTCAATTTCTGGACTATATCTAGCTATTATTCTGTCTTAATTCAGCTATAGGCAAAGGATGCTAGTGTAACGGAGGCCAGCTAGTAGCTGCTGTGCGAGTAAACCTCACTCCTCTGATCTCAAGAGGCGCCTGACTCTCATGCCAGAGACCCGGGTTCGAGGCCCGCTCGGAGCGGGTCGAGTGGGACCCGGGTGGAGGGGTTACATTGGTGCCGTGACCCGGATGGGAGTGAGGTTTAGGGGGGTGAGTGTAACGGAGGCTTTAGATTCCTTGTCTTTAGACTCCTTGTTAGAGCGCCTGACTCTCATGCCGGAGTCCCGGGTTCGAGGCCCGCTCGGAGCAGGTCGAGTGGGACCCGGATGGAGGGGTTACACTGGGAACTAACAAGCACCGCCCAGTTTCAGTTAATGCAACACAAACGGATTAAGTAAATTTAAATTGTACATATATTTAAGCAGATTGAACACTATCAAATTAAGTTTGGACAAAATGTATAGCAATTGTGTTGCTTAAGCTCATTTTAATGAAGCAATTTGAACAAGCAGCCAAAATAAAAATGTTTCAGTACAATATATTAAAAGCATCCCAGAACAAACTTTCCGAAATACTAACAAAAATAAAAGACTTTGCCTTTAGATTAACTTTATATTTTCTTGGATGATATTCTCTGAGGCCATGCACGCCATCTTCATCCAATACATTGGAAATCGCCACATACAGGGTTTTTTAATCGCGATTCGCGAAATTAAACCCTTTACATTATTTTAACGATTGATAATTAAGTATAGCAGAAAGTTATACAGGTTAAGTTAATTAAATGCAATAAAATAGTGTTTTTGTGGTAAAATAAATATATGTGTGTTACTTTAGCAAAAAAAAAATATTTGGGTAAAAAGAACAGTGCCACAAAACCATTTTTTTTTTTTTTTTTGCAAAAAAGTCTTTAATATTTAGTGCATCACGTCTAAACTGATAAAACAAGTTGTTTGAAATCTGGATTATTATTTAATAGACTATTATTGCTACTGTTACACAAACGCCTATGCATATGCACAATTAATGAAAATAATTAAACTCCACAAAGAAACAAAACATCCCTTCACAAATCGTTTTATGGCAACACACTAGTTTTCTGAACTATTATTTTGACCTTCCCCAAAGGTTCCCCTTGTCAAACAATCAAACTTCACTACTAATTTTAACACATTATCCAGCTTTTGATTAATCTGAATGTCAAATTATTTACTTGTAAGTGATGGATCTGAACATGAACTTTGCTCATTAGACACCTTCAGGCAATACTTTTTCTTATGTCGCTGTAGATTAGATAATTGGCTGAAACTCTTCCCACATGTAGAGCACTTGTACGGTTTCTCTCCAGTATGAACTCTCTCATGATCTTTGAAGGTTCCTGACTGAGCGAATCTCTTTCCACAGTGTGAACACATGTATGGTTTCTCTCCAGTATGAACTCTCTGGTGTATTTGTAAGGCACCGGATGAAGTGAAGCTCTTCCCACAGTCAGAGCACACGTGAGGTCTCACACCAGTATGAATACGCTCATGCAGGTGTAAATTTTGCAGAAGTAAAAAACTCTTACCACAAAAAGAACAAAAGTGAGGCTTCACACCAGCATGAACTTTAAGGTGTTTTCTTAAGTATGATTCCACAACAAATGTTTTATCACACTGATCACAGCTGAATGATCTCACTCCAGAGTGAGAGAGAAGATGATCTCTGAGAGTGTCTTTGTATGTGAAACTCTTTCCACACTGAGAGCATGTGAACGGTTTTTCTCCAGTGTGAATTCTCATGTGTTTGTTAAGATTTCCTTTATGAATGCAACTCTGTCCACACACAGAACAGGTGAAAGATCCTTTGACTCCAGATTTTCCAGCTTGTTTTTGTGTGAAATTCTCTTCAGTCTTTGAAACGACCGCATTTCCATCTTCATTTGTGAAATGGTGTTTGTCTTCATTCACTTCCATCAGGTCTAAAATAAACACATTCAATTCAATTTAAAAAGGACAAATGAGAAACAAACTTCATTCTTAATTTAGCACATATTTAACTAGAATCAAGTTTCAGATGTAAAGTTATATGTCAGTTTTCATCTTAATGTTCCTCATCAGTGATTAAAGAGAATGAAGGAAAACACCAACCTATTTGTTCCTCTGTATCTTCATCTTTTATTCTGCAGGGTTCTTCCTTAATCTCCATCTTTACAATAGTATGTCAGTAGTTTCTCCTGGAGTAATTCCTCCTGCTTGCTGCTTCTTCTCCTGTGGGAAGATGGGAATATTCCCAGCATTTAAACTCTCATGAACGGCTGTGGGAGCTTCACTGACTGAAGGAGTGAATTGTGGTCGTTGTTGCACAAATTATTTTTTTTATTAAATTCAAGCAATTCAGATGTATGAAAATTTACTTACAATGGAAACATTTCTGTCACTTAAGACTGTAGCATACTTTACAGCAGTAATTTGTGAAAATGTTGTAAAATAAAACTACCTAGAAAATAGATACAATTATTGAATATATTTTGAGACAAAGATCTTCTTAATGATTTTCTTCTTTTTTTTTCTTCAAGAAGATTAAAGCAAATGTTTTTCAATTATGGAAGAATATGTAAAAGTATGGTGGGGTTACATTCAAAATAATTAACATAATAATAAACAGCTGACTGACTTTTCCATTTGTTGACATGAAATGGTTGCATTCAGATTGTAAATATCACATATTAAGTTATCATCTCCATCATCACCCATCATCTATGGTGTCCACCTTAGAGATCATTTATAATGAAACCATCATTTAAAAAAAAAGAAGATATTAGTCATATCATATAATAAAATATAAAATAATATAAAAAAATCAATCTAGTCTTTGATAATACTAATAGAGGCAATAAAGTGAAGTGGCAAACATTACACTACAGATTGTTCTATCAGCTGTCAGATATTGCTTATAATTTGTAATTGATAAATTATTTGACATATTATTGTCACACGAGTCTTATTAAAATATTCTATTATGCAATTAAGTAAGAACATATAAAAAGCATGTGCAAATTGATACAACCCGTCTAGCAATGGCAGCGTTGGCTTAACTAGGAATAAAAAATAAACTTCATTAATTTGGTCAGTAAAGATAAAAAAAAGAAAGTAATATTTTTATTCAGCAAGGGACACATTGAATTTGTTTTAAAGTGACATTAAATGCATTTATAATGTTACAAAAGATTATAAGATTTCTATATCTGTTTGATTTAAGTTTTTATTCATTAAAGAATCCTGAAAATACTATATCACGGTTTCCATAAAAATATGAAGCAGAAGCACAGCTGTTTTCAACACTGCTAATAATCATAAATGTTTTTTGATCATCAAATCATCATATTATAGTGATTTCTGAAGGATCATGTGACACTGAAGACTGGAGTAATGATGCTGAAAATTCAGCTTTGATCACAGGAATAAATTACACTTTAACATATAAGACATTTTCAGTAAAATTTCTTTTCTTGCTATACTTGCCACTGATTCTTCACATGCTCATGCCTTTGCAATTGCGACTTTATTTCACGAAATTCTGATTTTATATCTCGCAATTCTGAGAAATAAAGTCAGAATTGTGAGATGTAAACTCGTAATTGTGAGATAAAAGTCACAATTATCTTTTAAAATGTTTTATTCTATGGCGGAAACAAGCTTCCATGCTAGGCTATAGCCTATAGACTGCCCTATTTAAGTAGAATAATTAAATTAATATAAAGGGGCGATTTGTACACTAATGGCTTAAATGAATAGGGGGGAAAAAAATAGTCGGAGGCCTTATTCCACAAATCTTCGAGGTTCGAACCAGCAGGCCATTCTGGGTTGAGCGCGCGACCCTGCGGAATGAGCGAGCAGAGGAATATTCAGAAAATCGCTCTCTGCTCACATGCTCTGATCGAAATAAACCCGAACACTGTCTGCTGAACTTGCGCAGAAACATCAAAATAGACATAACCAGCTTTTTAAAATTGTTTTTAAAACTAAACATTTAGACAATTTTGGCACAAATTATGAGCTTATTGGCGATTTTTTTTTTATAATTCTGGACAAAACATTTTTGAAGAAAAGTTTTGGGTGGGATGCGTAATGGAGATTCCAAAAGCGCTCTTCTTTGGTCAGAACCAAGGAGAGCGATCGCGGTTAGTTCCGCCCTGACTCCTATGCACTGAAACTTTTTAACAATGCAACAAAATATTTAAAGAGCATCAAGCTATTAAAATCTATATTATG
Source organism: Chrosomus eos (assembly GCA_036326025.1). Lineage (NCBI taxonomy): Eukaryota > Metazoa > Chordata > Actinopteri > Cypriniformes > Leuciscidae > Chrosomus > Chrosomus eos. The sequence goes on from JAZAVI010000251.1 coordinate 66,188, forward strand.
TAGGCTATAGCCAAGATATATTAGTCAGTGCTTTTTTTTATTAGGTTAAACAGTGATTGGATAACGTTTTTAATTTAAGGCCCTTGGTCTGGCCCATCCAAACCTGGAATCCTGGCGCCGTGTCTGCTGTACCATGAACTGGAGGTTTTTTTTGGTGGTGTAAATAGTTTTATTCTGAAGCAATATTTTCAGATTTTACATAAATATTAATATTTGTGATATTTATTCCAGAGTGTTATTTATATTTATAAAGATAATTTTATTACCTTATTAAATGCATCATCTTTCATGTCAAATTCTTACATTTGATCAATAAATTAAGTTATAATAATAAGACACTATAGGGCTGTTACCCATCAAATTACATAATTTGCACTGCAAAATTACAACTGCAATAAATAATGTTAAGAGATTGATGTTAGGGTTAGGGTTATTATTTAAATAAATGTTTGAATATACAAAAAATAAAAACAAATGCAATACTTTAACATGATACTAAACCGCCAATATTAAAGTCCCCATGAAATCAAAATTGACCATACTTACTTTGTTTGCCTAAATTGATCGTTTTGTGGTGAACAATTCATCCGTGCAAGTCAATCCACACAAAAAAAATTTTTGGCTTCGTAATCTTTAATCAAAATCTGAAAATGCCCCTCCCCTCTGCCTTGGAGGACCTTGCCCGATGACGTAGACTTGACGGTTTAGGTTTCTGCTTAACATCCGTAATCACGCCCATTTAGTAAGGAATCATTTAGTAAGGAAACACCGCGCTGCTGTTGCTTTCCTTTTGAACTATTTTCGTCGGTGAAATAGAACAAAAACAACGGGACGTTGTTACCAGAAATACCCATTATCAATCGCTGTTGACATAATGTAATAAAATCACAATCATTCTTGCGTTTCGATGCTTCCCTGGTTATTTTTTGTCACTAAAGTTAAGCGGCTTGTCCGGGCGGGCAAGTAAAATTATCTTTTACTTTCCTTTTAAAAAAAATCCACTTGTCCCGGACAAGCGTTACTGCCGAGCCCTGAGTTACTTCGTTTTTTTTTTTTTTTTTTTTTTGTCGCGCTGTAAAGCGGAACAGCTGATCGGTTCACAGTGATCTGTGTGACTGTCAGGCTTCATTAGCGCCAAAAAAAGATCACAACAGCTCGAAAGACGTCTGTGGTCTCACTCCAGTCTAATTAGCACATTCCCAATTATTATTGTGAAGTTTACCGTGCTTGCAACTTCACTAGAATTGCAGCTATGCATGACTGACTTACCGCGTTCTGCACTCTCACTAAAATCTCATCTGAAGTTGTCCGCACTGCACAGGGAATCTCTTGTTTATATTTGTTGTTTATGAAGGGATTTGATAAAACATAAAGCTCGAGCTGATTTTCAACATGGACAATGTGAGCGAATTCTCCGCATGTCTGCAGGATTTTCCTCCTCTTTGTTTACTTCCGGGAGTTCTGTTGGAATTTTCCCGCACTGGGAAATTCTGACCAATCGAAATGCAGTTGTGGAAATATGAGCAACGTGATGTTGTCACGTGACTGCATTATGGTTCGTTTCATGAACTCATCAACTGATTCGGACCAGAGCAATCTTCCGGAAATAACACTGGAGTATGTTGAAAAATGGGCAAATAACGACTGCGAGATTCCCCGGGCTGTTTTGCTGAAAAGACACGGCTAGTCACGGCAGGCTGATCAGCTCGGGCTAGAGGGTTACGAACAGGCGAAATAATCAACTCACTTTCATGTTTGAATGCCGTTTGTGATCCGATGTGGATTCTGATCACCGTATAAGGTAACATTAGAAATATTTATAACGTTATAGCAGCTATACGCGATGCAAAGACTATGCACGCTAACCATTACCATAGTAAACATAGTAAACGCTTGAAGAGTACGCATAGTAAAAAAACATGGTGAACGATTGAAGAAATCAGACCAATAATAAAGGCTATCACAATCCTGTTTTTATTTTATCTGTCAGTAGCCTACGTCTCGTCTCTTTATAGCGGAGTATCATCATAAAATAAAGCAACTTCTTTTTTCGGGAGCTTCCATTGTTTCTCTGACTGAAAATATCAACGTTAGCCTAAGTTACTGGGAGTCGGGAGAGTGCTAAAGCTCATCAGGTTTTATTTTTGGTGGCATATATTTGTAGAAATTATCATTCTTTCTAAATGTGATGTTTGTCTTGTAACGTTACCAAATAAACAGAAACAGACGCGACTGAAGAAGTGTGTCCTCGTTCTTTTGTGAAACCTAACGGTAATTTATCTGTGACTAATGTGCTCTTTTGACATGCATTAATTCATGATCAATGTCACTGTTTATTGTAAACCTGGCTGTAGTAAAACATCGATGCTTGTGTGTGTGTGTGTGTGTGTGTGTGTGTGTGAGTGAGTGAGTGTGTGTGTGTGTGTGTGTGTGTGTGTGTGTGTGTGTGTGTGTGTGTGTGAGTGTGATATTCAAGTAAACAACAAAAATGCCAGCAAACGGTCGCTTTTCAGTCGTTTCCAGTGATTTCTTTTTGATTAGTTTTCTGATAAAACTTCCGTTTGTTGGTGAAATGATGGGTTAGTGGGACGTTGTTCCATAGAGGCCTGTTACGGGCGTTAAGATAACGTTATGACTGTAGCCTACAGAGGGCCACCGTTACTTCCGTACCCCACAGCCTCGTTTTGGTTTAAGCTGGTGACGTAGGTGAATAAGGCGAATCTATAAAGGTTATATAGTTTAATACAGGGGTTTTCAAATTGGGTGAATGTGAGCCTCCCCTTACACTAGGTTAGGACAGCCGAGCCCCCCCACCCCCCGTAAATGCCATCTTTGTGTGTTCCAGGCGATGAGTTTCAATAAAAACAGATTAAATTTAAATATTGTAAATTTAATATTGTATTTGAAGACATTTTATTTCCACAACTTTTTTTTTAAAATTGCATTCATAAACTATTCTTTGCAACAGCAAATCATTTCCAACTTCATGCAAGCCTAATAAAGGCTACTTTTAAAATCACTGTCTTCGCTATACGTGACACGATAAGATGCTTCATTCGCCTTGATGTTAATCATCACGCTTCCTCTCAAAAAACTCAACTGGCTTGTTCACTAAATTTGTGTGCTTAGTTTCAATGAGACGCCGAAGTTTGCATGGTCTCATGCTATTATTTGCTAACACCTCCTTGCAGAACACACACTGCGAAAGAAGCGCAGCCTCGGACCCCGACCAGGTGAAACATAACTAAGTACTCAGGATCATATTTCCTAAGTTTTTTGATGGGTCAAGTATCACTGATATTAATATAGCTAGGCTACTTGATGTCTCCATGAAAATGATTTCCCAATTTTTTTTAAACATTTATTAGACTTCAAAAAATATAATACCTTTTAATTTAAGTTAACTTAAAACAATCCTCACTTAAACCCATAATAAATGTCATATTTACCTGTAGGCTACCTTTCCTGTCTAACAGTTATGAAATATACAGAAATTGAATAAGGTTAAAACAGTCCGCACTGCATAAATTAAATGAAATATAGATTAATCCTAATTAAAGCTACAAGTGTTCTTTAGTCAAGAGCAGTGAGTAATTTCCTCTGTTCTTTGGTTAACTTTGCGGACAGAGAGAATGAGTGCCGCTGTCACTTTAAGATCTGTCGCATCTCATTCTCTCACTACTCTTTACTTCTATTTAAGATTTTATTTAACTAATGTAAGACTGTTCTTGTGAGGATACTAGACAAAACGGACATTTTGGCATAAATATTTGGGTTAGTGTTCGTTCAAGCGCGAAAGAGAACTCGATACTGGCGCGTGTCTTTCTGTGCGTCATGCGCGCGCGTGTGTGTGTGTCAGGAGGATATTCACTGACAGCCCGTTCTGAGCTGGGTGACCGTTCTTTTGTCGCGAATGAATGGTTTAGATCAGGGCTATTCATTTAGCTTCATTCGAGGGCCGGATGATTAAATCGAAAAGTTGAGCTGGGCCGATGGGTTTATCTTATTTATTGAAACATAACAGTATCAATAAGTCAGCTAAAGTGAACATAAGAAAAGTATTGTTTACTTGGAAATGTGGTACCCAACAGTATGCAGATTTATAAGACCATACTAAATAACTTATTTACAGCTATGTACAAATATATGAATTATACAAGATCATAGCTATTGGTAAGAATTATTTTATTAATAATTATTATAGGCTTAAATTAAAATATTCTGACAGTGAGACTTCGTAACCACAGGCAAAACCATGCATGACTCACTACCACTGTATAAAAATGCCTAAACGGGTAAAAACTATACAAACAATGAATTATATATTCCTCTACCCCCCTAATAAATCTAATGCAATATAAATGACTATAACATAGTATTCAATATAAATATTCCACATTTTTGCCCAAATCATGTTAAATTACTATATTCATGGTAAATGTTTAAGGGTGGTGATTAGGGGATTTATAGTCTTCTAACTTTGTTCATGTTTCTGCTATTTACCTCATCATTGTTGGGAATGTCAAGGCTGTTTCCTCCGATTTAAAACTAGTTAAAATCATCGAGTGATTTGTGGTTTGTAACAGAGAGGAGTGTCAGGTTGAAACGCTTCTCACTGATGTCGCAACACTGTTTAATAATAGTGTCCGGGACCGGGAGTAAACGCAACTCCTTTAAGCTTGCGTTCCGTTATCCACTGGGCCGTGCTGCCAAGTTCAAAGTAAACTAGTGAAACAACTGAAAACAGCGCTATTTGTTCTCTATTTGTTGTTACTGACCGAGAAACCGCTTCAGATGATTGAGTGACAGAACGGTCCGAACGAATCCGAATCCTTTCAGACCGTTATGCAAGCGCGTTTGGCCAATTCATGGAAAGGAAATAATCGAACCAACGAATGATTAATATCGCTGGTTCAGTCGACAGAAATACGGGACACACATAATAACTGCTAAAATATTCGGACTGAAAACGTTTCTCTCAGGTCAGTCGGAGCGCTCATGGTACACACACAGTGCGTGGCGCCGTCCAACTGCAGGCGCCACTGCGGCCACGCGCATATCTAACCAAAAGGGCCGGATGGAGATGGTTGGCGGGCCGCCAATTGAATAGCCCTTTAGATGATCATAAACAAAAAGCGTGATCATATACAAACATGTATCGCATGCGTTGCCGGAATACTTTAAACCCTGCGATATTAATAGAGCTGCATACAGAGTTATTTTTTCGTCGCGTGACGCGCCTCCCCTGTGGCTCTTTGGCGCCCCCCAGGGGAGGCGCGCCTCACCTATTGAAAACCGCTGGTTTAATATTATTGTTTTCCGCCAGTAGAGGCGCTCGAGCAACCGAAGCAATGACACACATCCGAGTCTAGGAGAAGAAGAGAAGTGAGCGAGGGAAGGGAACATAAACATGAGAAGTGGAACACAGCCGTTCATTCTGCTCTAAATCTGCTGTTTTCAGACTGTGAGTACATTCAGTTTATCATTTATTAGGAGAAATCTAAATCCAAAGGACTAAACGAGTCAGTTCATTTAGTGAATCACTATGAATAACGTTACTATTTTATTTAATGAACAAATTGAAGCTGGTATAAACAAAGCTTTGAAAGCATGTAAATCAAATCTAATTTAAGAGCAAGATAAAAATCAGTATGAAGAGTTGAATTATTTCTAAATACTGATGATCATCTGCTAAATGAGCAACAACGACCACAATTCACTCCTTCAGTCAGTGAAGCTCCCACAGCCGTTCATGAGAGTTTAAATGCTGGGAATATTCCCATCTTCCCACAGGAGAAGAAGAAGCAAGCAGGAGGAATTACTCCAGGAGAAACTACGGACATACTATTGTAAAGATGGAGATTAAGGAAGAACCCTGCAGAATAAAAGATGAAGATACAGAGGAACAAATAGGTTGGTGTTTTCCTTCATTCTCTTTAATATTTGAAGACTACATGCTAATGTTCTAATGTATTAATTATATATAATAATGATTAATAGCATTAATATTTAACTAATTTGTCCTTTTATTGAATTTTAGATCCTATGGATGTGAATGTTTTGAAACATGAGTTTCGAAAAACTAATTTCACAAATGAAGATGGAAACATTTCACAGACTGAAAAACAATTTACACAGAAAAGTGCTGGAAAAACTGGAGTCAACGGATCTTTAACCTGCTCTGAGTGTGGAAAGAGTTACACAAATAAATCAAACCTTAAGAGACACATGATAATTCACACTGGAGAAAAACCGTTCACGTGCTCTCAGTGTGGAAAGAGTTTTTTTCACATGGGAAACTTTAAAGATCACATGAAAATTCACTCTGGAGAAAAACCTTTCACATGCAGTCACTGTGGAAAGAGTTTCACACATAACAGTAATTTCAAAGATCATCTGCGCTCTCACACTGGTGTGAGATCATTCAGCTGTGATCAGTGTGGTAAAACATTTGTTTCTTCATCGAACTTATGTGCACACCTTAAAGTTCATGCTGCTGTGAAGCCTCACTTTTGTACTCTCTGTGGAAAGAGTTTTTCACTACTTAAGTATTTAAAAGAACATGAGAGTATTCATACTGGTGTGAGACCTCATGTGTGCTCTGACTGTGAGAAGACTTTCTCTACATCCAGCGCGTTAAAAACACACCAGAGAGTTCATACTGGAGAGAAACCGTACAAGTGCTCACACTGTGAAAAGAGTTTCTCTTGCTCAAAATCCTTGAAAGAGCATGAGAGAGGTCATACTGGAGAGAAGCCGTACCAGTGCTCTACATGTGGGAAGAGTTTCACCCGATTTGCTAGTCTACAGTATCATAAGAAAAAGCATTGCCCAAATTTTCCCGAATAAGTGAAGTTCATGTTCAGATCGATCACTTTCAAGTAAATAGTTTTATATTCTTATAAATCAAAAGATGAAATTGTTTGCAACTGAGATGATTTGAGATATTTGTTAAAATGATATTGTGAGGATTGTTGGAAATTTAGGGAAAGTCAAAATGCTTAAATTTGAGATGGAAATGTTTATTTTCAGACTGATCTCATGAAACTGCGTATGTATGCCACGCGAATTGGTATTTCCATTTTTGGCGTGCTATCAACATGCATAATCACTTTTCAGCGTGTTTATGAACGCCGTTGACTTCTACGTTGACCATCTACATTTTGCTTTGTTTCGCTCGGACATTTAACGACGTGTAGGCCTACACGCGGAATCACTCGGACATAAATGGCGTAGACATACACGCGGATAGCTCAAAATGCGTATAGACCATTTTGCAAGATGTAAACAACACTGGTCCAGAAGCACTTCATGTTTCAGTTTTTTAACACTAGGCTACATAAAAGCTGGGATAAAATACAACCAACAGAACATATAAAACTGAATCAAAAAGTTAAACAAACATCTTTAAGATGTTTTCTTTACATGTGAAATAAAGAAAACAGTTTCTTTAAACTGAAACAGGAAGTGTTTCTGGACCGTGTTGTTTACATTGGACATTTAACGGCGTGTATACACGCGGAATCACTCGGACATTTAACGGCGTAGACATACACGTATACACGCGGATAGCTCAAAATGCGTACAGATAACACGCCACTTGTCTTGAAAGTGGCATGTATGTTTACGCAAAAGTCACGATGTCATGTTGCTATTTTGGTGACTTCCCTTTCAGTCGGTCACGTTCGACATCATTTCCGAAGTTACCGACGCATTGGGATCCCGTCTAGTATTTCCATCAATTTTCTGTACAAATTATTTTTGTTAGTCTGGCTGTGAAAAGGTGACACACTATTATTAATATAATTGTATTATTAATGTCATTCTACTTAAACTATTCTTGTATAAATGGCACTGTATTATTAAGCAGTGGATGAAAAGTGTTTCTGTTGCTTCATGGAAATGTCTGAAATTACAAATATTGTATCACATCCACTTCATCTATGATAAAGTACACAAGCACGAGTGTCACTACGGGAAGCAGAAAGTGTCCGACCTCACGGCTCTTTTTCAAATAATTTTATTAATTATTTTATATTTCCATTTTAATAAAAACTAAAGGGATAGTTCACCCAAAAGAAAAAAATTCTGTCATCATTTACTTTCTGTTGTGTCGTTTTAAAAGTGTATGACTTACTTTCTTTTGCTGAAAATAAAAGAAGATATTTTGAAGAATGATGAAAACCAAAATTTTTTGGTTACCATTTACTTCCATTGTGTGAACAAACTAAATTCTGAGACATTTCTCAAATTATCTTCTCTTATGTTCCACAGGAAAAAAGTCACAGGTTTGAAACGACATGAGGGAGAGTAAATGAGCTTAAATCACTTAAATAACCATCTAATGTCATTATTTATGCAATTGTTATTGCATTGTAAATGCATTCATGACGCCTCTGAGTTGTAATAAATGGTCGGTAAATGTATCTAAATACGAATTCAGATGCAACTTCTGAAAATAAATGTTGGTCGTTGTAGCCTAAAAGTTTATGCGATCAATTCTATGTTGAATGACTTGCTGTTAAAATATAGTAAGTGCAACGGCAGCATGACCCAAACATGTTATGACACCTTTTACAAAACAATTTCAAATGTTTTTATTTTATTTAAGTGAAATCTGATGTTTATCAGACTGTGAGTACATTAATTTTATTCATTTTGTTTACTGGGAGAAATCTAAAGCTGACAACTTGTACATGCATTGAGCTCGACCAGTGTCCGATCCCCGAACAAATGACTCTTAAGGGTCGGTTCATTTTAGTAGTTCAAAAACACGAATAAACCAGCCGGAGCGCATCAATGAATCCTAAATTATTACTTTCGTCATGTACAATTTGAAATAATCCAATGGCTATAGTACCTTAAGACCGTTATTGAGCAGTTATTCACATGACAAATTATGATTTGTGTTGAGTGATAGGATATTTAATGTAATGAATAAATGAAACCTGGTAAACAACATGAACTAAGTATAGTTTCAGACATACAATCTATTTTTTAGATGGGAGGTTTTTTTTAAACATGGTTACATGTAGGCCTATAGAAATTTGCTATCATATACTGTATAGGTTTACTTAAGCTAAATCTTCAAATATTTGAATTGCAAACTATTCTTTTGCCTCTAATTTGCACACATTCACGTTTAATCGATGTCTGATTACAGCAATAAACCCTCATCAATATTCAATCAGCTTTTCTTTTAACTGAATTGAAGAATTCATAGTTTAACAGTGCTGGAAATAGAGCTAATTTCTGATAATTACACCACTTTTCAGAAGATGAAGACAAATATCATAAACAAATAACAGTAGGCTATAGTAGACTAACAATCGGCTCTTTCGTTTTGGTTTTAATTTGCCCTTCTTTTTAAATTAAAGTATTTGAGACCCAATGGAAGTGAATGAAGTCCGTTTAAAAAACTTCATTTCGCAAATGAAGATGAAATTTCACGGACTAAAAAGAATTCCATGCAAACAATGTAAAGAGTTTAATAAAGGAAACATTAATTCGCACTTAAGAAATCACACAGATAAAGATTTATTTTATTTCATTACATAGGTTGAATGTCATTTTTTCCCTCCAAACTTTTCAAGATCGGCTAAAATATCTTGGCATCTCCTTGAATGAGCAACTTTCACTTTAGCCCGACGCATTGCCTGTTTTCTATCGCTGGAGTTCCGCCAGTAGAGGCGCTCGAGCAACCGGAGCAATGACACACATCCGAGTCTAGAAGAAGAAGAGAAGTGAGCGAGGGAAGGGAACATAAACACGAGAAGTGGAACACAGCCGTTCATTCTGCTCTAAGGCCCAGTCCCAAATGGCGCACTTCATGCGGACTTTCGGTCTCGTGGACTTAAATTGCGCGTGCTCGCCGAGTCTACGAGTCCGTAGGCCGTCCCAATAGCATTTTAACGCTCTGAAGTGTGCTCAGCAGCGCCCCCTTTGTACCCTTGAAGCGGTCTTCCGCGAAGCCCGCATAGAAGCAGGCTCCACGCACTTTAACTACCCAGGAATCCTTGCGAAAGGCCAATCAGACAACAGATGGGAGGATATTTCACTCACGGACAATTGTTAACATGGCTCTGAGAAGAAAATATTTAAGTGTAATTATCATTACGGTTTTTATGACAAGACACAAGTTTATACAAACATTATGATCATCAACCAGTGGTTGATGTCTATAACATAGGCTAATAATAGCGAGCTGAATAATATAATAATATAATATTATGATTCATAAAATAAATAGAACAGAATGTCAGGGCTTTACTGAGTCATAAACACAACAACAATAGTCAGCATATTTCCCCGAACCTGCAGCTCCTGTCCATAACAACAACCAGACTGTCTTCCGATTTTTTAAAAAAACTTTACAGACTCAAAATACATGTTAAAGGCTGCTTTGAAATGAGCAAAGTTGGGTTTTGAGTTACTCCACTTAGTTTGATGAATATGAAATTTTCCTAATAATAGAAACAAATCAATAACATACATTTTTTTTATACAAAAGTCAAATTCATTTGTATTAAGTAAGACAGATGACAAATTTAAGACAAGGGATCTGTATCTCTGCTAAAGGAATTTAATATATGTCCGTGATGCCCTTTATCCTTTTTTTCACCTTTTTTTTCTGTTCTGTTTGTTCTTTTTTTTTTTTTTTTTTTTCTTCAAATTATTGTTGTCTCATGTTTTACTTGTCAAAGGTGATACTTATCAGAAAATATGTAAAAGAAATGTCAACTTGATATCAAACTCTGTGATTTTGAAAATTCAATAAAAAAAATAAAAATAAAATAAAAAAAAACAGACTGTCTTCCTGTTTCCGGCGTGATGATCGAGTCTGTCCCAAAAATACCTCTCAATGCGCCCTCGCGGACTCGCGCTAAGGGCCCTATAGGTCTGCACTCATGACGTCACTGAAGTGTGGACTCTGAGGAAGTCCACAAGTCCGGAGTGTGCCATTTGGGACAGGGCCATAATCTGCTGTTTTCAGACTGTGAGTAGTAGCCTACATTCACTTGATCATTTATTAGGAGAAATCTAAATCCAAACAACTAAACGAGTCGGTTCATTTAGTGAACAATTCAGAAATTAATCGAAATGAACCGACTGATGTTGTTCATTACGCTCATAAAACGTAAACTCGTTATACTGACTGGTTTTCCACATTAAAATTTGTGAAGATTATGAGCTGCTTTTCATTTCCTCTATGAAAATAGCTTTAGGAGTTGTATTGATTCTAAACAATCAAAGTTTGGTAAATGCTGGGAATAGTGTTGTCAAAAAACTCGGTACTTCGGTACCAAGTCGGTACTAAAAAAAATTAACGGTTACGGTACCAGCTTTTCTAGGTACCGAGTAGGCCTACCGGGTTCATCCGGTCCTTGACGCGCTGTCTGAAAGGTGCACAGTTGCGTGACTGCGTCCTCTTCATAAACACTGAGACATGGCGACCGGCGCTGCTAATGCGGCGGCACTGAATCCACTTGTTGACAAGAAATATTTTGAATTAGACTAATGTCACGTTGCCATAAAGGGCCGTTCACATAGCACGTTTTTGCGCGTGCAAATTTCAAATGTAGGTGCGCGGGAAGCGCGTTTATAGAAGCGACGTGCGAGCTTGTTTTTCCAGCCGCGTCACTGTTTATGGTTGCATAGCGGAGACACGCGAGAGCGAGCGCTTGTGGAGAGAAAGAGAAAGCGGTGCAAACTGCGCTCTCCGTGATGACGAGGAAGTGTCAGCAAAGAATTAATTGATTTCTAGCCCTTGCATTAGAAATCAGCTACGGGGTTCTCAAGTTTTGAAGACATCAGGCAAGAGTGACATTTTTGGCAGTTTGGGTTTAATAAAAGTAGCCTACAGTTAAGTCAAATAAAATGTTCCTGTATAGTTTGGTAACACTACAATAATATACCATTCATTAACATTACTTAATTTGTTATCTAACATCAACACATTGAGTGAACAATATATTTTTAACAACATTAATTCATGTTTGTGAATGTTATTTAATACAAACACTTGATTGTTCATGTTTGTTCGCTTCATTCATTGTGCATTAAATTGTTAACAGATAAAACTTTTGATTTTAAAAATGTATTAGTATATTTTTAAATTAATAATGAATAATTGCTACAGTATGTAGGCTAACTATGGTTTATTGTTAGGTCATTTTATCTAATGTTATCTAACAAATAGAATCCTATTGTAAAGTGTTTTTAATACTACAGTTTCCATCTTTGTAAACGTGATATACACTTTAATATATGTAAATTTAATCTAAATTAAGCCTTGGTACCGAAATTGGTACCGAGAACCGTGGATTTTTACTGGTATTGGTACCGAATACTGAAATTTTGGTACCGTGACAACACTAGCTGGGAATATTCCCATCTTCCCACAGGAGAAGCAGCAAGCAGGAGGAATTACTCCAGGAGAAACTACTGACATACTATTGTAAAGATGGAGATTAAGGAAGAACCCTGCAGAATAAAAGATGAAGATACGGAGGAACAAATAGGTTGGTGTTTTCCTTCATTCTCTTTAATGACGGATGAGGAACATTAAGATGAAAACTCACTTTGAGACCCAGGCATAAACTTTTTTCCTCTAGAGATTAACGTTACATTTTATTGAACAACTTTGAGAATATGCAATGCTGGCGCTGCACATCTTGCACTTTGTTTACTTTTTCAGATGAAGAGCACTTGTACAGTTTCTCTCCAGTATGAACTCTCTGATGTGATTTTAAGTTGCTGGATGTAATAGAAAGTGATTACAGTCATCCCAAAACAACACTGCTGCATTATTAAATGTGCTCTAATGGCCAATGTGCTTTCTACTGCATGGTACGGTATGGTTCGCTTAATGGTACAACGGTTAACAACCTCTGTTGAGGTTCCAAGCGTACCCATACTAAAATGTGAAGTGAAGTGCGAGTAATTAAATAGTGAATTTAGTGTAATTAAATTACAAATGTGTTTAACGTCACAAACACAACTCTGCCAGGCATTTATTTGTGCATGAGCGTGTTCATACTGGAGACCTTATATGTGCTTTGACTGTGGGAAGAGCTTTATTACATCCAGCAACTTAAAATCACATGAGAGAGTTCATATTGGAGAGAAACCGTACAAGTGCTCTTCATCTGGGAAGACATTTACCCGATTATCTAGTCTGATTCTATTTTCTCTTTTTGCTTAATATCTAGTCTGTGTTCACCTTTTGCAAAGTCATTATTGCAAAATGTTTTATTGTTTAAAAATGTTTTGCAGTAGGTGATCCAATCAGCTCACTAACTCAAATCTATAATCATAATACAAGGCTTCAGAGTTGTATTAGACTGTAAATTAGTGCTGTCAAATCAATTAATCGCATCTGCAGAGCTGGCAGAATTAAAAAATCGCTGGTAGCCCTTCGGACAGGCACTCTTCGGATTTTGGTATAAATTAATTTTACTAGCCTAAATAAAAAGAAAATTTTTAATGTAGAAAATTGTTATTAGGAGTCAAAACATCAATCAAAAACTATTTCAAAACACAAATATCAACAAGTGCGCAGCTCCTATTGTTTTAAAGTCTGACAACATTAAAAGTGTTAATTTTCTGATGGAATAATTCACATATTAAAGTGTAGCAATAAATAATAATTAGGGCTGTAACAATTTGGGCTAAAATCATAATTGCGATTAATCAAACAAGTTGCTTCGATTACGATTATTGAACGATTATTTTAAAAAATCGTTCTTATGTCACTGGCAAGACTTGTATTGTAAATATGTTCACGGTTATTTTTTCTAATGAAAGAGTGCATAATCCTATCTTTTTGATTCTAAAATAAGGAACCACACAGATAGCTATTAATGCTTATTTATTAAATATTTCAAACAACTGAATCAAACAAACAATTGAAACAAATGAAACAATTGAAACAAAGCATACAATGCTTGAAATTAAAATGTCTTAAAGTCTTTAAGGTTTTAATGTAAAAAGAAAGTTTCCTAAAAATGTTGAAAATAAAGAACTTTTAAAAAGTTATTTTTGTAAACAAAATAAAATTGTAAATATTGCCTTAAGTCAAATAGAACTTGTATCTCTTGTAAACAAAATAAATTATTGTAAAGATTGCCTTAAAAGTCAAATAGAACTTGTATCTCTTGTAAACAAATGTTAAATAATGCCATGTGCAAAAATAAGAGCAAGAGCAGGGCATGGACAAGGCACCTCTGATGGATCAGCTGGCTGTGTATCTTCTCATTGCATTAAAGAAGTGAATCTTACTCATGCTCACTGTGTGATCATCTTCTCAAGGGATCTTGTCCTGTCACTCTCTATCCATTTACTCCAGGTTCTTACTTAGAAACACTAGCATGTTTACCTTTTCAGGTTTCAGGCAGGATCTTAGGCATGTAACAATGTTTCCTCCTGAACTGAAAACACGTTCTGATGGGGAGCTAGTGGCTGGTATGGAGAGATATTTTTTTGCCACCTTACTTACATTTGGGAAGTGTACATGATGCTTTCCCCACCATTCCAGTGGATTTTCCTCACTATCCAGCAAGGGGGAGACTAAGTAGCTGCTCAGCTTGTAGCGATGGTGGCCCATCAATAAACATTTGTTTTACTTTTATATTTATTTTGCTTTGTTCGGGCGCCAGCCAGGCATGTAATCCTGGCAATAATTAAACTCCGGATAGCTTATTTAAAAACCACCAGCTACATATGAAGGACTTGAAGAAAAAAATAAATCAAATTAAACTTGTAGGAAACCCATCAATTCATTTGCAAATTTATTTTGAACAGGTAGCACAGGTAACACTCAACACAGTGAAACATGACACTCGTGTTTGGACATCTCAGAATAAGACAGTATATTGTATACACAATGGAAAATAAAACACATGAAAAACAAAACAAAAAACAAAAATCAGATTTAGATAAGGCAACAATAGCAATTCGTCAATGGCAAGCGCTACTCAATTTATGAACTCACAGACAGTAACAAACGATCTTGTACACTCCTCAAAACCATGTTAGGTAAAGTGAACAAACTGTGTCCGAGCAAACCCATCAATGAATGCAATTTACCACTCAGTTTCCACTTTTACACATGTTCAAAACAGTCAAAAAAGAGCGCGATGACTTTAGTGCGTGTGTGTATGTGTGTGTGTCGACTTGCGGGTCGTGTGCATGAACTGTGAATGCAACAAGTCCGTACCCGATACCGTTGTCTTCGTTTGAAGTAGCAATCAAACAACAGGAGCTTCGTGTGCAACAAGTTTCCAGGAAAACAGTCATCAGTCGATAAGGAAATCTCACTTCACTGCACCTTTGCCGGCAGCCGCGATAAAGAGCCTCCGCCACCGCTTCACAGCTGCGCTCTCGTTCACCCCGTCACGTCATGCAAGGTAAGCATAAATCACACCTCCTGGACACTGCTCACTTCCTTCACTCTTCTCTCCGAAGCAACTCATTCCTCGTACCGGAACACGGAACATCTCAACACCATCTCGTAACAGTCAGCACATATCTTCGAAGCAACAAGACCTCTCACATCACCAGTTCACTTCCGCCATTTTCGACGAACAATTCCCCACCTTAAATAAGTCGTCACACATGATCAGCCTCGTCCAATTGGTCAGCGGAAAAAAACAAATAATAATAATAAAGTGGCACGGAATTCCGTTCTGCCACAAGCTCTGCTTCTAGTGTTTGCTCAAGTGACAAAGTGGGTGCGGTTGAAGGAGTTGCCTCACTTCCTTTGAAAAAACCTCCTAATGACCTCTTTGGCTTCTTTGCTTCTGATGAAGACGTAGAGGGCTGTTGTGTACTCTCAGTGGTACTTTCCCTGAGGACTGCAGCTGCTGACACCATCTCTGTTTTCACTTTCTCCTGAATGGTGGCGACATGGTGCACAGAAATGTATGTTGTTTTAAATCTGGGATCAACAAAACTGGCGGTGTCCAGTAGCTCTTCTGTGATGGGGTCTGAGTACTTCTCCTTAAGGTATGCAAGGATGCTGGTTTTGATTGTTTTAGTCAGCTCCACGTCATCTTCCTCCTCTGCCAGCACTCGTGAATTAAGAATGAGTAGGACAGGCTTCACAAATGAAATGGTCACATACTCTTCTCCTGACTGGGCATCTGTGAACTCCATCAATGGGGAAAGAGCTCTGTTGACAGCTTCCAAGACATCTAGGTCAGCCCAAGATGGAATAAGGTGCCTTGATTTCTTATCATCAGCGAGGACCTGTGTGATGGCTTTCTTTTGCTCAAGGACTCTTGCAGTCATCATTTGCATCGATCCCCATCTGGTGACACAGGCTGTTTTTAGCTTATGTTGAGGCAGGTTGAGCTCTTGTTGCGCCTTCACTAATGCCCTCTTCTTTTTCCAGCTATAGGAAAAGGCACTGTCTATGTTTTTGCACACCCTCGTTGCTCGCACCACGCGTTGATCTTTCATTGCATTTTCTGAAATAAACACACAAACAAAAGAATATTGAATTATTGATGGTTTCAGGGATTTACAAACTGTACCTCTAGCTAAATTTATACAAGAGGAAAAACGCCTTATTAAACTGCTTAAATAATATCAGATTAATAACACATCTACAGCTTTTTTTATTTATACTCTGATGATGACTTAATGTAGCGTTTTTTTTACATTGTAATGTGAGGTTTATATTGTTTTATTGTTGTCACAGTATTTTAGTGTGCTGAAGGGACAATTAATATTTATATAGCACCCTTTTAAACACAAGTAAGAAAGTGATTCAGCACAGAAAAGTAAAAACTCAAGTCAATTAAAAAACATTTAGATGTTAAAATGTATGATCTAAACAAATAAAGAATATAGCAGCCCGTCACCACATACAAATTATAGCATTGGTGCACTTACCCATTGCCAGGTGCAGCCTGTGTCCACAACACTGCTGCCGTGTCCATCCGTTGAGCTGTGCACTGTGCAGCTTTGACAACATTAGACGTCGTAACGCCGTCGTAATAGCCACAAGGTTCTCTTCTGTTCGTTCCCACGCAGAAAGCATATCTCTCAGGCCCTGTGCAATCATCTCTGCCGTGTGATCGACAGGAAAATATGCTGTCTCAAGGCACCTGTTGCGCATCTTCCACTCATCGTCAATGTAGTGCAATGTAAGGCTCAAATATGGTTCCATCGTCCTACTTGACCACAGATCAGATGTGACTGCAAAGTGCTTAACAGACTTAAGTTCAGCAGCTACCTTTTTACGACATGTTTGGTACATGTTGGGCAGCGCAGTTTGGGAAAAATATGGTCGCGATGGCACAGTGTATCTTCTGTCAAGTTTTCTAAGCAGTTGTTTAAACCCACTGTGCTCCACTATAGCTATGGGAGCCATATCCTTCGCGATGTAGTAACAAATTGCGTCAGTTATTTCCTTCCATCTTCTTGAATCTTTTTCATATGGAGTAGCATTAATAAATGCTTGCGTTATCGACGGCTGCTTTGTGGAGGCACTTGTTGCTGAATTTTTGTCAGTGTCTCTCTTTTTTTGAGCCATGCACTGTTCATATTCATTAAAATGATTGCGCTCCAAGTGTTGAAAAGGATTGCTGGTATTACCTTTGGTTGCAATAACGGTTTTTCTGCAGTGTTTGCATTTGACTTCGGTTTGATCGGTGTCGTCTTTATCAAAACCAAAATGTGTCCAAACGACGGACACTGCGTGTTTCTTTGCCACAAGCGGTTCCTCTGTGTTTGAGTTCCCCTCCATGCTGTCTCAGTGTCGCAGACTGGACTGGGCGGACTTACGTGACGACGTGCAGTCGCGCGCGGTAATATGTTTTAAAGGGAAAGTACATTAACACACAGTGGGCGGAAATATTAATAGGATTAAAAAAAAAACGAAAAAAACCGACATGGTAAAATTACGTCGGTTGTAGGCTCTGAATTTCGGTTTCGATTATTTTTCGATTAATCATCCAGCCCTAATAATAATATATCAATACTTTTTTGAGGCAAGTAAATTGTGCTCTAATTATTTTATGCTGTTTATAGCAGAATACATGATGATCAAGTCACTTTATTTATGTGGCGCTTTTACCATACAGATTTGTTTGATTCGAAGCAGCTTTACAGTGATAGTGTGTTAGCACGGATTCAAACATTCTGACATGCAAAGTAATAAAGCATTAATGTGAAAGTGGAGCTCCAATTTTTATTGTGCATAATGGGTGTAATTTATGTGTGGGACATGTCCCCACCACTTTTTCTCAGGGTCAATATTTTCCCCCACCACTTTGCGAAACGTTTCGAGGCACGAATGTAGGCTACCTAATACAAATAAATAAAACATCTCCAGTTAACTAGCAGAGCATTCATTTAGTTCGTTATTAAAAAAGAGACAATATAACTAAAATATATAACGCAGCATAACTAAAAGATCTGGCACCCATGATAGTTAGTCTAACCACAGGAGAAATTGAAGATGAAGATCTGAGAGCACGTGAAGGAGTGTATACATGGAAAAGTTGAGTAAGGTATTGGGGTGCAAGTGTTATGGGGTTATGAAGTGCCTTATAAGTAGCAAGATCTTGAATTCAACTCTATAGTACTTTACTGGAAGCCAGTGCAATTGCTGAAGAACTGGAGAAATGTGCTTGTGCTCAGTAGAAGGTTTTCTAGAAAGAACACAAGCTGCAGAATTCTGAACCAACTGAAGCTTATGTAGCAATTTGGAGGGAACACCTGTAAGGAGCATTACAGTAGTCTATACGTGAAGTGACGAGTGCGTGAATAAGAACTGCAGTATTATTATTTGAAAGAAAGGGACGGAGACGGTCAAAATTACGGAGTAGTGTTGTCATACTAGAATTTCTAACTTCGATAGGATACCTTGAAAAATATCAATATTCAATACCATTTTCGATACCACGGAGAAAAAACTGCCACAATATTAAGGGGGTATTTTTTTTTTTTGTGTGTGGTGTTTGTCAACGCGCCTTTGCAGAGAAGTGAAAGTGACAGCTCGGCTAGTATCGATACTTCGGAAAATTAGTATTCGATATTTCGATAGTTATCAATACTGAAATATCTGAACGGTACGTTCAGATATTTCAGTATCGATATTTATCGAAATATCTATATTTTTGACAACATTATTACGGAGTATTATTATTTTAAAGGATAGTGTGCAATCCATGATGACACCCACATTTTTAACCTGTGGGGAAGGACAGATTGCATTATTGTCAATGTACAAAGAAAAACAATTAGATATAGATACAACAGATCTAAGTTGGGTGTCATCCGCATAACAGTGAAAATGAATACCATATTTCCTCAAAATATAACCAAGAGGGAGCATATAAATAATGAAAAGAAGCGGGCCCAAAACAGAAACCCTGGGGAACACCAGTGGTGACTGTAGATGTCCTTGATCTAAAACTTTGAATACGCTGACTGCGTCCAGATAGATATGACCTAAACCAAGACAGAGCAGTGCCAGTAATCCCAATAGAAACTACCCTTTCAAGAAGTATCTTATGTGAGACAATATCAAAGACAGAGCTCAAGTCAAGAAGGACAAGTATGGTTAAAAGCCCGGAGTCAGCTGCCAGCGGTAGATCATTGGTTATTCTGACAAGAGCAGTCTCAGTGCTATGGTGGGGACGAAAACCAGATTGGAATTGTTCATACAAGTTATTATTGGAAAGATGTTCATGAATTTGATTTGCAATACACTTCCACTACCTTAGAGATAAATGATAAATTTGAAATTGGACGAAAATTATCAAAATTAATGGATCACCCCTGGTTTTTTAAGTATGGGAGTAATAATAGCAGATTTGTGAGATGGAGATACAGAAACAAGTGAAGCGTGAACAATTTTAGGAAGCAATGGTGACAGGGCTGTAAACAAGCTTTCACTAAAGGAGTTGGTAGAGGGTCTAACTGACAATTCGAAGATTTAGATTTATCTATCAGACCCACTATCTCTGAAGTAGTTGGTTGTTTAAAGGTAGAGAAAACAGAGTGGGGAGGTGTGTGAGTGATAGACTGACAGGAGTCATTGTGGAAAGTACTAGTAAGTAATTGCTGATGTACATTTTTAACCTTAGACACAAAGAATCAGGTGGTTGCAGAATATTGTTTACCACCAAGAAATGAGACCTGGAGTTCCCATTGCTAAGTCCAATTATGTTGGAGTAGTAATCAGATTTAGCTTTGGACAGAGCATTTTTATAATTTTGAATATGCTCAGTACACATTCCTTTAATAACAGTAAGGCCAGACCTGACGTTCAACCACTCTAACCTACGGCATTTAGGTAAACCAAGCGCTCAATGTACAAATGAAACAGTTCGAGTTTTCACAGGTGCAAATTAATCTAAAATATTCAGTCCATCATTGAAATATGTAATCTATTCATCAAAAGTAGAGATCAGATTTAC
The DNA here is from genome assembly GCA_036326025.1 of Chrosomus eos. Taxonomy (NCBI): domain Eukaryota; kingdom Metazoa; phylum Chordata; class Actinopteri; order Cypriniformes; family Leuciscidae; genus Chrosomus; species Chrosomus eos. The sequence goes on from JAZAVI010000251.1 coordinate 86,620, forward strand.
TGAAGAAGATGACAAGTTCATCAGCAAGAGTAGACACATGTTCTTAATATTCCGAAATGTGATCGGACACCTCGGGTTTACCTTAAAAACTGCCAGTTGGACACAAAAGGACACCAGCTGGTGATCTGGTATGAACATATCAGAAACAGTACAATTATGAGGTGTTATACCAGAACAGCAAACACGATCAAGAGTATGCCCCATAGTATGACTGGGCAGTGTGTTAAATTGTTGCATACCAAAGCAATTCAAACATGATACAAATTCACTTGTAAATGCATTGCTGACATTATCTATATGAATTTAAAAATCACCCAGCTTTGGAAACATGGAACATAGATAAGTCAAGAGTTCAGATAGTTCAGTTAATAGGGCATTATTGCTCTTGGGAGGACGGTAAATAGTTGTGAGGGTGGTAAGAATCGCCTCATTCATTTTTAAGGCAATTGTTTTAAAAGAAGAATATGTAGACAAAGTTAACTGAGATACTTTCAATTTATCTTTATAAAGTATTGCTAGTCTATTTTCTAGTTTGTTTTGGATGAACTAGAGTGGTGGACACAGAAATTTTGATGATGAGTCCTGTCTCGACTTTTTGACTCTTTTAGAATCGCCTCTGACCACTTCAGAGTGGCTGTCTATGGGCATGCACAAACATGTCCTTAAAACAACCCTTAAAGGGGTGGTTCGGAACAACCCTTTCATAACTGAGAGATTGACACTGACAACGTTAGTGGAGATAACGTTATAGTTCAATGCTACTATAACTAATGCATAGTTCATGTGGACCGGCGCGCTCGGTTGCCTAGGTAACTTGATATCACTCGAGCCGCTGCTGTAGACTGTGCTAATAAATACAGGGAACGAAGTATAACTATATCATTGAGAAGCAAGGGTAGTTTGATTTCTAACATTATTTTCCTCAACAGACATTTACATCGATAGTCTGGCGTTATAATTTGTTTGCTTTTGGTGTACTGTGGAGTGGGTAAAACTGGAATGGTAAAACTTGAACGACTGGATGAAAATTTTTGAAAACTGTCTCCACTGATAAATAACACACAGGCTCACTTGGAAATGAGGCCCGATGTCCAAAATTCCGAACCACCCCTTTAACGTTCGTTTTCAAAACTGTGTTTAGTTAGTGTTTAGTGGTGTTCGTTGATGTTCCAAAACAAGTAGTGTAGCGAAATACAGTTTCTGTCGTGTTTTATGTGGCATTTTGTAAAATCGCATTGATGTCGGTTGGAGGACTCATTGCTCGTTGATATTACTGCGCTACCGGAAACGGAAAAGGGGTCTGTTTACATTTGGTTGTAGTCTTTTCGCTCGGTTCTCCGTCTCTCAGAAGGTCTATGCGCTAGACACCGTGTTCCGTACAGCGTCCTTGTACGGCAAAGTGGTTGTCGCCATCAAGTGGTCGGGAGTGTGCTAACACTTCAGACTCAAATATCGAGCGGAAGTTTATACGCGGTTGTGAGGTATCTGAAAAAATAGTTCCACTATAGCAAATAACACGGATTGAAATCATACATTGCGCCAATATATTTGTTTTTAATCATCAACGAATACCACTAACCACTCGGTGAGTTGCAGAGTTTTGAAAACGAACATTAAGGGTTGTTTTAAGGACATGTTTGTGTATGCTCGTAGACAGCCACTCTGAAGCGGTTTTTTTTAGAAGAAGTTTGTTTCCTCCATGGAAGTTTGAAGAAGTTTGTTTCCTCCACTGTTGTTTTGGCTTAATCGCTCCCATAGTTTTTAGCTGCTATTCCAAAATTGGCATTCTCAAATTTCTGTTTGTCTAGTTGGTCACGGTAAACCGAGCCCCTGACGCAAGCGGTTCTTACTTCGAGACCAGTAAAGTTTTGGTGCTACTTACGAACCACTTTTCCTGGTTCAGAGCTGGTGCTTTGGGTGTCGAAAGACAAAGAACTGATTTGAAACTAGGCTCTGGCTCTGAACCAGCACTCAAGCTACCTTGGTGGAAAAGGGGTATAAGACATCTGCTCAATTTTCATTTTCCTTTAGTACTACATCTGTGATTGTGCTGTAGTCTTTGGTTTTCTCCGGTCAAGTTTTTTACCGGGCCAATCGGCGAACAGAGGGAGTGGCTGAGAACGATGACGGTGATGTCGTGTGTTATTTTGAGTTGTAGTTCAGTAATGGCAGCGGAGAAAGATGCGAGCGAAGCCATTCGTCCTTTGTGGCAACACTGCTGAATATCAAGAAGTTAAAGCCGGGGCAAGAGCAATCTTTGTTTAGTTTTGTTGGTGGCCATGATGTTGTGGCCCTCCTCCCCATGGGGTTTGGGAAGTGTTTGATTTTCCAGCTCGCAACCAAAACGTTAGCGATGGGTTATGGCACAGCCAGAGTGACTCAGATCCAATAGTTTTAGACTTCAATAGAGTACCTGCCTACAAGGAAGTTAATGCTTGTCAATGAAGCGGTGCCAAACTCGATGTACAAATTAAATGTACGAAAGTCTGGTGGGACCAGGCGATTGCAACCCCCCAATTCAATTTGACCTCTGAATGTAAGAGCAACATACAAATCACCTAAATGAGTTGAAATGTTTTTAAACGACTATTTGAGCAAACATTTACACCTGGATAATTGAAAGTGATTGTAAGTGTGATGATCATCTGCTAAATGAGCAACAATGACCACAATTCACTCCTTCAGTCAGTGAAGCTCCCACAGCCGTTCATGAGAGTTTAAATGTTGGGAATATTCCCATCTTCCCACAGGAGAAGAAGAAGCAACCAGGAGAAACTACGGACATACTATTGTAAAGATGGAGATTAAGGAAGAACCCTGCAGAATAAAAGATGAATATACAGAGAAACAAATAGGTTGGTGTTTTCCTTCATTCTTTTAATGACTGATGTGGAACATTAAGATGAAAAATTACATATACCGTAAAACTTCAAATAATAGCCCGGGCTTTTATTTTCCCAAATCGGCGAAATGCACCGGCTTGTATTTGAGACAGGCGTCTATATGAGACAGGCCTTTAATTTAGTGTTAAGATGTTGTTCATTGAGAGTAGGCCTAGAGATAACCATCCAAATAGCATAGGCTGATAGACGGAAAGCATGACAGTAGGTTACCACATTATATTACGTTTTATTTATAATTCGAATGCGTTTAACAAATCAGTTAATCCGACAAATCAGTATCAACGTTATCCGATCGAAGTTGTCGGTAGTCGGTTAAAAAAAAAAAGGTGATCTCTAAATTAGACTATTATAGGCAGTGGACTAAACGCTACTACAGTTAGCCATCTCATTCCAAGATATTTGTGTGTGAAGTGAACAAATCCCTCGCACTCAATTTTTCATAACTCGCCTGTTTGTGCTTAATAAACCAATAAAAACATTTGGCGCGAGGTCACAGCGTTTGGGTTTGCGAAAAGTAAAGGCTACAGGCTAAAACACTCAAGGTTAGAGCCAGGGCAGACGACAGGATGAGGCGTGCAAAGAAAAGTAGTGTGTGGACCATTTCACCAAAAAGAATGACACGGATGTAAGTTGCGGGGGTAACAGTGGTAACAGATAAGGTGATGATGATCGTCATCTTTCTTTATTATTGTTAGCACTACCTCAAACTAAAGCGGCGTCTCTTCGGAGCTGTCATTTTCTTGAATGAATGAGCCGCGGCATGTTTCAAATGAGCTTCTAACGCTAGACTAACGCGATCACCTTGTACCCAAACCATTTCGAATCTAAGGAGCCATTTGTCCTCCGATTACATACAAGCTCCTTGGCGCCGCGTTTGCGGGACTCATGTTCGCCGGGGCAGTGTGTGTGTGTGTGAGTGAGCGGGAGGCAGAGCGGCAGAGAGATGCGACAAAGTTGCGAAATTGCAGGCGCGGCTCGAAATGGCTGTTATTTCAAATAGCGTAGCATATTTTAAACTAATCGGTTAACCGGTTTCAACCGGCTAATGAGGCTCGGTGGTCGGTCAAGAAAATTTTTTGTTTTCGCTATCCCTAGTTTAAGGACATTATGGAATTAAGATAACGTCTGTACGATGTTATGACTGAACTGTACAATTAAATACAATCGTTGCTAAGTCTGCAGTCTGAACATTTTACCTCAGAGCGTCCGTTAACTGAATGAATTGAGAATATCATAATACCTCGAGTTTTCATAGACACGATGCGGCACAGCGCTTCTCGTCCGGTGTGCGACCCGCTTTAGATTATTGGAAGCATAAAAAAACGAAACAATGTGACAGTCATGGGCTGAACAATACAATTTACCAGTAATATCCATTGAGCCTATGAACTTGTTGCCTCCTACACATCAACAAGAAAGAATGAAGGCTACCCTGTAAAACAACTGCAAACATGTGATACAAATTCACCACTATCATTACCACGATCCTCAATTTCAAGTTCATTGGCGAAATCCTCCTCCTTGACACTCTCCTCCACTTCTCCTTTTCTGGCCTCCGCTAACTCTGCCTGCCTTTTTTGCGCTAACAGCTCCCGCCCAGATGTGCAGGGCTCTCTTGCGTGCGCAATCTGCACCATTGAAATGTCTTAAACAGTTTTAGAAGATAAATACAACCCGAAACTAAAAAAACAGACCAGGCCTCTATTTGAGACCGGCCTATATTTATCTAAACCTGTCGCCACACCAGGCGTGTAAAAGAGACAGGCGTCTATTTGGGACTCGGCTATTTATATAAGTTTTACGGTAACTATGCATCTAAAACTAAACACTAGTAGACTCCATATTAAACTTGATTTTGCTAATTCATTGCTCCCTGATTTTATTTTTGTGAATTGAAACCGAATGTAATGTTGATTTTAGACTCAATGGGAGTGACTGAAGACGAACAGCATTTCATAAATAAAGTTGGAAACATAATTTTAAAGACTGAAAAGAATTTGATACTGGAATTTGCTGGAGAGCCTGGAGTCAAAGAATCTTTCACCTGCTCTGAGTGTGGAAAGAGTTTCACAAGAAGAAGAAACCTTAACTTGCACATGATGATTCACACTGGAGAAAAACCGTTCACATGCACTCAGTGTGGAAAGAGTTTCACAAGAAGAAGAAACCTTAACTTACACATGATGATTCACACTGGAGAAAAACCGTTCACATGCTCTCAGTGTGGAAAGAGTTTCCCTTATAAAAGAGACTTGAATGAGCACTTAAAAGTGCACACTGGAGAGAAACGGTTGACATGCACTCAGTGTGGAAAGAGTTTCACAAGAAGAAGAAACCTTAACTTGCACATGAGAATTCACACTGGAGAAAAACCGTTCACATGCTCTCAGTGTGGAAAGAGTTTCACTCAGAACAGTAATCTCAATAGTCATCTGCGCTCTCACTCTGGAGTGACATTCAGCTGTGATCAGTGTGATAAAACATTTGTTGTGGAATCAAACTTAAAAAGACACCTTAAAGTTCATACTGGTGTGAGACCTTATATATGCTTTGACTGTGGAAAGACCTTTATTATTTCCAAGGACTTGATAAGACACCAGAGAGTTCATACTGGAGAGAAACCGTACAAGTGTTCACACTGTGGAAAGAGTTTCGCTCAGTCAGGAACCTTGAAAGATCATGAGAGAGTTCATACTGGAGAGAAGCCGTACAAGTGCTCACACTGTGGAAAGAGATTCACTCGGTCAACTATTCTACGGACTCATGAGAAAAAGCATTGCCCGTAGGATTGAAAATAATCCCAAGATATTTGAAAATGAAGATGTTTGCTTTACTGTTTTCCACCCCCTCTTTCTCAACCAAGAGACCATTTGGAGTGTGTTGATGTGTGTACTTCAGGGGTCTATGGATTGTCTCACCTTTAGACGATGGGGGAACTTGTAATTATCTGATTGGTCAGTCTAAACGTTTCACATTTGGGTCTCTTTTGATTCTCTGTCTCCCATTCTTGGGTCTCTCTCTCTCAGGTTACATTTTACATATATGCTGGGTACAATTAATGGTATAAGGTATCATCTCATACAACTTTTTGAAGTGTAAGCATAACCATATTTTGTTATTAAACCTTTTCAATTACAAATGATGTAACTAGTTTTGATTTGGTGTTGACTTTGAAGTGCTCCCATATACAGTATTGTCACTCCATATGCAACGCTCTCCCATATATTGAGCTATTGCACCTGGATAATTGCGAGTGATTGTAAGTGTGATGATCATCTGCTAAATGAGCAACAACGACCACAATTCACTCCTTCAGTCAGTGAAGCTCCCACAGCCGTTCATGAGAGTTTAAATGATGGGAATATTCCCATCTTCCCACAGGAGAAGAAGCAGCAAGCAGGAGGAATTACTCCAGGAGAAACTACGGACATACTTTTGTAAAGATGGAGATTAAGGAAGAACCCTGCAGAATAAAAGATGAAGATACAGAGGAACAAATAGGTTGGTGTTTTCCTTCATTCTCTTTAATGACAGGAACATAAAGATGAAAAATTACATATAACTATACATCTAAAACTAGATACTAGTAGACTCCATATTAAACTAGATTTAGCTAATTCATTGCTCCCTGATTTTTGTGTGTGTGAATTGAACCCAAATGTAATGTTGATTTTAGACTCAATGGGAGTGACTGAAGACAAACAGCATTTCATAAATAAAGTTGGAAACATAATTTTAAAGACTGAAAAGAATTTCATACCGAAATTTGCGGAAAAAACTGGAGTCAAAGGATCTTTCACCTGCTCTGAGTGTGGAAACAGTTTCACAAGAAAAGGACACCTTAAAGAACACATGATGATTCACACTGGAGAAAAACCGTTCACATGCTCTCAGTGTGGAAAGAGTTTCAGACGCAAAAAGGTTCTCAAAGATCATCTGCGTCGTCACTCTGGATTGAGATCATTCAGCTGTGATCAGTGTGATAAAACATTTGTTGTGGCATCAAACTTAAAAAGCCACCTTAAAGTTCATGCTGGTGTGAAGCCTCACTTTTACTTTTGTTCTTTTTGTGGAAAGAGTTTGTCAAAACTGCAGAATTTAAAAGTGCACGAGCGTATTCATACTGGTGTGAGACCTTATATGTGCTCTGACTGTGGCAAGACCTTTATTATTTCCAGCGACTTGACAAAACACCAGAGAGTTCATACTGGAGAGAAACCGTACAAGTGCTCACACTGTGGAAAGAGATTCACTCAGTCAGGAACTGTGAAAGCTCATGAGAGAGTTCATACTGGAGAGAAGCCGTACAAGTGCTCTTCATGTGGAAAGAGATTCACTCGGTCAACTTTTCTACGTGCTCATGAAAAAAAACATTGCCTGTAGTTGTTGTAAGATTGAAAATAACTTTACATGATTTTACATATATGCTGGGTATAATTAATGGTACAAGTTATCATCTCATACATATATTTTAAGTATAACCATAATTTGTCAGTGAACCTTTTTAATTAAAAATGATGTGCTAACTAGTTTTGATTTGGTATTGACTTTGAAGTGCTGATGTTTTCAGACTGAGTACATTAATTTTGATCATTTATTAGGAGAAATCTAAATGCAAACGAATAAACGAATCGGTTCATTTTTGTGAATCACTCAGAAATGAATCGAAATGAACCGACTGATGTTGTTCATTACACTCGTACAACGTAAACTTGTTACTGACTGGTTTTTCACATTACACTTTGTGAAGATTATGAGTTGTTTTAATTTTTAATGAAAAAAAAAATAGCTTTAGGAGTTGTATTGATTCTAAACAATGAGAGTTCTTCATGAGAGTTTAAATGCTGGGAATATTCCCATCTTCCCGCAGGAGGAATTACTCCAGGAGAAACTACTGACATACTATTGTAAAGATGGAGATTGAAGATGGAGATGGAAGAACCCTGCAGAATACAATAAAATATTATCACTATATTTCAATGCTCGCACATATTGAGCTATTGTAACTGCGCTTATTACCATTGTTGGTGTAAGTAGCAGTAGACAATAAATGTATTTTTCTACCGTCTTGCTGACAACCTTTCTTTAGTCATTCTGCAGTTTTGCAGCCTGAACTCCTGCAGCAAATCCACCCTTACATTGTCTTAGAGTGAAGTTCACACTCACAGCCATGATTTACAGATATTGCACGTACAAACAATTTCACTTTCAGCTTTACAGAACTCCTTTACAGAAGTTTTTCAGGTGAACTTTGGTGAGATTCATTTTTTTTGTTCAGTTTTTGCGGGTTCATCTTTTGCTAAAGCCTTATTCCAAAATGTTTTTATGTTTGTTAATAAAAAAAATAAAAAAATTCAGTAGATGATGCAATCAGCTCATTAACTAAAATAAATAATCATTAAACAGCCCTAGCCCTACAGTGTTATAAATACATAAACATTGTTTTGAAAGTCTATATTTGTGTAGTAAATATGTGTTTTGTTTTGGGGTTGGTATTTAAGCAAAACTTTCAGAACAGTCATTGTGATTCTGTAACCAGAAAACGCTCATGCAGTGCTGTGAAGTTTCTTGAGTCAGAACTCACACACTCTTACTGTCTCTGCTGTCAGGTATGAATTTCTCTGTATTTTCACATTTATATTAAAAATTGTGTTAAACACATTGTGCTCATAGTTTGGGCTACTACATACACAAATTGACTTGAGTTTATTCTTTAAAAAACAGACTGCTTTACTGTAATGTTGAATGTAATTCTTATAGGTTAAAGGTTGTAGATGGATGTTACCCTGGTGAGAAAAAGCTAAGTACACTTGCCAGTGTGATTCAGGATATTTCAAGTGTGTTAATGATTAGTTAACTTGAAGTGTGCTATTTTTAAACAACTATTTTTTACTAAGTATATTATAGTTGTAATTAAATTGTAGTAGTCTAAAGCATAACTTTTATGTGTTTTTAGTGTACGTTTGTGTGCTAAATTGGAACAACTTCAAGTATACTATACATATATGCCCGTGTAGGGTCTAATTACATGCTTGATTAGTGATATTAAAGTGTACTTTATTTGTTACAAATACATTACAAATTCATTATGAGTGTCTTCGAAACATACAAGCAAAATATAATGTATTATATTTGAGTAAAAAGTAAATCCTCAGTAATACCTTTGGCTTATTCTAAATACTACAAATTGCACACTTTATGTTCAATAACAAATGCACATTAATAAACAAATATTGCTTATAGTTTACAATAAGTTAGTTTGAAAGTAGGCCTATATTTTCAACTCATTGTTAAAGTGATCATTTTCAGCATAGTTAATAATATACCTAAAATATATTATAAGTGCAAATAAATACACTTTTAAAAATAAACATAATTTTCACTTCAAGTAGGCCTATATTTTTTCTCAAATATATTTTTCAGAAAATATGCTAAAGTACAATTATTTTAAAGTGTTAAAAGTTGTATTGTGAAAATAGGTAAAAGCATGATGCTAATATACTTTTAATATATTTAAAGATAGTACATCGCAAATATACTAACCATTTTTACTATTAAAAAAGGAAATACATTAAGGATACTTTTTTTCTAGATTGTGTGTCTTGAGTAAAATTTGAATAAATGTAACATTTTAATTGTTCTGCGATTTCAAAGTTATGTGTGAGAATATTAATTTATTTGTCTTGTGCATGGAACACTGCTATTTCCCATATATCTGCAGTAAAACCCTGCACAGGAGCACAGAATTGCCAGTGGCTACAATGTGATTCACAATTGCATTATCATTTTTGAATTGGCTTCTAATCGGGTAATTGGTATGATACATTTTGATGAATCTTTCATTTATGATGATTAAATGAGCAACAACGACCACAATTCACTCCTTCAGTCAGTGAAGCTCCCACAGCCTTTCATGAGAGTTTAAATGCTGGGAATATTCCCATCTTCCCACAGGAGAAGAAGAAGCAAGCAGGAGGAATTACTCCAGGAGAAACTACTGACATACTATTGTAAATATTACGTTTGAGGAAGAACCCTGCCGAATAAAATATGAGGATGCAGATTAATAAACAGGTTGGTGTTTAATATAGATTAGTTTCCGCCAGTAGAGGCGCTCGAGCAACCGAAGCAATGACACACATCCGAGTCTAGGAGAAGAAAAGTGAGCGAGGGAAGGGAACATAAACACGAGAAGTGGAGCACAGCCGTTCATTCTGCTCTAAATCTGCTGTTTTCAGGCTGTGAGTACATTATATTTGATCATTTATTAGGAGAAATCTAAATCCAAACGACTAAACGAGTCGGTTTATTTTTGGGAATCATTCAGAAATGAACCGACTGTTGTTCATTACGCTCGTATAACGTAAACTCGTTACTGACTGGTTTTTCACATTACAATTTGTGAAGATTATGAGTTGTGTTTTAATTTTAGGAAGAAAAAAATAGCATTTGGAGTTGTATTGATTCTAAACAATAAAAGTGTAAATGCTGGGGAATATCTTCCCACAGGAGAAGAAGAAGCAAGCAGGAGGAATTACTCCAGGAGAAACTACTGACATACTATTGTAAAGATGGAGATTAAGGAAGAACCCTGCAGAATAAAAGATGAAGATACAGAGGAACAAATAGGTTGGTGTTTTCCTTCATTCTCTTTAATGACTGATGAGGAACATTAAAGGTGCTGTAAGCGATATCACATGTTTTTTATGTCAAAACATTTTTGTCACATACAGAAAACATCTCCTCACTATCTGCTAGCTGCCTGTCCCCTGAACACACTGACTGTAAAACAAACTGTGCTAACCTGCACCACAAAACATAACAAACTGTTCCAGCCAAGACTTTTTTTCCTCTGTGGAGAACATTACGTTTTATTGAATTTCTTTGAGAACATGCAATGCAGATTAATTGGTGCTGCACATCTTGCACTCTTTTTCATGATAGAAAGTTATTACAGTCATCACAAAATAACACTGCATTATTAATATCATCAAAGATATTAAACAAGAAAGAGCCTATCTAAAGGGAATATGACCGTCTCAAATAACCCAATAATAGTCAGTAATGCCGGTTATTGCATTTTAGCTGAAACTGACGAGTGAATGAATACTGGTAAAGTGCTTTGCGAGTTGGTTAATCAACTCAACCAAACGCGTCCTATATGAGAGAAATCAGTTATAGACAACATAAAGTTATACAAGTTACATCTACACAAAAGGACAAGAATGCGCACATGATCGTGTTACTCTGATGTGTAACTCTCGTTTTTTTGGATGCGCGCTGAAGGGCAACTATAAGCACAGGGAATTTACAACATTCTATTACAATTGTGTTCTCTTTATAATGCTATGTAAGCTAATATAACAGATTGGCGCTACACATCTTGCACTTAACTGTATTTCATTAACAAAGTGATTCCAGGCATCAATACAGTGTGCGCTTTCAACTCCATTTTCTCTTTAATTCACCGGTCCGGAAAGCGTGCTAACGCTAACCAATCAGACCTCAGGTACCGCCTAAAATGCTGCAATGAAATATATTTTTTAAAGTCAGGGGCGATCATCATTTTCTTGATTGATCGTCTGTCACGTCCAAGTAGGCTACTCGAGCACTCTTGCCCATCCCCAAAAAGTGAATAGGGAAATAAATTATGTATCAATATTCCAATGAAATATGAGATTCTTATGAAAATGTTGCAGAGTTATTATTCCCATTATTACAATTCTTTTTTCATTACAGGTTGCCACAAGAACACATTAATATGCAAATTAGATACATTGTATAGATTGAGACCAGTGCCGTCGCAGGTGGGGTGCGAGGCCCTGTGCGAACTTGAAATGCGAGGCCCCTCCCAGGCTCTGAATGTTAGAATAATTGGCTGCGCAGCCTACTTGTAAGCCTTGTCCGCTTAAATTAATTATAAACAAACATAAAAAACGAATAGGCTATTTGCAATAGGCCTATATTAAATCGTTTTTTGACCTAATTATTTGGCACTGAAATTACACACTATGTCGGCTCTGCATCACGTGCACCTGCGCAATATAGCCATGATTTCCGAAGATAGTACTATGTCAACTAGTGATATCAGCACAAGAACTGTTGAGGAATATGCAACATAATTTAGACAATTGTTTTTGTCATAATGTTATAATAACTGACAGACACTTTGATTTCAGCCACTCTGTGCATGTCCTCGCACCGAACGAGGCAGCTCAGCTTCGCGGCTGAGACACGAATAGATGTTTCAAATGTTTAAAAGGTATTACATTGAAATCTGTTGAATAGAGTGTAAATTTAATTCGTGGGTAGATTAAATAATAAGCGGATAATCACCCGTATGGAGATCATTAACTTTTAACATAATTTTTTTTTTTACTGGCTCAAAACAAATAGCCTACACAATTACGCAATACCGTCGTTGCGCGGGTGCGCCTGCAGTTATAAAAACGATTATTAGGCTACTAATTGGCATATTTAAATACTAATTCTTATATGTTCATTCATATAGCCTACTCAAAACAGATGGAGCAACCTAACGCAGACAAGTTAGCTCACCGTTTTTAGGTGATATTCCATGTTTGTAGTCGAGCTGTGATATGCAAACTGTTGCTTGCAAACTTTCGACTTTTTCTCCGTTATCTGTTTTCGTAAAATGCTGCCACACTGTCGATGTCTTTGACATGGTAAAGGAGGACTGACAGTAAATTAAACGCTTGCAATTAAATTAAAATTCAGCAAACCTCCATACCATTGCCTTCTAGTAGGCTACTGTTTTCAATCTGTCTCCAGTGGGTTGGGCTAATCCAAAAAAGTGAAAACATGGAGGGTGTTCTGAAGACAGGCTGTTACCTGTGAAACAGGGGTGCTCTGAAAACACCCCCATTAGCAATTAGTGCTTTCCACCTGATGAAATTTTGGTTGATCCAGAATGTATCGACCAATAAATTAACTAATCGACTGGGAGATTACAGCCCGTGAAAAACCCGCTTAATTTGTTGAAAAAAAAAATGAAAAAAAAACAGCTGGATTGCGAGGCCCCCTGGTGGCGCGAGGCCCTGTGCGGTCGCACAGTTCGCACAGCCCTTGCGACGGCTCTGATTGAGACTACCCATTTATGGCGATTTCAAACGTAGGCCTATTGCAAAAAGTAAAATAGTATCAAATCATTGTTATTTCTTTCATAACATAATTGAGAATCATCTTCATACAAAGTTTGTTTAAAAATGGCCTAAAACCTAAACATGTATTGGTAAATAAAAAAGAAACATTGATTTTGCTTATACATGTCTTATCATGTCATTTTATTTTCTTAAAGGGGTCCTATTATAGCCTGGCTCCGCCCTCCTACGCACTTCCGCTCAATTTCATTTTCCTTCAGTACTCCGTCTGGGATCGTGCCGTAGACTTTGGTTTCCAGAAATCAATTTTTTGTAGGACCAATCAGCGAATAGAGGGAGTGGCTGAGAACGATGACGTTGATGTATCGCGCGCGTCAGTTTGAGTTCAGTAATGGCAGCGGAGAAAGACGTGAGAAAAGCTATTCGGTCTGTTGTTGGAAAACTGCCGAATATGCAGAATTTAAAGCCGGAGCAAGAACAATGTTTGCTAAGTTTTGCTGCTGGCCATGATGTTGTGGCCCTCCTCCCCACGGGATTCGGGAAAAGTTTGATTTTCCAGCTCACTCCGCTAGTGGTGAATGAGTTAGCTAAGGCGAACGATAGGGATGCAAAGCCGATAGTTGTTGTCGTCTCCCCTCTTGTTGCACTAATGGAGGACCAGGTGAAGGAGGCAGAAAAGTTAGGAGTTCGTGCTGGGCAGCTCGGCGTGCACGATGACCGTGACATTTTGGACGGACGATTTAGCCTGGTGTTCGGAAGCCCCGAGTCCTAGCTGCTAAACTGTGGAAGATGCACTCAGGAGTCATGTCAGTATCACAAGAATCACTAAATTTAATGTTCAGAATTTGAGCTAAATAGAACACTTTGAGCCCCTTTGTGTACTCGTGCAGGACCATGTGTCAGTTTTACATGTTGTAAATCATAAAAATCTGTTGTATTTGTTTTTAATAAAAATGTACAAACACATACTTTGAAGACCATAATTAATTAAGGTAATTAAGAAACAATAAGGCCCCGTTTACACGAAGGGAAAACGCAGATATTTCCCTGCGGTTTGGCCTCTCGTTTACACGAAAACCCCGTTTTTATCACAGAAAACGATTATTTCTAAAAACTCGGGCCAAAGTGGAGATTTCTGAAAACGCCGGTTATGTGTTGCCGTGTCAACTGGGAGAAACGGGGTTTTAGGTTCTCTCGTGTCGATTCTGAGGATTCTGATTGGCTTTATCCTTCTCCCTACACTGCCGCCCATCGGTTTGGCATAGTTATGATGGCGCTCGCGGCGTATTTATGCGGGTGTGTGCACGATGGTATTATTGAAAACGGAGGGGAGGAAAATATTCGTTTCTCTAAATACCCGGCTATGTGTAAACGTAGCCTAAGGCATATGAAAAATGGTTGTTTATTACACATCTGCAGATAGAGACAGATCATTCACTGTACAGCATTTGCGGCAGATCCGAAGCGACCGCAGCGCTGTATTTTTAATGATTAGACCCAGCTTCGACCGTTGAATGAATACATCACTGTCCTTAGTGTCAAATATACATTTCGAATTAATAATTTTTCCTAGATGAACAAAGCCTGCAGCTCTCGTTGACAGACATCCTATTGTAAACATAATCCTCTGATCATTCGGACTTGTTTCCGACCGGTTTCGGCGCATGACATACGTCAGGACCACACGTTAGTGATTGGCTATGACAGATCCTGAGTGACTCTGGGCAGATCCAATAGTTTTGAACTTGAACAGAGAACCCGCCTACAAGGAAGTAAACGTTTCTCAATGGAGCGAGGCCAGACTCTCTGTACAAATGAAATGTACGAGAGTCTGGTTGAACCAGGCTAGTCCTGTTATGCCCTTTTACGAAGTCTTAATTTTGTATTTGGGTCGTACTTGTATGTTTTCATGTTTAAAGGGATACTCCACTTTTTTTGGAAATAGGCTCATTTTACAACTCCCCCAGAGTTAAACAGTTGAGTTTTACCGTTTTTGAATCCATTTAGCCGATTTTCTGATATTTAGAAGAATATCAGTAACCAGACAGTTTCTGGTCCCATTGACTTCCATAGTAGGAAAAAATATATACTATGGAAGTCAATGAGACCAGAAACTGTCTGGTGACTGATATTCAGGGCTTGACATTAACTTTTTTGCTCACTAGCCAATGTGGCTAGTGGTTTTTCAAAATTACTAGCCACGCAGCATTTTTACTAGCCACATTTTTGTTGTTGGAAAATTACGTTTTATATGATTAAAGTTGACAATGGGGCTTAAAACGTACTAAAATGTACTAATATCATTAGCTCTGATAAGGTTGTGTGTACAGTTTTGCATCAGGTTTTTTTATCAGTAAATACTGTAATACAGAGTAGAACAATTATCTGCATTAGAAACAACGAGCAAAGAATAAATGATTTTTTCTACGAAAAAATCCACAGTTAAGGAAACATGATTAAATCTTTATAAAGGCCTATGATCGTTTGGGGACTTTGGATTGTTTGTTTTGCATCTGCATATCCTCAGAGCTCTGACTGGTTTAATAATTATCATCATGAAGCTCTGAGTAACTGAAGATATGTCCACCTGAAAGTATAGGCCTACAGGTCTTTATTTTCCAGATTATTCCCACAAACGCATCTCCTGCTTTCATGGCATGATTAATTTATTAAAACACAGAATTAACTCTGGAAATATAGTTGTGATACGTGACATAAGGGCAGCCCTGCTAGTAGTTACACCGTGTCCCTTAATCATGAAGATAATTTTTTCTTTATCTCAGCTCTGCCTTTTCTCGTTATCTCGTTCTCCAGCACATTTTTTCTACGCACTGCTCGGCCACGCACACTCACGCACTGACTGAACGCTGTGTGGTGTGTGTGTGTGTGTGTGTGTGTGTGTGTGTGTGTGCATGCGACCAGTCGCGTGTGATGACAGAGATCGTACGTACCATCAGGTTAAAATCAGGCAGGAGGCTGACGGTATACAGGTCTGAGGGACTGTGGCTGCCCTGTGACAGATTCAACTTTATCGTTTGACAAAAGTCTGGATGTCATATTTGGCGCGCACACCCTCGCGCACTGCAGGAGAGCGTGAGACGCGCCTGTGGTCTGGATTCTCCTGCTATTAAAAAAGATCGCTATCTCTGCCGCTGGTTAAGTTGATAATTAAGGGCAGACTAAAACAGCCCTCAGTCCGACGGCCAGTCCGCGTGTTTTGTTATTTCAGATGCCTTTTTGACAAGACTACAATTTTTCAATACGCCAAAGTGGCTAGTGGGAGTGACTGTGTTACCCGCCACGGGTGAAATCCACCCGCATTTGGCGGGTTGGCGGGTGTTAATGTCAAGCCCTGCTGATATTCTTCTAAATATCAGAAAATCGGCTGAATGGATTCGAAAACGGTAAAACCCAACTGTTAAACTCTGAGGGAGTTGTAAAATGAGCCTATTTCCAAAAAAAGTGGAGTATCCCTTTAATTGTAAAAAAAGAAGAAGAAATAACACTTTTCACATAGTTTAGATTTTTACAACACCTCTCTAAGGGCTGTGCTAGCCTGGTCCCATACATAGAGTCTGGCACCACTCCATTGACAAACGCTATCTTCCTTGTAGGCGGGTACTCTATTGAAGTCTAAAACTATTGGATCTGCCCAGAGTCACTCTGGCTGTGCCATAACCAATCGCTAACGTTTGGTCGTGACATATGTATTTTCCCGAACCCCGTGAGGAGGATGGCCACAACATCATGGCCACCAACAAAACTAAGCAAAGATTGTTCTTGCTCCTGCTTTAACTTCTAGATTTTCGGCAGCATTGAACGCTGAAACGACCAAATGGCTTTGCTCGCATCTTTCTCCGCTGCCATTACTGAACTACAACTCAAAATAACGCACGAGTCGACTTCAACGCCATGGTTCTTAGCCACTCCCTCTGTTCGCTGGTAAAAAAATGATCGGAGAAAACCAAAGTCTACAGCACAATCCCAGACGTAGTACTGAAGGAAAATCAAAATTGAGCAGAAGTACGAAGGAGGGCGGAGTCAGGCTAGGGCTGGGCAATATGGGCAAAAAAATGATCACAATATTTTTTTTATATCAGTCGATATCGATAATTATGAATAAATGTCATGTTAAATGTTAAAGGCAGATTTTTGCTCCCAAGTCAAAGTTGTAGAAACAGACCGTTAATTGTGCTTTTAAACTACTCTTTATGGTCAGAACATGATTGTAGTAGACATGAAAGGGTTAATGTTTTTGCTCGTCACGTGATCACGGGATTACGTAAGAATGTGAATATTAGTCACCTGTTCACTGATTAAGTTAGGTGAGAGGGGGTGAGCAGGGGCGATGTATTCTTTGTTGACCACTAAACTTTGTACCATCAAGAAACACCAGCCAGCAATAAAGAATTGCTAGTAAAAGATCATTTGCCTCATCGATGTTTTATTTATGCGTCACAAGTGCATAAAGTCCCTGTCTTAGTCTCTCAGCGGTATCATCATTGGATTGAGTAGCCGCTATATTATGTCAACAAAGAATATTCTCTGTGGACGCGCCAAACGGATTAAGTTCACATCGCACAACGGAGGACAGGATTCTGCTCAATTAAAAGGAAAGGAATTCTACAGCCGCAGAAGTTGAAACGCCAGTGAAACTTGATCAGCAAAGCTCTGAAGAGAAGCAAGCAAACAATCACCGCATAGGTAAGCCTGTTGGCTTTGTTCTAATCAGCTGTGCAGTATTGGATTGCGCGCAGATTGAATTGTGTTCGTCGCTATCTATCCATTGGGGATGATCGCGCGGTTGTGTTATTGTTTGTTGTTTGGCTTCAGTTGATTTTGCACAGAGCTCTGGTGTTTAAAGCTTATTGTTGTGGCGATCCGTTTGTGTTGAAATATAATGTCGCGATGCTGACAGCGTTTGTTTACGTGTCGCTGACGCTGTGATGTGGGAGAATTTGAATGAATATACGAACATTGTTGACTTGTGAGAAAACACAAACATGAGTGAAGTGAGTGTTGATGACGTCACTGGCTTTGAAATGGAGTGCGGTAAAAGAGAAACTAAACTTACTGCAAAGGCCTTGGCGAACAAATTGAAAGTTTGCAAATGAAACGAAAATCAAATGTAAACAAAATTAAGAGCCAGATACCAGAGATGAAAAATCTGATGAAAAGAAAGGAAAATACCTGCCAGATGCAAATTCAGTTTAAAACTCTTGTTCAGCTTTGTGAAAATGCCAACAAGATGCATGACATGGTGATTCCTTTACTTCCTAAAGATGAACAGGAGAAACAAAATGAATGGTTTTGGAGTATTATGAAATACAGCAACACATTTAAAGAAGCGGTTCAACATTGGTTGAGTGAACCAGAAGGATCATCGGAGAATGTTATGTCTGTTCAGTCTTGTGCTGGTGCAATGCAGGAAGAGTTTCCCAATCCTCAAGTGCTAGACCATGCGTCATCCATTGTTACATCAGATAATTTACAAGATGACATCAAACCAACTGACAGTGTGTCAAATGTGGGGAGTATATTATCTAAAATTCAAAGCTCAACAACGGAAAAAAGATCTGTGGCATCATCTACTTCTTCAGTACGTCTCAAAGCAGAGGCTGAGTTGGCAGCATTAAGGGCACAACAAAAATTCTTGAAGGATAAACATGAGCTGGAGGATCAAGAGGAACGGCTACGAAAAAAAAAAGAACAACTTAATTTGCAAGGAGAAATTGCGATACAAATGGCCAAGCTGAATGTTTTGAAATCTCAGAGTGTGTCAAGCAGTACATCTGACCGTTCAGGAAGGAAACATTCCAATGTAGAGAAGGAACAAAAGAAAACACAACGTCTTAATGCCAGTGCTAAGCCATTTGTTCCTCCAATGCTTCTAAGGGAAAAAAGATCAATGCATGAGTGTTTGGAATCAGGTGCAAGGCCTAAAGAGACAAGTGTACAACAACGAGTATTCTCACAGCCTCAGCCAGTGGAACAACACCCATCTAGATGCCAAACAGTGGAACGGAGATCACAAGGAAATGTATTAAATTCCCATGATGAATCCAACGATGGAGAGGAAAATAACATTTTGGGAATATTGAGAAAGCAAAATGAAATAACAACACTATTGTTAAAACAGCAATGTTTATCATCCTTTCCCAAAAAAGATCTTAACGTGTTTGATGGTGATCCATTACAGTATCATGCATTCATGAGAGCTTTCAAAAATAGCGTTGAAAGTAAGACCGATAGCGACAGTGATTGCCTGTACTACCTTGAACAGTATACCGTCGGTTTTCCAAGGGATCTGATACAGAGTTGTCAGCATATGGATCCACAAAGAGGATACATTAGAGCCAAAACTTTGTTGCAGGAACATTTTGGCAATGAACAGAAAGTTGCATCTGCTTATATTAATAAAGCTCTTTCATGGCCTCAAATTAAAGCTGAAGATGTGAATGCTTTGCAAGAATACAGTCTTTTTCTTAGAGGCTGTGGTAACGTCATGGAGGAAGTGCAGTATATGTATGATTTGGACATGCCTGCCAATATGATGATAATCATAAAGAAATTGCCCTACAGACTCCGGGATAAATGGAGAACAGTGGCTTGTGAACTACAAGAAAGACTCAGACGCAGAGTTTCCTTCATTGATATTGTTCACTTTTTAGAACATCAAGTCAAAGTTGTAACAGACCCAGTATTTGGAAACATACAGGATGTTCCTGTAGCAACTAATAAAGATGCGAAGAGACCAAAGTCACAATTTCGGCCTGGAATAAAAGGAACCAGCTTTGCTACCACAGTGGTTGCTACGAGCAAAGAAAATGAATCTGAAAATACAGCAAAGAAAAAGGTTGGATTTGATATGAAAGAATGTTTCTGCTGTAGAGGAGCACACACATTGGGTATGTGTCCTCAGTTGAGAAAACAATCCCAAAAAGAGAAGATTGGCTTCTTGAAAGAAAGTGGAATTTGTTTTGGGTGTTTGTGTATTGGGCACATCAGCAAAGAGTGCAAAAAACGTCTTTATTGTGATGTTTGTGGTCTTAGACATCCTACTTTGCTGCATATCTTTCCCAAAGTAAAGGGAACCGAGACAACTGATAAGAAATCAAAATTAGCAGTGGATGATGTCTTAGTATCCAGTGGTCTTACTGGGGCTGGTGATCATGATTGTAAACTCCCGATTGTGCCTGTACAGATCAAGGCCAAAAAAGGCAGTAAAATTGTCACCACTTATGCCTTTTTAGATCAAAGGAGCACTGCTGTGTTTTGTACGGAAGGTTTAATGAGAAGACTCAACCTCACAGGAAACAAAGTGCGGATACTTCTACGAACTATGGGGCAAGAAAAGGTTGTGAGTAGTCATGTTTTATCTGGACTGGAGGTGGCTGGCTTGAATGGCCACAACTTTTGTGAATTGCATCAAGTTTATACACAGGAAAGTATGCCTGTTCATAAAGGGAATATACCTAGAGGAAGAGATCTTCACAGATGGCCCCATTTAAAGAGTGTTCATTTACCTGAGATTGAGGCAGGGATTGAGCTGCTGATAGGGACAAATGTTCCTAAAGCATTGGAACCATTGGAGGTAATCCGCAGCGTAAATGATGGA
Organism: Chrosomus eos; assembly: GCA_036326025.1. Lineage (NCBI taxonomy): Eukaryota > Metazoa > Chordata > Actinopteri > Cypriniformes > Leuciscidae > Chrosomus > Chrosomus eos. The sequence goes on from JAZAVI010000251.1 coordinate 107,262, forward strand.
CCCTATGCAATCAGGACAATGTTGGGATGGACTGTGAATGGCCCACTCTCTGGAGACAGTGAGAACCAAATGGATTGTGTTCAGCCAGAAGTTACTGTCAACAGAATTTCAGTGATGAATTTGGAAGACATATGGCAACAGCAGTTTAAAATGGACTTCCCAGAATGTAGCCAAGATGAACAAACTGGCTATTCAAAAGAAGATCAAAATTCATGGAAATGGTGACACATTCTGTCAAACTTGTTGATGGGCATTATGAAATTGGTTTACCTCTGAGAAAGCGAGTTCAAATGCCAAATAATCGAAAAGTTGTGGAACAACGTGCCTTTCATCTAAAGAAGAGATTTCAAAAAGATTCAGTTTTTTTTGCTGACTACAAAGCCTTCGTGAAGGATATGGTCTCCAAAGGTTATGCAGAGCAAGTACCAGCAGAGGACATGACACGTAGTGATGGAAAGATCTGGTACATCCCACATCATGGTGTCTACCATCCTACTAAGAAAAAAATCCGTGTGGTATTTGATTGTGGAGCAAGTTTTCAGCGAACATCACTTAATGCTCAACTCTTGCAAGGACCAGACCTTACCAGCTCACTCATTGGAGTGATAACAAGATTCCGAAAGGAACCAGTGGTGATCATGGCAGATGTAGAATCAATGTTCCATCAAGTAAGAGTGCCAGCTGATGATGTTGATTTGTTAAGGTTTCTTTGGTGGCCAGAGGGGGACTTAAGTCAAGATCCAGTTGACTTTAGGATGCGGGTACACCTCTTTGGAGCAACATCATCTCCTAGCTGCGCAAACTTTGCACTTAGGAAATGTGCACAAGATCATAAAAAGCAGTTCAACAAGGAAACGGTGGATAAAATCTTACATTCCTTTTATGTTGATGATTGTTTGGTTTCAGTCACTTCAGTTGAACAAGCGATAACCTTTTACCGGGAGCTTGTATCCATATGCGCCAAAGGTGGGTTTAGGCTCACAAAATGGATGAGCAACAGGCGTCAAGTGCTAGACGCAATACCGGAGGATCAAAGAGCAAAGACAGTGAAAGACTTGAGTATGAATTGGGATTCTCCATCAGTTGAGAGAGTGTTGGGAGTGCAGTGGTGCATTCAGTCTGACGTATTCAAATTCAAGATTGCAATCAAAGACAGACCTCTGACCAAAAGAGGAATCCTATCCATGATTGGTTCCATCTACGATCCGTTGGGAATTGTCAGTCCTGTAGTGTTGTCTGCAAAAAAAATCTTGCAAGATATCTGCAAAGGAGATTCAGGATGGGATGATGTCTTGCCTGAATTGGTTGTCAAAAAATGGACCACATGGCTGCAAGAACTTCACCATCTGGAAAGTTTTGTGCTTCCCAGATGTTTAAAACCTCCCAACTTTGGTGACATCACAAATGCACAGTTGCATCATTTTTCTGATGCGAGCCAGGATGGATATGGAACTGTGACATACTTGCTTTTACACAACATGCATTCTCAAGTACATTGTGCTTTTATCATGGGAAAATCAAGAGTAGCACCAATTAAGTCTGTTACCATCCCTCGTATGGAGCTCATTGCTGCAACCATGGCAAGCCGAATGGATGTGTTATGGAAGAAAGAATTGCATCTGCAGCTTCAAGATTCTGTCTTTTGGACGGACAGTGCTTCTGTTCTCAAATACATTAAGAATGAGACCTCACGATTTCGAATATTTGTAGCCAATCGAGTGACAGAAATCCTCAAGGCCTCTCAAGCTTCACAGTGGAGATATGTGGACACAGCAAGCAATCCAGCTGATGTTGCTTCCAGAGGATCAACTGTCCACATGTTTCTTAAGAACAAGACATGGACCTCAGGTCCTGCCTTTCTTCTTCTTCATGAAAGTAAGTGGCCTGCTAATCTCAAAGAACTTGAGAAGCTTGAAGTGGATGACCCCGAGGTCAAGGAAAGCATTGAGGTTCACTCTGTACAGCTCAAAGAAGAGGATGATGTGCTTTCACGTTTCATCCATCACTTTTCTTCTTGGTTCCGTTTAAAGAAAGCATTGGCTTGGATTTTGAGATTTAAGAATCTGCTCTTGTCTTTTAGTAAGAAGAGGAAACAACTGAGACTTGATTTTGTTCATTCTGATTCAAATGAACAACAACTAATCTATGTGGAAAGAGAAATGGAGATTTTCAAAGGTCAACTTGAACAATCTCACCTCTCAACAGAAGAACTTGAGACTGCTGAATTGGAGATTATTAGACTCACACAAGAAAAGATGTTTCCTGACGAGCTTGCTAGCCTAAAAAGAGGTGAAAGCGTAAAGAAAAGTAGCTACATTCATGGACTTTGCCCTGTTCTTGATGATGTTTTGAGAGTGGGTGGACGATTGAGTAGGGCATCAATGCCTGAAGAATCCAAACATCCAATCATTTTGGCCAAGAATTCTCACATTTCGGATATCCTCCTGAGACACATACACCAGGAAGTAGGACATGCTGGTCGTAATCATATGTTATCCAAATTACGACAAAAGTATTGGATTACTGGTGCAAGTACAGCAATAAGAAGAGTATTGTCCAAATGCATCATCTGTCGAAGACTGAATTCACTTCCAGGATGCCAAAAGATGGCAGATTTGCCATCAGAAAGGGTTACTCCGAATGAACCTCCATTTACCGTGTTGGGGTAGATTATTTCGGACCTTTTGAGGTAAAGAGCAGAAGAAGCGTTGTGAAAAGGTATGGAGTAATCTTCACCTGTTTAGCCATACGAGCCATACATATTGAAGTGGCACCCTCGTTGGATACAGATTCTTTCATAAATGCATTGCGACGTTTCACTGCAAGACGTGGACAAGTCCAGGAACTTCGATCTGATAATGGAAAGAACTTTGTTGGAGCTGAACGTGAGTTAAGAGTCTCCATAAAGGAATGGAATCAGTGTAAAATCAATGATGTCCAGCTTCAGAAAGGAATTAAATGGATGTTTAACCCCCCAACTGGATCACATTATGGAGGGGTATGGGAGAGGCTAATTAGATCTGTACGGAAAGTTCTGAATTCCACCTTAAAGGTGCAGAATCTAGATGAAGAAGGCCTACACACTGTTCTTTGTGAAGTGGAAGCTATTATTAATGGTCGTCCAATTACCTTAGCATCCACAGACTCCAGTGACTTGGAAGCATTAACACCAAACCACCTGTTGCTTTTGAAGACTTCACCATCTTTATCACCAGGAGAATTCAAAAAGGATGATGTTTATGCTCATAAACGATGGAAACAAGTCCAATACATGTCAGATTTGTTCTGGAAGAGATGGGTCCTGGAGTATTTACCGCAGCTTCAAGAACGTCAGAAATGGTCCAGAGTCAAACGCAATTTCAAATCAGGAGACATAGTGATTATAGTGGATAACACAGCACCTCGAAACTCTTGGCTCATGGGACGCATAATTCAAACTTTCCCAGACAGAAAAGTATTTGTGCGTCATGTGCAAATTAAGACTAAAAGCAGCTGTCTGGACAGGCCGATAACCAAGGTCTGTCTTTTACAAGAAGCAGAAGATGGATAACTTCACTTGTTACCTGACTGACTTTTTGACTTTGACATTGGCCTATGAGCTGGACAAAGATAAACTGGAAAGAATACTTTGAATATGAGAATGAACACTTTTTACTTGACTTTTTCTCAAGATTTTTTTCCTTTTTTGGAAGAAGAAATGGACATTAGCCTATATGATGTTGTTAATGCATTGGTAATTTGAAAAATTCATGTCTCTAATGAAAATGTAATCATTATTTAATAATAATTAGGGGCTGGAATGTAGTAGACATGAAAGGGTTAATGTTTTTGCTCGTCACGTGATCACGGGATTACGTAAGAATGTGAATATTAGTCACCTGTTCACTGATTAAGTTAGGTGAGAGGGGGTGAGCAGGGGCGATGTATTCTTTGTTGACCACTAAACTTTGTACCATCAAGAAACACCAGCCAGCAATAAAGAATTGCTAGTAAAAGATCATTTGCCTCATCGATGTTTTATTTATGCGTCACAAGTGCATAAAGTCCCTGTCTTAGTCTCTCAGCGGTATCATCATTGGATTGAGTAGCCGCTATAATGATGAACACTTGACGTTTTTAAAATTCTTTCCACTTTTCCACAGATCTTTCCTTAAAATAAATATCTTAATATAAAAGTACATTTTCTTAGTTTCTGCATTTTCTAAAGGGGGATATTGTTTCTAGTTATGAAACATGTTTGTGTTTCCTGACTTTCATGTATCTTCAGCACAGTTTATTACATTATATATTTAATATTAATAATACATGTTTTATCTCTTAGAAATGCCCATTTGACACGTGACCGAGACCAATCAGCGAGTAAACGCATCTGCTCTAGTTAGCTCTCACTGCGCTGCTGTTTGGACTTTGAGCCGAGCGGATAAGTGGTCAATGTTGTCGCGTTTATTTCTGCTGTGTGACTGTCTGTTAGATTAATCCATGTAGAGTAAAACATTTCAGAGCTTATCATGGTTATCGACATCAAGAAAAATAACCACTGAGATAATTGGTCTGAGATTCAAAATCTGTGGTGTGAAATGTGTTCTGACTGAAAATTACATTGTTTTAGACTAGTATATCAGCAAGCATGGCTTAGGTTCTGAAAAAGGCTCCTCTGTCTTTTTGGACCCAAGAAATGGAGGAAAGTTTAGTCAAACTTTGGCAGGAGCACTCATGTCTATTTGATGTTTCATCTGAGCTGTACCAAAACCAGGTCGAGAAAGAATAAAGTTGGAGAGAAATTGACAATTCTCTTTAACAGCCAGATGAGCAAAATAAGTATTTTTAATTGTTTATCCTAATAGGGGCTACTCTCTCATACTTTAGTTAATAACTAAAGATAAACTATGTAATGCCTTTACAAATATGTATACACATCATATTCTGGAACGTTATTTCCTTATCACTTCTTGCGTGTTTTTGTTGGGAAACGTAGTAGATTCTTCCTATTGTAAAGTCAAGCAATGTGTCACCGATCCACAGATAGTCGTGAAGTGTGAAAAGAACGGTGATCTGGTGACTTTGAAAAACGTGCAATGTGAACTCAGCATTACCATAATCTCTAGTACTCAGATGTAAATATTAAGCATGGCATTGATTTTAAACCATCGAATGTTAACAAACAAGAGGTTCATGCCGAACGGATTTCATGCATGGATTTCCCTGGATGTTTCAGAGTGGTATGTTTTTTTGTTTTTTGTAATTTTCTTATACATTTTAGATACAATGTTATAGCTACACCATTTTAATCATGATATTTATCGGAAAACTATGGTAATACAAACAGTAATCGATCACAGAACCATGGTTAACCTTATGTGTTATAAAACAAGGGGATGGACAGGCGTAGCGCCAAACATTAGTCCCAAACTGATGAGTGATATCTTCTTACGGTGCGTCGATCCAAAAGTAAATCGTAAATCAAAAATAAGATCCGCACACGAATATCAGCCAAAAAGCTCACAAGATTTATTTTCCAGAGGCCACAAATAAAGTGCAAGAGTGTAAAACGTTTTTGGGTTCAACCCTTCATCAGTGCAATGTGTTACCAAGCTCAACACCTGCATTCATTTACATACTCATTACTGTAATCCATGTAACATACCGGAATCTGATTTTATCCCATATACAAATATTCACATCAATAGTCTACATGATTATATATACATGTCACAACAATCCTTTTTTCCCAAAAAATGTTTGGTAACATATTTTTTAAATAAATAAATCTGACCATCAACTTAAACATACCTATACTCATTCCCATTATTGAATATCACACAATGTTATTATCATCATCCCTACACATCACATGATATATTACAAACCAACGGACAAAAATATTATCCTCCATGCAACAAGCGCTCATCCATCTTATTTAAAAAAAGGGCTACCCTATACCCAATTTCTTTGACTGAAACGTATATGCAGTGTAGAACCAGATTTTGAAGAGCAATAAAAAAGAGGAATAAAAAAAATCATCTTTTGGAAATGGATCTTAATTAGCCTGGCAAGCCAGACCTAGATGAGGACGTTAGTTCTGGGAACTCACAATTGGCATACCTCAATCCGAGGGGCGGGATAAACGGTTGTCTTTCAAATTCCCTCGGCACGCAATAGGATAGCGCTACAACCAACCAGAGCAACGAACGGATGTGGCTGAGTGAGTCCCATGCGTTTTCCCACCAGCGGAGCTAGTTGATATATTAAACTTTTGCCGTATCAGGTCGTCAAAACTCCGAACACATCTTCCTTTTTTAAGAATGACTTAAGTGACGTTCTCTTAACTCCAAGTCCTCCAGAGTCGCTGCCAAAGCCGATTCGAAAGACCGCTGTTCGCCAGCAGCATCTTCTTTGTTTTCAAGTATTAGGGAAATCCCCTATGGAAATCACATGGAACCGTCACAACTCTGCCATTATTATGTTAAGCCCGCCCACCAACTCTATACACGATGTGATTGGCCTGACCAGAGTTTGGTTTTTCCAGCTCGAAAAGCCAACGGAGAGTTGCTAGACCACACTTTGCTGCAAAATAATTTTTGCTGCCGCTAGGGTGCGTATAGATTTCTAGGCTAGATCTTAATGCCTTAATTAAAAAAATGAGGAAAACTCAAACCTTTAAGGAAACCAATTTTTTTTTGCGAATGAATAATGTATCGTAAATGAATAAATGTTCTTCCTTAAAAACAGGGTGGATAAGTTATTTTTAAAGGCCAGTTATTTCATGAATTCAGGATACTATGCATCCTGATAAAGTTCCCTTGGCCTTTGGAATTAAAATAGCAACACATCATCACATTCCCTTCACCATACTTAGAGATTGGCATGGTTTTATTTCAGTTTGCCCAATAGTTGATTTGATTTGCATTGAGAGATGATCTTATGGAAAGTACCCCATGCCAATAATTAAAAAAAAGGACAGACTAGAATATTAACCCCTAAGTTAATAACTAATGATCCTTGCGACGGAAGTGAATCAATCAAAACTAACTTTAGCTGGACAATAACTTTATTCTAGAGCTGCTGTAAAGCCAAAACAATCTCTGTTACTTTTATTTCCTATTATCACTGTAAGGCTGCTTTGAAACAATCTATATTGTCAAAAGCGCTATATAAACGAAGTTGAATTGACTTGACAACACTGGTAATACCGGTATCACCGGTGGGGGCTTTTAAATTGGTAATTTAAAGGCGAAAGTTAAATGCGCGCCGAGGTGGGCAATTGATGTATCACTGTACACTGTAACACTGGGCAATTGATGTAACACACCGGTAACGCTTTCAACACCGACTATCGTAGCAAGCCTACATCATAGCGACTACATAAAACGTATGATTGGAAATTTTAAGAGAAAACACAACTACATATAAGTAGGGGTGTAACGTTACATGTATTCGTATTGAACCGTTTCGGTTCGAGGCTTCCGGTTCGCTACGCATACAAACCGAACGATTCCTTGGACCATTTTTCCTGCCGACAAAATTCGCACTGGCGCGACCACCACAACGTTGCGCAACATCAAATCGCAAGTGTAATGAAAGCGGAACGAAACTGCGCTACTCATTATGTGCTTCACGGATCGTTTATCAGTTCGGACCAGCAACATCTGTGCAGCGAGAGCCGATCTCGATCAAGCGACACTGTTACTACACCGCGCTAAGAGATCCAGTAAAGAAAACATTTGATTTTGCCACTGAAGTAATAACATCGCTGCGAGATCTAGAGAAGCATTCACATTTCTCCGTTATTAACCGTAGATCTCTATTAGATCAAACAGCGCTGACGTGGAAACCAGGAGAAACATTGTGCCGTGAATGAACTAGTAATACTTTACATCCACAGACCAGCAACATTCACCATGGATTTAATATAGTAACACCAACTGTAACCAGTTTGGCTGAAATAGTGAAATGCTTTCAAGTACTTCACTTCACACATCTTTTTCCAGCACTTCAAAACTCAAATATTATATAAATAAATATATTTAAATGTTATTTTTAATGTGATGACCAAAACATTATTTGTTCATCCTTCAAAGATGACCCCCTTTTATAAACCTGAAAGTTTCAAGATGTAGGAAAACTCTAGCCTGGTTCTACCAGACTCTCGTACATTTCATTTTATAGAGTCTGGCACCGCTCCATTGACAAGCGTTAACTTCCTTGTAGGCTTGTATTATATTGAAGTCTAAAACTATTGGATCTGCCCAGAGTCACTCTATCTGCCATAACCAATCGCTAACGTTTGGTCGTGACATATGTCTTTTCCCGAACCCCGTGGGAGGATGGCCATAAACACAAAACTAAGCAAAGATTGTTCTTGCTCTGGCTTTAACTTCTTAATATTCGGCAGCGTTGCCACAACGGACCGAATGGCTTCGCTCGCATCTTTCTTATTTTGAACTACAACTCAAAATAACGCACGAGTCGACATCAACGTCATCGTTCTCAGCCACTCCCTCTGTTCGCTGATTGGTTCTACAAAAAATTGATTTCTGGAAACCGAAGTCTACAGCACAATCCCAGACGTAGTACTGAAGGACAATGAAATTGAGCAGAAGTGCGTAGGAGGGCGGAGCCAGGCTAGGAAAACTCCCACTTATTTAAATATTTTTTCTTTTAACAAATAGGAAATTTCTCTGGCATTTCTTTCTTTTTGCTGTATCGAAAACGTACCGAACCGTGACTTTAAAACCGAAGTACGTACCGAACCGTGATTTTTGTGTACCGTTACACCCCTACATATAAGGCATACTAACAAGTTCTGATCCACAAACAACAGATTGTCCTAACTGGAACTGCTCCATTTTAGGAGAAACTTTTGTGCGTATTGCCTGCATTGTACTCCTGAAATATGCAGCACAAAGATAAACATTGGGATTATAATGTTCAGGAACATTGTTTAAAATGTTTAAACTGCTCTAAGGCAGTCTTCATCAGCCTTAGGATGGTTAAACAAATTCGTTTTTGGAAACGGGGTGAAAAAAACAGCATCTCTTTGACATAGGGACAACACTGTCTTCTCTAATGCAGCTCAACCAACCCATATTCCGTGGGTGTAGATTATTTAAATGAGGAAAATTATGACTTCACAAAGCCCCGTAAAAACATGTTCTAGTCCAAACAACTGTTTTTTTCTAGTTCTTGGATAGTGAATTTTGTTTAATAAAATATCTCCCATTGAAATTAACTTTGAGCTTTGTAACCTTGCAGATTTTTTTTTTAACACTTACTAAAGTTGAAAAAAGTGAAAAAGCATAATAGAACCCCTTTAATAACGGAGTCCTGGTGTCCTCTAAAGAGGACATATTAATATATATATATATATTTATATTTATTTATTTATTTTTAAACTGGATTCTCCAAAAAGTGTAATGACATTAAATTCAGACACAAATTAAAGCTGCAAGCAGCATTGAAAGGGCCCTCGCACCCGTGCCATCGCCACCCGGTGGCTTTAGGAAGACAGACCACGGTGGGCAATGTGCATTTAAGTAGATAGATATAGTGGGAGTATGTCAAAGTCAGTTACAAAAATGTCCTTTATTATGGGTATAATAGCATGCTATTAAACATGTCACTTCCTGTTGCCAGCAGGTGACGCTATGACTGTAACTGAATATGAGCATGCACATGTGTTCAGGACAGAACTCTTATCAAACATGTGAAGTTTGGGGCAGATTGAACTTTGCCTTCTTAAGTAAAAACAACTTCCTGTTTCATAGCATTAGCATGCTTTAGCACTTAGCTAAGAATTGCTAGCATGTTTAACATGTTTATAACATGTTTATAACTCAATGGCATATTTACTATGTTGCCAGTACTGCATCACACTGTTAAACATGTCACTTCCTGTTGCCAGTAGGTGGCGCTATTACTATAACTGAATATTGTCATGTAGATGTGTTCAGGGCAGGACTCTTATCAAATGTGTGAAGTTTGGGGCAGATTGGACATTGCCTTCTTAAGTAACAACAACTTCCTGTTTCATTTCATTAGCATGCTTTAGCACTTAGCTAAGAATTGCTAGCATGTTTTAACATGTTTATAACATGTTTTTTACTCAATGGCATATTTACTATGTTGCCAGTACTGCATCACACTGTTAAACATGTCACTTCCTGTTGCCAGTAGGTGGTGCTATTACTATAACTGAATATTGTCATGTAGATGTGTTCAGGGCAGGACTCTTATCAAATGTGTGAAGTTTGGGGCAGATTGGACATTGCCTTCTTAAGTAACAACAACTTCCTGTTTCCTTTCATTAGCATGCTTTAGCACTTAGCAAAGAATTGCTAGCATGTTTAACATGTTTATAACATGTTTATAACTCAATGGCATATTTACTATGTTGCCAGTACTGCATCACACTGTTAAACATGTCACTTCCTGTTGCCAGTAGGTGGCGCTATTACTATAGCTGAAAATTGTAATGTAGATGTGTTTAGGGCAGGACTCTTATCAAATGTGTGAAGTTTGGGGCAGATTGGACATTGCCTTCTTAAGTAACAACAACTTCCTGTTTCATTTCATTAGCATGCTTTAGCACTTAGCTAAGAATTGCTAGCATGTTTTAACATGTTTATAACATGTTTATAACTCAATGGCATATTTACTATGTTGCCAGTACTGCATCACACTGTTAAACATGTCACTTCCTGTTGCCAGTAGGTGGCGCTATTACTATAGCTGAAAATTGTAATGTAGATGTGTTCAGGGCAGGACTCTTATCAAATGTGTGAAGTTTGGGGCAGATTGGACATTGTCTTCTTAAGTAACAACAACTTCCTGTTTCATTTCATTAACATGCTTTAGCACTTAGCTAAGAATTGCTAGCATGTTTTAACATGTTTATAACATGTTTATAACTCAATGGCATATTTACTATGTTGCCAGTACTGCATCACACTGTTAAACATGTCACTTCCTGTTGCCAGTAGGTGGCGCTATTACTATAGCTGAAAATTGTAATGTAGATGTGTTCAGGGCAGGACTCTTATCAAATGTGTGAAGTTTGGGGCAGATTGGACATTGCCTTCTTAAGTAACAACAACTTCCTGTTTCATTTCATTAGCATGCTTTAGCACTTAGCTAAGAATTGCTAGCCTGTTTTAACATGTTTATAACATGTTTATAACTCAATGGCATATTTACTATGTTGCCAGTACTGCATCACACTGTTAAACATGTCACTTCCTGTTGCCAGTAGGTGGCGCTATTACTATAGCTGAAAATTGTAATGTTGATGTGTTCAGGGCAGGACTCTTATCAAATGTGTGAAGTTTGGGGCAGATTGGACATTGTCTTCTTAAGTAACAACAACTTCCTGTTTCATTTCATTAGCATGCTTTAGCACTTAGCTAAGAATTGCTAGCATGTTTTAACATGTTTATAACATGTTTATAACTCAATGGCATATTTACTATGTTGCCAGTACTGCATCACACTGTTAAACATGTCACTTCCTGTTGCCAGTAGGTGGCGCTATTACTATAGCTGAAAATTGTAATGTAGATGTGTTCAGGGCAGGACTCTTATCAAATGTGTGAAGTTTGGGGCTGTTTGGACATTGTCTTCTTAAGTAACAACAACTTCCTGTTTCATTTCATTAGCATGCTTTAGCACTTAGCTAAGAATTACTAGCATGTTTTAACATGATTATAACATGTTTATAATTCAATGGCATATTTAATATGTTGCTAGTACTGCATCACAGTGTTAAACATGTCATTTCCTGTTGCCAGTAGGTGGCGCTATTACTATAACTGAATATTCTCATGTAGATGTGTTCAGGGCAGGACTCTTATCAAATGTGTGAAGTTTCGGGGTTTCGGGGTTCGAAGTTACAGCAAATTACTATTTAATTGCAGTAATAGCATGCTTTAGCACTTAGCTAAGTGTTTGCTAGCATGTTTTAGCATGTTTCAAGTATGTTGATAGCATGTTTAGCACTTGCTGGCACTTTTTTATATGTTATTAGGAGTCCACAAAAGTGTTAAACATGTCACTTCCTGTTGCCAGCAGGTGGCGCTATGACTGTAACTGAATATGAGCATGGACATGTGTTCAGGACAGAACTCTTATCAAACGTGTGAAGTTTGGGGCAGATTGGACATTCCATACCTGAGTTACAGCAAATACCTATTGAATTGGAGTAATAGCATGCTTTAGCACTTAGCTAAGTGCTTGCTAGCATGTTTTAGCATGTTTCAAGTATGTTGTTAGCATGTTTAACACTTGCTGGCACTTTTTTTATATGTTATCAGGAGTCCACAACAGTGTTAAACATGTCACTTCCTGTTGCCAGCAGGTGGCGCTATGACTGTAACTGAATATCAGCATGCACATGTGTTCAGGACAGAACTCTTATCAAACATGTGAAGTTTGGGGCAGATTGGACATTGTTTGCCTGAGTTACAGCAACTTCCTGTTTCATGGCGAAACATCAAAATTTGTCAGGCCGCCGAGGACACGCCCTTCGACGAAAACTCAAGATCTTCGCAATTTAACGTCGCAAAGGCCTTAAGATTACACTCACCAAATTTGAAGATGATCAGATTAAAACTGTAGGAGGAGTTCGTTAAAGTACGAGGCCTGAAAATGGCAAAAACTGCACAAAAATCTGAGAGGAAGTTCAAAATGGCTGACTTCCTGTTGTGTTTAGGGCTACGCTCCAAGAGACTTTTTTGTAGGTATTGGGCCATTACATGTATGTACCGAATTTCGTACACGTACGTGAAACGTAACGCGAGGCGCACTCCGTTGAACCTTTATAGGTGGCGCTATCGAGCCATTTTGGCCCGCCCAATTTTGAAACGCATATCAGATGTAAATTTTCGCCAGTTCTGACACGTGTGCAAATTTTCGTGAGTTTTCGTGCATGTTTAGGCCCTCAAAAATGCGATTCATTGCGGAGAAGAAGAATAATAATAATAATAATAATAATAAACAGAGCAATTCCAAGAGGGTCCTCACACCATCGGTGCTCGGGCCCTAATAAAGTTCTGGTTCTCAGGAGGATATAACAATACATCTAAAACTAGATACTAGTTGACTCAATATTAAATTAGATTTGTGTTAAATTTAGAATGAACTATTTCTTTGTTTCTCATTTGTCATTCTTTAATATAATCTTGGGAATTTGATATGTTGATTTTAGACCCGATGGAAGTGAATGAAGACAAACAATATATATTTCCAAAAACTCATTTAAAAAATGAAGATGGAAAACTGACGTACACAAATGAAGACAATCAACATCTGTTTCCAAAACCTCATCATTTCAAAAATGAAGATGAAAATGCAGTCGTTTCAAAGACTGAAGAGAATTTCATACAAAAACAAGCTGGAAAATCTGGAGTCAAAGGATGTTTCACCTGTTCTGAGTGTGGAAAAAGTTTCATGCATAAACCAGACCTTAAGAGACACATGAGAATTCATACTGGAGGAAAACTATTCATCTGCACTCAGTGTGGAAAGAGTTTCATTCATAAAGGACACCTAAATGTGCACATGAGAATTCACACAGGAGAAAATCTGTGCACATGCACTCAGTGTGGAAAGAGTTTCATTCATAAAAGACACTTAAATGTGCACATGAGAATTCACACTGGTGAAAAACCATTCACATGCTCTCAGTGTGGAAAGAGTTTCACTTACAAAAGCGTTCTCAACAATCATCTGCTCTCTCATTCTGGATTGAGATCATTCAGCTGTGATCAGTGTGATAAAACTTTTGTTTTAGCATCAGGCTTAAGAGCACACCTTAAAGTTCATGTTGGTGTGAGACCTCACGTTTGTTCTGTTTGTGGGAAGGGTTTTTCTGAACTCCACACTTTAAAACAGCATGAGCGTATTCATACTGGTGAGAGACCTCATTGTTGCATTGACTGTGGGAAGACCTTTATTACATCCAGTGCCTTAAAATCACACCAGAGAGTTCATACTGGAGAGAAACCGTACAAGTGCTCACACTGTGGAAAGAGTTTCTCTTGCTCAAAATCCTTGAAAGATCATGGGAGAATGCATACTGGAGAAAAACCTTACAAGTGCTCACACTGTGGAAAAAGTTTTGCTTGGTCAGGAAACCTGAAAGATCATGAGAGAATTCATACTGGAGAGAAGCCGCACCAGTGCTCTTCATGTGGGAAGAGTTTCATCCAAATATCTAATCTATGGACTCATAAGAAAAAACGTTGCCCAATCTTAATTAATGAGCAAAGTTCATGTTCAGATCCATCAATCGCAAATAATGCACTTACAAGTAAATAATTTGGCATTCATATTAAGAAAACGCTGGATAATTTGCTAAAATTTGTTGTGAAGTTTGATTGTTTGACAAGGGGAACATTTGGGGAAGGTCAAAATAATAGTTTAGAAAACTAGTGTGTTGCCTTAAAATTATTTAGGAAGGGATGTTTCTCATTTCTTTGAGGAGTTCAATTATTTTCTATAATATGTATGAGGCATTTGTGTAAAAGTGGCAACAAAAGTCTATTAAAACAGTACATATTTCAAACAACTTGTTTTAGGATGACTTCTCAGTCCTGTGTTTCTTGGGAATATCCCGGACGAGCCCCCAAAATGTAGGTAGATTATCTGTAACCTCAGTGTTCTATGTAATTTAAGCTATGTCTTTTATTTTTATATATATATATAAATGGGTCACCTTTATTTATATAGCACTTTTTACAATACAGATTACAAACTCAGTCCATGAGGCCTTCACAGGGCTGATGAGGCTGGCACTTCAGGGATGCATTGTCGTCGTGTCCATGCGATGGTCCTTCATCAGATCTAGATATGGCCTGGATCCGGTGGACTGCAGTAAACCTCGGGATAAACAGAGAGACTAATATTAGCGTAGATGCCATCCTTCTTATGATGTACCAAGTACATCAGGATGTATGGGAACATACCGTTTCCGGCTGATCTAAACTATGTAGCCTAACATTTAATTGTAGAAGTCTATAATGTGTTATGTTTATGCTAGGCCAAAGAGATGTGTTTTTAGTCTAGCTTTGAACTGACAGACTGTGATATCTGATTTTGATATTCTAAGTATTATCAACTGGCCAAAATTTTGAGATCGCAATAGACGTGAAGGACTACAATACGTTAAGAGCTCGCTCAAGTACTGCGGATCTAAACCATTTAGTGCTTTGTAAGTAATCAACAATATTTTAAAGTTTATACAAAGTTTAATAGGGAGCCAATGCAGTGTTGAAAGAACTGGGCTAATATGCTCATACTTCCTGGTTCTGGTAAGAACTCTAGCAGCTGCATTTTAGACCAGCTGTAGTTTATTTGTTAAACATGCAGGGCAACCACCCAGTAGAGCATTACAATTATCTTGCCTTGATATCATGAACGCATAAACTAATTGTTCTGCATTGAAGGCATATGACGTAATTTAGATATATTTTTTAGATGAAAAAATGCGGTTTTACAGATACTAGACGCGTGACTTTCAAATCAAAGAGCACACCCAGGTTCCTAACCAACGACGAGGACTTGACAGAGCAGCCATCAGTGTTAGACAGTGTTCTAGGTTATAACGTGAGGACGTTTTTTTGTCCAATAATAAGAATCTCTGTTTTTTCTGAATTAAGTAGAAAATTACTAGTCATCCAGTTTTACTATATCAGCTATGCATTCTGTTAATTTTGTGGATTGGTAAGTTTCGTCAAGGCGTGAAGAAATATAGAGCTGAGTATCATCCGCATAACAGTGAAAACTAATGTCATGCTTCCTAATGATATTTCCTAAGGGTAGCATGTACAGAGTGAACAGCAGTGGTCCTAGTACTGAGCCTTGTGGTACACCATACTGAACTTTTGACCAATAAGACATCTCTTCATTTTCTGCTACAAACTGATAACGGTCAGGTAAGTATGATTTAAACCATGCTAGTGCAATTCCACTAATGCCAACGATTTTTGAGTCTATTTAAAAGAATGTTGTGGTCGATAGTGTCAAATGCAGCACTAAGATCAAGTAACACTAATACAGAGATACAACCACGATCGGGTGATAAGAGCAAATCATTTGTGACTAGAGCAAATAATTTGTGACTAAATTCTAGTCACAGGATGATGGAGGATGACTTCTCAGTCCGTTGTTTCTTGGGAATATCCCGGACAAGCCCCCAAAATTTAGGTAGATTATCAGTAGCCTCAGTGTTCTCAGTCATCTGTTAGATTAACCTTACCATGTACGGCATTTCAAGAAATATAGAAACAAGAAATGTATGTGCGCAAATGTGTGTGCATATCTTCAACTTCTGGTTGTGTGTCCAGACTACTACTTGTTTTGTCTAAGTATGTCCATGATGTGACCAATACATAACTTAACATAACATAACAGTTACACAAATGCAGTCTTAACTAGTGGTGCAACGGCGAGCAGAGGAACGGAGGAGCTTGAACGCCCCGCGTCATTTAAATCCCCTGTATGGGAGCGTTTTGGCTTCCCTGTCAAATATAATGATGAAGTAAAGAGGTTAGTGGATAAAACCGTGACGTGACGGTGTGTAGTACCGGACATTCATTTGTCCTCCTTTTTGGAGTTGCGCTGAATTGGCCTAAAAAAATTAACCTATACAAATCCCGCATATTGATAGCAGCTCCCTGATTCCCGCAAATTAGTTAAAATCTCCTGGGCCCGGTTTTTCAAAAGGTTTAATCTGGATAAAATTGATCCGGATTTAGTAATCCTTTTTTTTGCGATCCGTGATCACGTAATCCAGCTTACTTTTGAGCCAGTTTTTCAAAGCAACATCGGATTGGATCAATCTGATCCGGATAGGAACTTTTCATGATCACCAAATCTGGATAACCAGTGCTTAAACAGAATAGGAAATCACAATGTAGAACTATAGATATGTAAAGAGCAACAAGTAGAATAGCCAGTGTGGGGTCAATATAAGTTTATTTTTAATTGAAATGAAAACACACACATTTAAAAAAAAACTAAAAACAAGAAAAAACCCCATCCTCTTGTATTTGTTTTGGATTTCAATAATCAGTGATTGCCATTCTTTGCATTTTTTTTTTGGTTATTCTGTAATCATTGCATGCATCACTAATAAATATTCTAAAAAAAAAATTATTTTCGATTGTGATGAATATATATATATATATATATCAATTAGTGACAGAATAAAATGTATTGTTTTTGGTCAATTTTGACAGCTGTTTTGGGGGATTATTTTATGAGGCCAAACTCTTTCTACTTTGCTGTAGGCCTATACTGAAAGGTTGAATACGTTAAAGCCTACCTAATCACTGTAGCCTGATGGATGAACAAATAAAATTAAAACCTTATGAATAAATAGGATATCTTGTAAGATACTGCATGATCCAAATATAGTATTATTTGATACATTTTTAAAGTTTTCATTACATTTTGGGCATGAAATCCATGCTGAATCCACCCTTCTGATGGGATCATTTTAATCCAGATTTTTTGGATCAAAGTGATCCAAATCCTACAAAAAAGTTCTGAAAAACCCAAACTAAAGGTTTGATCCGGATCAAAACCAAGATTGGATTACGTGATCTAATCCGATTATGTAATCCGTTTTTTCTTTTGAAAAACCCATTTTCAAGATTTGATCCAATCCGTTATCCAAAATCCTAGTGGATTACTTTTGAAAAACCTGGCTCAGGAATCTAGCGAGCCAGCGTGCATAAGCTTGCATGCGAGACAGAACATACTGTTCTCCAAACCGTGTAGCGAGGGAGAGAGAGAGACTTTATATTTTGATTTTATATCTTTTAATTTAATAAATTAAAAGTGTTAATAAACAAAAATACAAAACTTATGTTTATTTGTCTTGTTTTTACTTCTTTTTTTTTATTTGCTGATCTGAAAAATGATCCGATCCGTGACTCTGATCCGAGAAACAATCCGAACCGTGAGTTTTTTGATCCGTTGCACCCCTAGTCTTAACAAAAATAGTCAAAAAGGAATCCTAAAAAATAAGAAAATATTTAACATGAAGATTGAGTTGTTTTTATTTTATGTAATGAACCTGGTAAAAAAAAGTTTTTAATGCACTTAAATTATATCCAATGTAAGAGCAACATAAAAAGGAGCTAGAGGAGTTGAATTATTTCTAAATAGATGTTTGAGCAATACACTTAAAGCTGGATAATTGAGAGTGATTGCAAGTGTGATGATCCTCTGCTAATTCACTCCTTCAGTCAGTGAAGCTCTCACAACCGTTCATGGTAGTTTAAATGCTGGGGAATATTCCCATCTTCCCACGGGAGAAGAAGCAAGCAGGAGGAATTACTCCAGGAGAAACTATAGACATACTATTGTAAAGATGGAGTTTGAGGAGGAACCCTGCAGATTAAAAGATGAAAATACAGAGGAACAAATAGGTTGTTCATAGATGAAATCTGATAATTTAGGGCTCCTTAATTTATTTTCTTTTTATTTCTAATTTTATATTTTAAATTCCAGATGGAAGTGATCGAAGATCAGCATCAGTTTTTTCATGGACTGAAAATAATTTTACCCCAAAACAAGCTGGAAAATAATGGATCTTTTATCTGCTCTGAGTGTGGAAAGCTCTCCCAACAATCAATTCCACTTTCACTCTGTGAGATCATTCAGCTTAGATCGGTGTGATAAAACATTTGTTGTGGAATCAATCTTAAGAAGACACCTTAAAAGTCATGCTGCTGTGAAGCCTCACATTTGTTCTTTATGTGGAAAGAGTTAAAAGAGCATTAGCGTATAGGCCTATGTCACGAAAACATTGAAGACCGGAAGTACGTCGTTTAGGGATACGGCTCTTCCGGTTAGTTTTTTTTACAATGGCGGAGTCTGATAGATATCGCTGGACCAAATCTCTCCGCAAACTGCCTAACACGGTCAAAAACTGACTGACGATGGGCAGGGCCGGTTCTAGACATTTGGAGGCCCTAGGCAAAATTCATGTTGGAGGCCCCCCACCTCCAATAAAAAACTCTTGAAACAAATATGATTCCTAACCTTTTAATTTATACAACATTTAATTTTAAATGTTGTATATTTTTACTTACACAGTACATAAGTTTGGACACATTACTATTTTTTATGTTTTTGAAAGAAGTCTCTTATGCTCATCAAGCCTGGGTTTATTTGATCAAAAATACAGAAAAATAATATATAGTGAAATATTATTAAAATTTAAAATAATGGTTTTACTATACTTTAAAATATATTTCTGTGATACAAAGCTGAATTTAGTGTCATGTGATCCTTCAGAAAACTTTGTAATATTCTGATTTATTATCAAATGTTAGAAATAGTGCTTAATATTTATTTTATAACCTGTAATACTTTTTTTTGGATTTTTTTTGATAATTAAAAATTTGTTTTAAAAAAAGTCTTCACTATCACTTTTTATTATTTAACACATCCTTGCTGAATATTCCTGTTTTTTTTCTGTATTTTTGATCAAATACATGCAGGCTTGTAGAGCATAATAAAAAACTTCTTTCAAAAACATTAAAAATAGTAATTGGTGGTCCAGACTTTTTACCAGTAGGCTACAGTATGTACATATTAATCAAACTTAATCTTAGGTAATCTCTTTTTAGTTTAATGAAGATGTTATTGTTATTTTGCTGTTTTATTCAATTTATTCACAGTTCCAGAATACCACTTCAGGAGATGAACATAAGTGCTTTTATATTTTTTTTTCATAGCTGCGGTATGGGCAGGATTTTCCCCTCCCATTTAATCAATATTGACTGCAGATATTGTCATATTATTAATATAAGTAATATGATATTATGCATTGCATTGCTAGCTTAAAAATGCTATACACAAATCAAGTGGAAGAGAAAGACACGATCGCTACTGATTAGAAAAAAAAAATCTAAACTGATATTATTGGCGTAAGTAGGCTGATATCAGACAGGGTATAATTTAATCATCAGCAGAATTTAGAAGATAGACCCATGAGATCCTTTATTTGAAACATTTAAAAATGTTGTAGTGTGTTGGCTTTTTAACTTTGAATACAAACGTCTTGTCTTTTACTTTTGTAGCGTTTTTAGTCAGCTCCCTTACGCGCAAATTCAAAGCGTCGCGTCTGGGCACGTTAATGACGCTCGCGCTCTTTTAAACTCGTAATAAAGCGGTGAATGATTTGTCCAGAAATGACGCTGATCGACAGTACAAGTTTATATTTAGAATACATTGCAATCACTCCAAAATAGATGACGACAACGCACACACCTGCATTACGAGCTGTGCTTCTTTGCGTGCCTATTAGGCTTTTGCTTCGCAGCACCTGATGGGCTCACATGGCGTTAATGTGACGTAATGTAACAGTCTATGGTTAAGATAAACATCGTCACTATTTTTAGTTAGTTAAAGGTGCATTGCGCAACATTTCATGTTAAAAATACCCGTTTTTTAACCCATACATGCGTAAACAATTGCCTGATGGTCTGAATGAGCCCTTCTCTGATCACTGAGATTGCCTCTATAGTCCTGTACAGTAAAATAAATAAGAGGGATTCGGGCTCGAATCTGAGACTGGGCGTGACGTCATGCGCGTTCACGCTCACCAGGCTATGTCTCGGAGGTTTGTTATTGTTAGCCGCCATTCTCCGTATCAGCTAAGACAACTCGAGCGACAAAACTTTAGTCAACTTTCCACAAAAGTAGAAGATGGATTCAAAGAGACCGGCTTGTAGTTCATTCCAAACCCCAACGCAAACTCCACGTAAGACAAAGAAAAGAAAACTTTTGTCTAGTTATTGACCAAAATGGCCAAATTGGAGTCAGGCGTCGGAATAAGACGAGACGAGAGTCAGCATCGGGAAGGCTTTCAACAAATGGATAGATCTCCGGTCTGCTCTAGGGCTCAAACGGGATCCTTAGTTGGCTGTTTTCTTGATAAAACGGTAAGATATACCCCAGTCTCTAATGTCTGATGCGGCAAATCTATGACAACAAATGATGATGCGTAAATTGTGTAATGCTTTAGCTTAAGCTAGATAAATGTAATGTACAATCAGAATTGATTTGACTAACGTTACCATTGTCAGTGAACAGGTTCATAAACTAGGAATTGTCTTCGGAAGAATAGTACAACATGAAACATAAAACATGTCCCTTAAAAGATGCTAACTATGTTTTTGTGTATGGCCTACCGGTAGCCTTGTGTTCTTTTATAACGTCCTTTGCCTGCGCTCTGCTCTTCTATCTTCTTCCATCATATTACTTTAGACTTTCCACCATAGTCTTTAAACGCCCCCGTTCGTACTCCGTTATTAAGGTCCCGGTAGGCAGAACGGGAACATTGCGATAGCCTCCTCCATGCTGGTTTGTTGTTGTTGTATGTGGCGCCGCCGCCGCCGTGCTCGCGTCACTCCCTTCGGTTCTGGCCACTGGCCAGTGCGACCGCAAACAGCAAAACCGAGTTTGGGGGAGAGTAGTTCTTGTTTAGAAGTGGACAGTTCCTATAACTAAGTTCCTTTAACTACTTGTTATGAAAGCGGATATAGTGCCATTTGATTGTTTATTACCTTGAGACATTTGAGTGTACTTTGTTGACCAACTGTGTATGGTATGATTATTATTTTAAGCTTTTACAAATTAATAACTTTTATTGTTCATGAACGTGTTTCCATAATAATACAATCATAAGTGGATACAGTAAACACATAAAAACAGTTCAACATGGAGATAAATGGAAACAAAAACTGTTTTCTTCTACCCCCGTTTTCCCCTCACACATAAGTGTGTAATTTACTCAAATGCCTTTCCTTTCATATATGTAAAATGACTTGCAGATTTATAACTTTATAACCTCTGAAGACATTATGACTGTGAACAAAAGATTTGTGCGGCTGATGCTCCTTTGGTTATGAACAGCTCGTTCTCGTGCAAGCGTGTGCTCCATGAGCGTGCACACCTCTGGTTGCAGTTTCGCTTGTCGCCAGAGGGGGTGTAGTTCTGCAAAAACGTTATGCACCTTTAATAAATATTGAAATAAATTGTAGATAGGACATTTGTATTTTTTTTTATTTTTTTTATTTGTGTCCCTCTGTCTGGGCCCCATCCCGCCAATCGGGCCCTAGGCACGTGCCTAGTTTGCCTCTGCGTTAATCCGGCTCTGACGACGGGGCTGATTATCCCCCCAGTTATTCCAGGGAAACCGGGTTGGTATAGTATTGGCTTTAAGTCTATTCCGGCCACTTTCCTAGACGTAGATGCTCTTCTTTTCAAAATGCAAACAAAAGTGCTGCCCCGGGGAATATTAAAAGAAGGCCCCTCATCCCTCCTTATTAACCTAACCCAAGACTTGCGGAGTGTTTCGTCCTTCGGGAAAGTGTAAAAGCTGAGGTATGGCTGTCTACGTCCTGATGCAGAGCAACCCGGTACACTACAACAACAGCTGCGGATCTAGCCGTTTGCCAGTAATGTAAACGTTTCTATGGTAACATCGTGTAGGACCAATCAGCAGACGTTGCTGCTACGCTTAGGATTGTGGGTAGTGTAGTTTTTTTTTTATAAGATCGCGGATAAAACATATTTTTCTTAAAACAAGGTTGATTTCATACGAACTTATAGCTTCTACAGGAGCAAAAACCTCACTGTTCGTGGTCAGTCTACCTCAGATGGTTTAGACATTATGGCTGATAATCTAAATCCTTATCGAGAAATACTGTTGGCCGGAAGTTCTGTATCCCTAATCAGATTATGCAAACAATGTAATTAAATTGTGAAGTTTAATTGTTTTTCAAGGGGAACCTTTGAGGAAGGTTGTGGTTGTTTATAGCATTGTAAGTGTTGCATGTTTTGTTCTTCCGACACCTGTATTGGTCCTCTGTTGTGTTGCCCATGCGCAGTAAACACTGAGTGTTACCTGTATACAAGGTGAACTGAACAGTAAAGCAACAATGTGAAAATACTTGTCAGTGTCATCGCTCAAGCAGTGCATGGTCATCTCATACAGATGTAACAAGGGGGGGTGACGCTCACAAACAAGCGTCACACTTTTGGGTGAACTAACCCTTTAACAAGTGTTCTCTAACTCAGAGACATTTTATTATCTCTTGCCATTCACAGTCTGAAGGAGTGAGTTTAGGTGTAGGGGTGCAGAGCCAGTGGTTGTTCTGTAGGCCAACATCAGTGCCTTGAATATGAAAGTGAGTAGCAATTGACCCTTCACAAAGACCCGCCCTCCTTAGTTACTGTCGCTATGCCCGACAAGCTACGCCGCTGTAACCCTGACTTAATTTCAGGATTAATAATACGAATTGTATATAGTTTAAATCAATTATAACTTATGGTTATATGATTGTTGACTGCAATATAATGTAGTAGGGAAAAATAAATAAATGTGGAAAAGGAATAATTTGAATAAGATGTATAATAGAATTGACCAATGAGAGAAGACTGAGAAACTCCGCCCCGTTGAGTCACTAGAAGCAGCGGGATTTAACGAAGCAACCGAGAAGGAAGCAAAAAGCTAGCTAGAGCAATTATATTCTAAAAAGAAGGAAATATAAGTGTAAACTATTGATTTTGTTTAAAAAGTTTTGGATGTCATGAAGAGACAGTTATGTTGAAAGAATCCAGTTAATTTTATGTTCGTGTGGATGTCAATCTTGAAGTATTATCGTGTGGAAATACTGGATGTGGTGAGTTATTGATTGATTGCTGTTTATTTTGAAATAAGCACAAGACAATTGTGAATACAAATGTTTATTGAAACTGTAAGTGTTATTTGTATGTGATTTTGCAATGTATACGTTTAATCGTTGAGTTAATTAGTCTCACACGGAGCTGTAGTTCACGTGGCTTTGACATGATACACGTGAGCCTGAAAAAGAGAGAGGAGTTGATGTAAAATTATTGTAAACATGTTATTATGTTAATGTTGATTGTAATATGAGGAAATTACTTACCTGAGGGATATTGAACATAGATAAATATATATTGTGTTGCGATCTCTGGCTTTTTAATAGGTCAGGTTTTTTCAATTCATCGGACTGTTCCGTTGATGGCGAGCTACCCAATCGAACGCTAGGAGAAGGAAGTTATCAAGAGGACAACAGAGACTGAAACCAAGTTGTTTTTCATTCTTTTCTTCTGAAAGAATGTTTTTTTCCCCTTTTTCTGAATGGAACTGTGAATTGACAGATGCATCGTTGGATTTGAGATAAGTGAATGAACGAACTGAACGAAATCTGATATCAGTGAACTGAACTGTGATTCGCTTTCAAAGTGTTTTCTTTGAGTGAAGAGGATTATCTTTTAAACAGTGAATCTGGTGTTACTACTAGGTTTAATTCACTGTGACGGTAACAGGTGACTGTAAACCAGTGATAACTGACTATATTTGAAGAGTGTTTAATTTGTTTTACATTGGAAAATTGTGATTCATTTCTTGTTTTTATTTTCCTATTGTTGATCTAATTGTTTTCTTTTAAGAAGGCCTATTTTTTATTTGGGGAATTTATTCAAAGTAAAGTACTTACCGTATCGTTGACTCCTGTGTTTTCAGTGAATATACACACTACCTCCAGTAGCCGTTCCTGTGATTTTCTGGTGTGCAATTGGTCCGTTTATATATATAGCCTATATATATATGTATATATAGCCCAAAGTGCAAATACTTTAAATACGGTTTTATTATTAGAGTCTGCTAATTAATACAGAAATTTTTTTCCTTATCATATAATTTATGTCACCCGCTACACCGCTCTCATGCTCTCACCATGTTCTCACGCAGTGAAAAATACATCGCGGAGCAGAGAGGAGACTGAAAACACGCGGACAGACAGGACAGACCAGGATACTTTTCGGTTACTTTTGATATTAAACATATTAAACAAAGTCTCAGCTTTCAAATGTGGTCATTTTTTGAAAGAAATTTAAACAATAAATACCGTTTTGTGGCTCTTTAATGTGCCGTGACAGATCGCTGTAGAGCATCAGTTAAAGCTGCTCGTGATCCGATCATCTCTTTCTTCTAGTTCATTTATAGCATCAAATAAACATGAGAAGTAATGTTGTTTTAACCGCGGAAAGGCGTCAGTATATTCATTTTACCAAGTTCAAATCCTCCCATGTTAATCTACTAACTCTACTGGCTGCTTTTTCGGACAAAATGGCGGATGGCGAAGTATGATTGGTTAGAACACCTGTCAATCAAGCTCCACGCGAAGGGTCAATTAGCAACCAGTATGTTTACCAAGTTTATGAAGAGAGGTGTGATATGCGCTCTCTTCGACTCATTAAATACCACTCTCGCTGCTGCATTCTGGATCAGATACAGAGGTTTGACAGTACATGCTGGAAGAGCGCCAAGAGCGCATTATAATAGTCCAATCTGGATACAATGAGAGCTTTGACAAGGAGTTATGTAGCTCTGATAGGAAGGGACTGATCTTCCTGATGTTGTATGAGGAAAATCAGTAAGACCAAGCAGTTCTAGCAGCAACCATCGGATCGCTGGAATAACAGGTAGAGTTGTGTGTCATCAGCATAGCAGTGATAGGAAAAGCCATGTTTCTGGATGACTGATCTCATGAAATGTATGTATGACACGCCAATTCGTATTTCCATTTTTGGCATGCTATCAACACGCATAATCGCTTTTCAGCGTGTTTATGAACGCCATTGACTTAACGTTACATTACTGTATATATAAATATATGACCTACCCCAACCCCGTCCCTAAACCTACCCGTCACTGGGGTTAATACCATTAATAAGTGTTCCCCTACCATCCTAGGAAAAAAAATATCGCTCCCCAGATGTAGATCTACATTTTGCTTCGTTTCGCTCGGACATTTTTTTTTTTTTTGGATTCATTTTATTTAAATAGGGACAATGCACAAGTTAACATTAACCTTGTTTAAAAACAAAGAGAGATGCATTGTGCCAGGTTGTAGCACAAGTGCTATTTTCCGCCCGTAGTCCCTTGGCATAGTAAAATACAAAACATTAAAATATACAATTATACAACCATAAAATTAATTTACAATTAAAACTATCATATGGTCGATTTTTTCCCTTTCCTAAAACCAACCCTACCCCACACCGACAAAACTAAACAATCAAGATCCCTACCTCTCCCAGTACTACACATATACGCACACACGCACACACACACACACACACACACACACACACACACACACACACACACACACACACAACGTTTTGTTGTGACAATAACCATGTTTTTGTCAAACTTGAGAAGGTTTGAGGATTTGTACATGTAATAAGGAGTGTGGGGAGAGTATTCCACTGGGTTATAGCCACAAAAGAAAAGGCTGATTTACCGAATGAGGTTTTGCGATTTGGAATATTGCATTCTCCTCTAGTGGCCGACCGAGTAGCTCTATTTTTTTCGGAGTTGAGCGCAATAAATTTTTTTAGAGGAGGAGCGACAGTATTATGAATGATTTTAAAAAGTAAACAAACGTTTGAATGCATTATCAAATTTTCAAAATTTAAAATATTATACTTAGTCATTATTTTGCAGTGGTGATATTGACGAGTCTTTTTATCATGGATCTTAAGGGCTGTTTTATATAATGATTCAAGCGGTCTTAGGCTTGTCTTTCCTGCTTGAGCCCAACTTGTCATGCAATACAAAAAGTGTGGAACAATCATTGCACTTAAGTAGGTATTTGATGCCTCAATGGTAAGAGAGTTTTCTTATATGCCTGAAATTTATAAGATTAAATTTCAGTGCATTTCTCAATTTTTTAACATGTTTTTTAAAGGTTAGAGTTGGGTCCAGGGTTAAACCCAAATATTTGAATTTGTCCACATTTTTAATTGTATGCCCATTTACAAAGACCTCAGGACATTCTTTAAGTTTGCATCTATTTTTAAAAAACATGGTTACCGTCTTTTCAGTATTCAAAGTAAGACATGAGTTATGTAACCACTCAGCAACCTTATGCATTACATTCGTTAATTTTAAAACAACCTCTGTAGCATTCTTCAATGTGTTGAGTGTACAACACAGTATCATCTGCATACATTATTAAATCAATATCTTTACAAACTAATGGAAGGTCATTTATATATATACTAAAAAGCAGCGGCCCTAAAATTGACCCTTGCGGGACCCCCATGGTACATCTTTTCAATGGGGAGAATGTATTGTTCATCCGCACGCACTGTTGTCGTCCACTCAGATAAGATTTGAACCAGTTTTGTGTTTATTGAAAGATTGTATTGTGCCAATTTGCTTAATAGTATCTCATGATTAACCGTATCAAAAGCTTTGCTTAAATCAAGAAAGACTGCTCCCACCACTCCACCTTGATCTAAATTTGTTTTAATTTGTTCAAGGAAGTAGCAGCACGCTGTTTCAGTTGAGTGTTTTTTCCTGAATCCAAATTGCATAGGATGTAAAAAGGCCTTAGAATCAGGGAACTACACTGCGACCAACATGGTCGCATATGCGACCTTTTGAAATGCCATTGCGACCATAATTTTTAATGGGTCGCAAATGTATCACTGATTATTTTTGTACCTAACGTTACCTTATGTTTTAGGCTATAAAGTGCGCGCTCCCTCACACAAACACTGTTCCCAGAATAACTGCTTCCCCAGCTTAAGCTGTGAATGTAGATCAAGTGTCCACTACAAAGTACGCACTTCGGGATGGAGTTCAGGCGGGATGTGTAATGAGCGTAGTTCACGCGCCCATAGCAAAATGAGCGCGCCTACACATAAACACGCAGATAAACACGAACAACGAGCCGTCAACTCTCTCCCCACACAGCGACATAAATGTAAAAAGCGTGCCCACATTGACGTGCGTGCCACTACATTTAAAAACCGTCCCCGTAGTACCAGTTCCTCACTGAATTGTATTGTTTCTTCAACCAAATTTAGAGGTGTGTAATGATACACGTATTCGTATTGATCCGCTCGGTACGAGGCTTTCGGTTCGGTACGCAATCTGCGCATATACAATCTGTTGGACCATTTTTCTTGCCGACCAAAATCCGCGCTGGCGCGACCACCATACCGTTGCACAACATCAAATGGCAAACGTAATGAAAGCGGAACAAAACTGCGCTATTATTTTGGGCTTCACGGGCCGTTTATCAGTTTGGACCATCAGCGCGAGCCAATCTTCATCAAGCACACAGCACAGCGCTAAGAGATCTAGTAAAAAAGCATTTGAATTCGCCACCGAAGTAATAACATCACTGCAAGATCTAGTGAGAGGCATTCACATGTCTCTGTTATTAACGGATCAAACAGCGCTGACGTGGAAACCAAAAGAAACATTATGCCATGAATGAACTAGTTATAGGCTTTAAGTTCACAGATCAGCAACATTCACCATGGGTTTAATATAGTAACACACTAACTGTAACCATGGAAGTTTGGCAGAAATAGTCAAATGCTTTCAGGTAGGTCTACATCACACATCTTTTTCCAGGCCTTCAAAACTCAAATATTATCGTATTTAAATGTTATTTTTAATGTGATGATCAAAACATTTGTTCATACTTCAAAGATGACCCCCATTTATAAAACTAAACGTTTTAAGATGTAGGAAAACTCACACTTATTTAAAAATATTTTTTCTTTTAATAAATAGGAAATTTCTCTGGCATTTCTTTATTTTTGCTGTATCGAAAACGTATGGAACAGTGACATCACTGTATCGAATCGAACCGTGAATTTTGTGAACCATTATACCCCTAACCAATTTTAAAGAAAACAAGACGGCATGTGGTTTAAAAGAGGGATGTAAAATAAAAAGCACATCTGTATGCAATACAGTTTCATTATTGTTCATTATTATCCAGAGCGGCTTACTATAAATCATTTGTGCGACCAAATCATGTTTTGCGCCAGTAACTGAAAAAGTTAGTAGCGCAAGTGCCACCAGTGGAAAAGGTTAGTGTAGTTCCCTGCTTAGAATCAAGGTGAGCAATTAGTTGTTCTGCTACAACCTTTTCAATGACCTTTGAGATGACCGGAAGGATGCTAATAGGTCGGTAATTGCTAACCTCTTGTTTGTCACCAGATTTATACACTGGGGTCACAATAGCAAGTTTTAAGACACCTGGGAAGGTGCTTTCATTAATTGATTTATTTATTACTTTAGTTAAAGGTGTGGTCAAAGATTTTATATGAGTTTTTAAGAAAGCAGTATCAAGACCATAGATGTCCTTTGCTTTGCTATTAGTAAGTGTTGAGAGTATTTTACTAACCTTTATATCGTTTGTGGGTGTCATAATAAAACCAGCACTATCACAGACTAAGGAATAATTAAATGTTTTTTTAGTAAAATTCTGACCCAGTGTTTCCACGGAATTCAAAAAATAATCGTTAAATTCTGTTGCAATAGCTAAACTATCGTTTTGAATTTCATTTTTTATTTTTAACTGTATGTTTTCATACTTAGACTTGTCCTTGCCAGTTAATTTATCAATGGTCTTCCATAGTTGTTTACTATTCCCTTTTGCTTCTCTAATGATTTCAAGGAAAAAGGATGCTTTAGCCTTTCTAAGCTGCATTGTAACCTTATTTCTCAGACCTTTATAAATTAGATGATCAGTAGTTAAACCTGATTTTAGAAACCTTTTTAGAGAGGCATCTCTTTTTTTCATAAGTTGCCAGAGATTACTATTAAACCAAGGCAATCTATGTAAAGCTCTAGGTTTTTTAGCTATTGTTTTTGTATATCTTGATATTATATCTTTAAAGGGTTAGTTCACCCAAAAATGAAAATTAAGTCATTAATTACTCACCCTCATGCTGTACCAACCCCGTAAGACCTTCGTTCATCTTCGGAACACAAATGAAGATGTTTTTATTAAATCTGAGAGGTACATCACTGCTACATAGGCTGCCTTAGGGAATGAAACTTGACGGCCCAGAAAGTCATTAAAGAAAATGTTTAAATATTGAATGTGCCTACAGTGGCTCCACTATAAGTTTATCAAGCGACGAGAATACTTTTTGTGCAGAAAAAAAACAAAAATAACGACTTTATTCGTCCATCTCTTCTCTTACGTGTCTTTCTCCTAAGCTGTTGACGTAGTGTAACAGCGCAGCGCTTCTGTGTTATACGTCACACGTAGGCTCACTATTGGCTGACGCTGGTCATGTGTGTGATGCGTGTGACGTTCAACCAGAAGCGTTGCGCAATAACAATGCCTGAAATCTCCAGGCCCAAAGAGAATACTTGGATAAAGTCGCTATTTTTGTTTGTT
This sequence comes from Chrosomus eos, assembly GCA_036326025.1. Lineage (NCBI taxonomy): Eukaryota > Metazoa > Chordata > Actinopteri > Cypriniformes > Leuciscidae > Chrosomus > Chrosomus eos. The sequence continues at coordinate 137,525 of JAZAVI010000251.1, forward strand.
TTTTGCGCTCAAAAAGTATTCTCGTAGCTCGATAAACTTAAGATCTAGCCACTGTAGTCAGTTGGACTCTTTTAACGATTTCTTTAATAACTTTTTTGGGCCGTCAAGTTTCATTCCCTGGCAGCCTATGTAGCAGTGATGTACCTCTCAGATTTAATCAAAAATATCTTCATTTGTGTTCCGAAGATGAACGAAGGTCTTACGGGGTTGGTACAGCATGGGGGTGAGTAATTAATGACTTAATTTTCATTTTTGGGTGAACTAACCCTTTAAGGGCTGACATTATTTCATTGCATGCTTGCTCACAGGATTTATTTTCTACAGTGTCTCTCCAATTTTTTAGCTTTATTTCATTCTCAATTTGAATTAACTCTCTCTTTGGAATATATGATATAGTGGGATTTCCTTTCATTGTAGTTTGGTCCCTGTATCGTGATTTGGTCAGTTTCCTAGCAGCTAATGTGAGATTATGATCTGACAAGCCAGTAACAAGGTTTTATGTTTTAATTATCCTTTCTGGTGTATTTGTAAAAACTAAATCCAAAAAGGTTTGAGAGGATTTAGTTATTCGTGTAGGTTTGTTAATCTTTTGTACCATATTAAATGTTTTTGCAATATCCTCAAGTTTTTTTCTGCGTGATTTATCAAGCCAGTTTAAGTTAAAGTCACCCATAAGTATAACTTCTTTTCTTTCATGTTGTTTAAGGGTTGCAGATAAACAGCTAAAAAAATAATTTGTGGCAGTAGGTGGACGATAGACTGCAAAGACAACGAAAGACATTTCAGGGGACAATGTAATAGTAACCCCTACACACTCCAGGGTGTTTTCATTCATATCTATTTGTTTACTTAAAATGCTCTCCTTAACATAAATTAAAACCCCACCGCCTTTCCCTTGACTTCTGTCTCGTCTGTACACCTTATAACCCGGGATATTAAATACAGATAAAGGAGTTGTTGGAGTTAGCCAAGTTTCAGTGAGACACAAATAGTCAAGATTTGAGTCCGTTAGAAAATGTTCCAATTGTTCAGTTTTAGATACAACGCTGCGTATATTCAAATGTCCACCAAAAACTCCTTTCGGTTTTGTTTTCAGGTTCCATAATACGCTCGCATGGTTAACAGTTTGAAACAATTTTGTTTGATGCTGTTTAATAAACACGGTGGCAGTCTGTGAATATTTTGTGTGATTTTTACCTCGTAATCCTGCAGGGAGAGCGTCACATAAGTAGGACATCGGTCTCTTTTTCTTCTCAACCACCTGCCGCCATCTGCTTTCGGATTGTACAGACAGCCAGTTCACTTACTGAGGCAGATCTTTTAGTAAAGCAGGAGCGCCCAGTTGAACGGCCTGGTCGGGCCGCTCTCAAACCAGCTCTTCCATGCACAGCTGCTTTCATACTCCCTTCAGGCCTTTTAACGGCGTGTACATACACGCGAATAGCTCAAAATGCGTATAGATAACACGCCACTTGACTTGAAAGTGGCGTGTATGTTTACGCAAAAGTCATGATGTCATGTTGAGATGTAGATGAAGAAGAGAAGTGGTCTGAGCCCTGAGGCACCCCAGTAACTAGATATTGCAACTAGACACCTCGAGCCTTCACGACACCCTGAAGGACCTACTGAGAGGCAAGACTTGAACCACTGGAGTGCATTTCCTGACATGCCTTTTATTATGAGGGTGGAGAGAAGGTTTTGGTGGTTAACAGTGACAAAAACAGCAGACAGATCCAGCAAGATAAGTACTGATTGTCTCTAAACGACTTTTTGAGCAAACATTGGACCCTGAATAATCCAGAGTGATTGTAGAGTGTGACGATCATCTTCTAAATGAGCAACAACGACCACAGTGATGCAGCTCCCACAGCCGTTCACGAGAGTTTAAATGCTGGGTAATATAAGCAGGAAGAATTACTCCAGGAGAAACTACAGACATACTAGGGTTCGTACACCTTTTCCAAGGTCAAATTCAAGCACTTTCAAGGTCCATTTTAAAGCTTTTTCCAGCAGCTTACACCACAGTAAATTACATACCAATACATAGTAAAAAATTATTATTTAGCGTTTTTTCCACATTAAAAGAGATAATATGCAATAAACATTGTGTTTCGTAATAGCAGAAGGATCAGAAATGGAAGCAAAACACAGGTTTTATTTTTCAAAACGTTGTTGGAAGATTTGATCCAAATGACATGCAGTAGGGGTGAGCGGTATGACCAAAATTCTGTTTCACGGTATGACTAATTTTATTTCACGGTAACGATATATTTCACAATATAGTTATTTATACATGTAGTTATTCTCGAAAAATCGTCATAAAGGACTTAGTATACTAAATAAACCCAAATACTTTAGAAATGAAAAGTTCTTCTCCTTGTTTGACTTTCTTTTATTTGGCAAATAATTTATTTGGTAAACTATTTTGATAGCTAAATATAGTGAACAAAACACACTCATCAACTTTTAGAAGAACTTCCCCCAACAGACTGATATTAAATACAACTCATGAAGTGGTTTAAATTTTTCTGTAAATAACTTCGCAGAGATCTTTGATTCAGAAACAATTAGACTTTTTTCTGGAACGCCGCTCCGTTCCATAGAACAGCGCTCCAACAAAGCCGAGCGCTCTGGCCATCCGGCCCACAGGCGCTCCCGAGTCTTTTTGGGTTCAGAGTTAAATACATTATCTTCCATAGAAGGTAACACATCCTATAGATCGGTGAAGGTTCTGTACCATGTGACATCTTAGAATAGAGTTGACTGCTGCCTCAACCTTTAAGGTCTTGTTACAGGCACACAGAGGAAATCCAAAGTCAAACACAGAGAAATAAATAATTGTGTATTCTTATAAGGCTAAATTACTTGTTTTGTAAATAATAAAATCTTCAACATTCCCTCCTCTGGGGCTTATCTAAGCCCCACATTCACTATCATTTTCCCGAGTGTAGTTTCAAAATCCAGCTCCTTCAGTTATGCTACCTAGTGACTCAATTTGAGTCACTCATTCTCCTTTCCAATTACTGGATTAAGCCACCACACTCCGGGGGAGCACTCCAGCCAAACATCTTCTTCCATACATTTTTATTTCTTTCAGTAGTTCTTTCTTTTTTGTTTAATGGCAGAAGTAAAAGTATGGAGTTCTCCCTAACACGTGCGAAGATGAAATTGGTTCAGTATTGTCATTTTTGTCACAGTTATGTAGAATATGTCACACATAAAAGTCTCTTATACTATTAAAAGTGTTCTTGCAGTGTAGACTTTTCGACCCAGACACTTTACGCATCATCTTCTTCGTCCTCCTTCTCGAGGTACTTGAATCAACATCCAGGGTTGTAGATATCAATTTGGTTGCCCTCTCAAATGAGTTTTCATTATCTTTTTTCTGCATTTCCATTCGTTTAACCGTGGTTTTCCAATTAGTGATCTTAATATACAATTACACAACAGAATAATAACCCACTTTCAATATTGCATCACCAAAAAACATTTCTATTTGAGCCTAGTTATGCTCCTAATTCTCTAAACTTTACATTAAGTTTTCCTTAACTTCTACTCTTAAGTTTTCTTTAACTTAATCGTAATTACTGATTTTTCCTTCCTGCACAATATTATTTAGTAAACTGCAACACTGATCTCCTAAAATAAGTCATTCTACTTTTTTCACATAATCGTTTTTCTCCTAATTCAGACAAAGCATTATAATAAATCTCTGCTTATTATAGTTGTCTAATTTATTCATTATGCATTTTTGTTTTGCATGATCCATATGACTTAATTCAAAATATGGCTGGGTAAAAATAACTCTCTTATTTTTATCACTTTTTATGAAGCAATATCAATTCTTAAATTCAAAGAATCCCTCTTTTAGTCAGTCAGTTTTTAGCTGATGAACGAACAGAACATTGTAGTGTACCTTTCTATTCAATAACTCACACTGTTTCGCGTTTTGTCAAAGTTTTACATTTCACATTCTGTTTATTTTTATTACCAAATAAACAATAAATACCATTTTGACTTTTTTAATCTCGCGTGTTGCTTCCTATTCTCATTATATCTCTTCAGTTCAAGACTCCCTTAACTGAATACTTTTTCTTCTTTTCTACTAATTTCTAAATAAACTATCATGAATAAACTAATTATCGGTATGTCTCATAAACTCTAACTAAGCTTCAGAGCAATGTTACATTTGCCTCATAACAGTCATTCAATAAACTCTTTAGACAATTAGAAAAATAACTCTAGAGAACAACTTTTTGCACTCTTACATATTCCTTATATGTTCATTTCTTTTTCTGTATATCTAACAATCTAAAAGTTTTTATATCAACCATTTAAACCATTAGCATTATAACTTAATTATTATTAAAACTTTTCTTTAATATCAAAACTTCCTTGTGTTCGTATGCAACTTTGTTTTCAATCTTCAATACTTCTGTTTAGCTGACTTTTTATCTGACCTTATTCTTAATGACTTCTAATCTAAGGATTACTTCTCTGTTAGAGATTTACTTTCTGTTCCTGTCCTCCTCTGTTGATTTCATTGCTTTTTCCCATCTATATCATGTCCACATAATCCATTACCAAATGTTTTAATAGTCTTTCTGATACTGACATATGGCCTATTTTTGTCACTGTTCTTTTCTTAACTTTGTTTTTGCCACAATATTTCACAAAACTTTGCAAAAATGCCTTTTATTTTAACTTCATTTTAATTTAATTTCCTTATTTTTAATTAACTTTGCTTTTATTTTAATTTCTCTTAATTTTAATTTTAATATTATAACCTCCCCCCTCTGCGTACTGGTTTAATACCATTACGCATCTGGATTAAGAATATTCAAAAGTATTGTTGGTTCAATAATCTATGCTTCATGTGAATGCCAAATATTTATTTTTTGGACCCCCCTCTGGTGCAATTTAAATTGTTTAGAAGGTCCTGTTTGTTATTGTTTCAATAACTTCCTGTAAGTCTATAAACTTTCTATAAACACTATTTGATTTAATTTTATAATTAGTCAATAGCATATTGAATCAATTCATAATCTTTCAAATTAAAATTTAATCATTTTTAATACCCAATGTTAATACTTGCTTCAATTTCAACTGTAGTCTTAAATTAATTTCGTATCGCCCAATTGCACTTTAATACCCATTAAGATTTATTTCAAAGTTCTTTTTAGTTGAAACAATTTTTTTCCTTCTCAGGAATTGTCTTAAGTCCCACTATGCTATATCACTTTCTTAAATTAATCGTTATCATTATTTTAGTTTATTCTCTTAACTTGTCATTACACTGAAAACCCTAATAAGTTGATTGAACTCAATTGATTTGAGTAAACTCGTTCCCTCAATTTAATTGAGTAATGGGGTTTCCCAAAACGTGCATATTTAAGTTTACTTAACTTGGTGCTTATGTAGACTTGACTTAAATTGTTTAGTTCACCAAACTTGACGATTATTTAATGTACTTAAACAATAGTTCATTTAACTTAGTGTTAATTTCAAGTGTACTTGTATATTTAAGTTAACTCAACATGAAAATTTTACTGAAATTAGAATTTAGTTCTAAATTTAAAAGTTTTTATTTTGACAGTAAGCTTTGTGCACACTGCACTTAAAAAATACAATGAACAACATATTGATCCTTTGAGTCTTTATTGACCAAAATGTACATAACTCTAAAGGTGGCAACAATGTCCAATATTAAGTAGTGCACTACATCAACTCTGATCACTTAAACATTACACTTAAGTCTCTCATTTGTGTTAATGTACTGAACATGTAAATGTAATGTATACATCTTTTTAAATTTTACAATTTGGATGAAATCAAACGTGTTGGCAAGTGATTTTGGGTAATTCAGTTCTAGAGCGTACATCAGACCGAAGAGGAGACACATAGCCTGTTGGAGGTCCTGCATTTTTTGTAGAAGTTAAATGCAAGGAATTGGGGGGCTGGAGTTCAGTGTCCTCAAATCAGATGTCCACTGGCACAAGGATGGAGTTGTGATGATCAGACACCTAGTGAAAAAACAGGCATAAATAGAGTATTGCGATCAGAAATCAAATGTTTATCAATGCATGTTTATCAGAACATCCCAATCCCAAATTATATGGACAAGTATGCATTTGACTTTATGAAAATGTACATGTTTCCAGCAAAGACATTACTTTTTTTTTAAGAATGCTGTATAAATGACAATTTATTAATTTGAAGACTTGGCCACATTTGTATTTTAAAGGAATATTTCACCCAAACATGAAAATGCACTCACTCTCAGGCAATTCAATATATAGAGGAGTTTTTTTTTATTATTTCATCTGAAAAGATTTGGAGAACTGTAGCATCACATCACTTGCTCACAAATTGATCCTCTGTAGCGAACGGGTGTTGTAAGTAAGAGTCCAAAGAGCGAACGTGTGGATTAATTGTGTATTATTGTGATGTTTTTATCAGCTGTTTGAACGAGTTTGAGCACCTGTTCGCTAAAGAGGATCAATTTGTGTGCAAGTGATGTAATGCTAAAGTTCTCCTAATCTTTTCAGATGAAGAAACAAACTCATCTTCATCTTGAATAGTCTGAAGGTGAGAACATTTCCTGCAAATTTCCATTTTGGGGTAAACTATTGCTTTAAAATCAACATGATTTTCATTTGCTTGACAAACGGGAGCACAGGTGATTCTTTTAATGTAAACAAGTTAAAAACAGATGAACTTACTTTTCAACATGACTTGAAGAAAGAGTCATCATCATCTCCAAGCATGATAGGTAGTCCTCGAATCACAAGGGTTCAGACCTCCGTTGGCTGGGCTGACTTTAGAGGAAAACACGAAATTCCATTACTGCCAGAACAACTAATCAATATATTTGAAGCACTTTTATGAGAATAGGCTATACGATTAAATGCTGACAAAAATAAATGTTTTTAAAGGGATAGTTCCCCCAAAATGAAATTTGTCATCATTTAGTCACCCTCAAGTTATTCCAAACCTGTATAAATTTATTTGCTCAGCTGAATACAAAGGAAGAATAGATTTTGAAGAATGTTTGTAACCAAGCAGTTTTGGGCCACCGTTGACTTCTACATGCTAAAAGAAATACTAAGAACATCAATTGTACCCAAAATTGTTCAATTACAAACATTCTCCAAAATATCTTCCTTCTGTTCAGCGTTAACAAAGAAATGTATACAGGTTTGGAAAAACTTAAGGGTGAGTAAAAGTTATCCTTTAAGTTATCTTAAATAAGGCAAAATTACTAACCTTTATTTGATTTAAAAAGTTAGCCAAGTACCGACCAGGAATCCCCCTTTTGGCTTTAAAAAGGTCCTTGAACCGTGGACTATATCTATCAAAGTTCTCGTAGAAATCCTGCTTTAGGTTTTTGCCAGTAATTCTGTTGAACTCCAAGCAGATCTGGGGGAGACAAGTGCAGGTCACATAATTACATTAGCGTGCACATAGACATGCTTTAAATAATTAGGAAATAATAAGTCGATTTCTCAATCAGAAATGTATCATGAAATTACTGGTGAAACTGACAAAGTTTGCCCGGGAAAAATAACCCACATGGTCTAAGCAGTAGCTGCCATGTTCTTTCTTGCACAGAAAAAAAAGATAATCAAATATCTATATATGTATCTCACAGGTAAAATAAGAAATAAGCTGTTGACATTTCAATAATCATACCATCACAAAATCATGAAGAAAATATTGTTAATTAATGTCGAGGTTGTCAAAGTTTGACCAGAAAAAAAAACATCACTAGCACTAACGTTAGCTGCCATGTTCTTTTGGCGAGAAATACACGATTACACAATGATTAAGTTTATATTTTACTAACTAGCCTACTATTACTAATAAAATAAAGAATCGTTTGATATCGCAGTCATCATATCATTACAAAACCATCAATAACGTTAATTAGCTAGTGGCTAACGCTTGTTGGAAAAGTTTGACCAGGCTGCGTTCTCTTTTATTATAGAACCGTGCAAGGATTTAAATAAACATATTTAAGTTTTAAAAAGTCACACAAAATAACTTTATATCTTAATAATTGTACTTACCGAGAATGGTAGCTACACAAAGAAAAACTCCCGTCTTGAAATTTGCACTGGTGGTGTCAGCAACAGACGATTGAGACGAAGCGAAAATCAGCAATTTTGTAATCCACCAATCAGTGCATTAGTTCTCTTGTTGCCAGGCAGAACTGCTTGCGTGGCCAATCGCATTAGAGGAAGACCAGAGAGACATTTTAATTAAACCGATTTGAAATTAATTTGATTTAACGTTAAACATGATGTGTCGTTGTGTATTTCTGTTATTTTGTATATTTTTAAATGAGACTTGGGAGGTGGCTGTGAGGAACTCTTTCATGCATTTTGGTACGTGGCATATGTGAATGTGCCTGTTTATATAAATGTATATGAACTTGTATTAAAAGGCTACTGAGTGAAAACTGTGCAATCCCCAGTATTACAAAAACACTTGTATATGGGTATTAAAGTTTATTTATCAAGTTTAGAGTATCAGGTTTTTTTTTTTAAATAAAAAAAATCAGTTTATTTCCATTACGATCAATAATTGTAATTGTAATAATGAAAGCCATTTGTTTTTTCTGGTAAAATAAGAATGACACCTTGCACTTGAAGAAAGCATGTATGAATGTATTATCATTTCACAGTCAAGAAAAAAACATTTGTGAAAATGACCTTTTGTAAGGATTACTCATGATTTTGAGCTCACAGCACTTGAAATCTTAAGTTTATGTATTTTGAAGGTAAATAAGTTATTTGAACTTATATTTTTGAGTGACAGGGCCAAAATGCAAAATTTAAAGTAATGCTTAGTCAAGTACACTTGATTGTTTAAGTAAAGACAACATTAGGGTTTACAGTGTATCATTGTTTTTTACGTTGCTTTAATATATTTTTCTCTTCAATCATTTTATTCTGGTGGGGTTATTATTAAGTTGTTACTGACTTTTATTCAAGGGCTTAACATTCAATCATAGAAAAGTTTGGTTGATGTTGACTTGTTCAAGCTTTTACTCATCTCTGTTGCATCTTCTTTGCACAGCTCATCTCATTCCTGCGTTTCTGGTCAAGTTTGTCTTCTTTTCTATTCATGATTTGATCATTCTGTTATAGCTGTCTTGTCATCTTTACAGCTTTAGCCAGGTGATCGTGCCTTTGCAATGGACTTTTGGTCATTGTCAGCTTGTCCTTGATCCCACACTCCCTGTTTGGTGGTTGCTGAAGCCGGTTGGTTTATTTTAAGTCGAGAGGTCAAGTGTCACCTGTTGATCTATGCACAAGCTTCTTCTGAAACACAAAGCACAGTCAATGGTTATTTTTATTTATTTATTATTTTTCAGCCTTGTTCCAGAACCCGGCCTGGATAGTTGCTGCTATCTGTGAATTAAAGCTCAATTAATTTTGTTAGTGACAACTAGGGGTGTGACGGTTATTATATAACCGTGAGACCGACGGTTATAGTTGAACACCGTCATTTGAACTCTATAACCGCCAAAACCGTGTTATTAAAATATTTTTTACGAACATTTTTTAACATAATGTTTAAATACTAATATCAGCTTACGAGGTAAACGGAGGCGGAGTTAGTGGTGCTTCGGAGGCTGCACTGCTGGAGATGATTCGGGAGATCGATCAAAGCGCGCGCCTTGTTAAAGCCTTGTTGTTTATACTCGACGCGTCCGCACGAGCGCGAAGGTGCGCGCGGCAAAAATGACGCGTTGGGTGCGCAAGACCGGCAAGACCACATTCGCTTGGCTGAGTGCACAGTCTCACCCATAGGTCTCACACCCATTGTCTCACCGCACCGGCACCCAGTTTGCGTGTCTAAATTGCAAAAGTTTTTTTTTAAAGGTTTTTTTTTTCTGTGTGTGATTTATTTAAAACAAAGCACGTTCATTGCAAAGTTGTTGTTTTTTTTTTGTTAAGGATTTGTTTACTGTGTGTGATTCTTTAATGGAAAGGACATTCACTTCTAGTTGTCTTGCTGTTAATTTTAAATAAACTTATAGCAAGTAGCTAATCAGTGTCTGTGGTAAGATGTCCTATAACAGACGAACGTCGCAACCCCCCCCCCTTACCCCCCCCCCCCCCCCCCCCCCCCCCGACGACGGTTATGTTACGAACCGTCACATTTGACTCCCATCATAACCGTCATCATCAATTCTGAAACCGGCACACCCCTAGTGACAAGATCATGTAATTTCAATCGTCTGCTCATCTGTCCCATTCTTCCTTTTGGTGCTCTGGCCATCCGCCCCACAGGCGCTCCCGAGTCTTTTTGGGTTCAGAGTTAAATACATACATTATCTTCCATAGAAGGTAACACATCCTATAGATCGGTGAAGGTCCTGTACCATGTGACATCTTAGAATAGAGTTGACTGCTGCCTCAACCTTTAAGGTCTTGTTACAGGCACACAGAGGAAATCCAAAGTCAAACACAGAGAAATAATTGTGTATTCTTATAAGGCTAAATTACTTGTTTTGTAAATAATAAAATCTTCAACATTCATAGGTGCAATTAAACTTTAAATAAAATGTTGCTGAATAATTTTTCAATCTCATGTTATTGCTTGATCATCAATCAGTTTATAATATCTAAATATTTTATATTGAACTATTCTATTCATAATAAATTAGTTACTTAATTTTAATTTGGTAGGATAATATTAGCAATTATGTTTTGTGTTCCCCGGTACATTTTTTGCCATGTCTGCTTATTATACTGCGTTTTTATTAAAGGGATAGTTCACTTTGAAATTAATTTTTGATATGTTTTAGCTTACCTCCAGTGCATCCAAGATGTAGGTGTCTTTGTTTCCACAGTATCTTCAATTTTGATAATTTTAGGTAAAACCGTTGTTGTCTGTCAGTCATACAATGGAGGTGAAGGGGAACCACCTCAAAGAGCATTAAAAATTAAACATTATTTAATGAATCGTAAATGTAAGTACACATTGATGCCCTAAGACACGAAACGAGGGGTTTTTGTGAGAAAACGAACAGTATTTATATCTTTTTTACCTCGTGTAAGCATATCCACGTCCAACTGATCTGAGAGCAGGGCGCTTCGGTCTGCGCATGCGTACGGCGTTCGCCCCGGAAGGGCTCCCTCGCGCGTGTTTACGTCAAGAGAACGTCTATATGTTGGTATATAGAAATCGTCTTCCATTGCGATCCTGTATATCTAAATATGTTTAGATCTTCACAGTGTAAGGTAAAACTTCCGAAATCTCTGCGTAAACAATGAGTGACGTAAACACGCGCGAGGGAGCCCTTCCGGGGCATTCCGGCGAACGCCGTACGCATGCGCAGACCGAAGCGCCCTGCTCTCAGATCAGTTGGACGTCGATATGCTTACACGAGGTAAAAAAGATATAAATGCTGTTCGTTTTCTCACAAAAACCCCTCGTTTCGTGTCTTAGGGCATCAATGTGTACTTACATTTACGATTCATTAAATAATGTTTAATTTTTAATGCTCTTTGAGGTGGTTCCCCTTCACCTCCATTGTATGACTGACAGACAACAACGGTTTTACCTAAAATTATCAAAATTGAAGATACTGTGGAAACAAAGACACCTACATCTCGGATGCACTGGAGGTAAGCTAAAACATATCAAAAATTAATTTTCAGAGTTCAGAGTTCAGAAGTGACTAGTTCAGAAGTGACTAGAAGGAGAGCAGCAGTATGAAAACCGAACAGCAGCTACTGTTAGAGGTAGTTTAAATTATACACACCTTAGCTACGTCCCGTGACTGCGTCATTAGACTTGTTTGAGATGCGCCTTGCCTCGCCTGAAATGTAGGCGAGAGTAGGCGGCTGCAGTGAGGGGAGGAGTGAAAAAAGCGCAGACAAGACGGACAGTTCTCGCTTCTCGCAGTGGATCGTCATCAGACACCTGTGAGATCAAAGGCGGATATCGCGGGATTCACGCTTGTGCACAGTGTTGCTAATAAACTGGATGTAATTTAAGTTCTGTTGCTTTTATATGAAAATAAATATAATGAACAAGACACCCAAAGTACTTGTTATTTAATCCCATTCCAAATGAGTGTTTATCAATCATTTTTTCTTTAATACAGACATAGGCTATGTGTTTATATATATATATATATATATAAAACATTGCATAACCCATAGAGATCGCACTGTCCAAGAGTTTGGGAATATTCACACATAACATATACACATAAAAATATCCGAGTTTTAAAATCAAACATTTTAATAGAGAACAATACATCACGGTTGTTTAAACCAATGAGCATTAAGCTGTGTCGTCAGTAAGTCGTTTCCCATCATGCTTTTGATCAGCGCAGTCGGTGGAGAGCAACTGCGCGCGACTGCAGAATCCGGCACGTGCGGCTTGCGCTCGCGAGAGCTTTTTGACACACGTCAGCATGACATCAGAGCAAGGCGGACCGCACTCAGACACATTTCTAACCGGCATGCATTACGCGCTGATCACCGGTGATCGGTTCTGTGCAGATTTTGCTCATCTCAAACAAGCCTAATATTTTACCACAGCCGGTACACTGCGCCTTTTGCATCAGTAAAATGCGATCGGTTCATTTGAGTGTCAAGTTGTTATCACGGATCGAATCAAATGAAGATTTTATCAGCTGGTTCAGTGGCCAATTGTTTGGAGTTAGAAATATATAATTTGCGCTGCATATTTAGTAATTTTGCAATTTTGCCTCAGGTACCGAATCCGAGACTACCTGGAGGAGGTGCTGAGTTCGGCTGCTCCCGACGTGCCGCGGTTCGCGTGGATGTGAAAGAATCACAGACTCGGGTGCGCACTTAGTAAACTTAAGTGACCTGCGCATGCGTTTTAGCTGATTATTATGTATTTAGTTAAATAAAACACATGTAAGGGATGATAGTGTTGATGATTTACCTTGGATATTTGCGAGCGAGAGTGAGTCTGCAGTGTATTCGCACACACATAGCGCGTGGACTCAGGCCACTTTGCAATCAGCAGAAAGCCAAATGCGATACACAGTAAACCTGTGTTGTTCACTCAGCTGCGCATAACACCAAATTAATATAAAAACACAATATATTGACCCGCGTTTGTGATGACATAAGATGCACGCAAACGCACCAGGATTCGTGTGAAGTGTGAAACCGGACCAATGCTGCGGGGGAACAATCGCGCTCGGGCCGCAGCAAACGATTTATTTCACCATTTAATAAACGAAATATTCAGTCAGATAGGTATTTGTGGTGAAAGAAACAGTTACCATTTCAAGCACTTTCAAGCATTTTATCCAAAATTTAAGCACTTTTCAAACCTTGAAAATACAACATCAAAATTCAAGCATTTTCAAGGATTTCAAGCACCCGTACGAACCCTGAAAGATGGAGATTAAGGAAGAACCCTGCAGAAAAAAAGATGAAGATACAGAGGAACAAATAGGTTGGTGATTTCCTTCATTTTCTTTAAATACTGATGAGGAACATTAAGATGAAAACTGACATAAGATAATTAATCTAAAACTAGATAGTAGACTCAATAGTAAACTAGATTTGTGTCATTTGTATGCAAGTAAAATAATGCCAAATGTTTTGAAACAAAAAAGCCTGTTGAATTGTACTACTTGAAAAATGTGCATTGGATTAAAGGTGCTATGTGTAACATTTCTTCTAAAACAAATCCTTTTTTTATTGCCTGTGTGTGAAGGGGTTGTAATCACACAGTACAATGATCCACTTATCGGGTTTTGATATTACCTCTGAAGGCCAATATTCATATTTATATGCGAAGTCTCCGGGTCGGATTTACCGCGAAATTCACCGGAAGTGACGTGCATGCGCGCTCCCGAGCCTCTCTCCTTATATACAGTCTATGAGACCGACGGCACTGCAGCTAACGACATGGAGTCTGATAAAACCACAAAACGACCTGCCTCCAGCACAACACAGACTCCAACACAAACGCCAAAATAATATAAAAAACAAAAAAAGTTTTATCTGCTGAAGCTCGTCGGGCCAAACTTGATTCGGATCGACTCAGGACGAAAACACGGATTAACATCGACAGAGCTTTTGAATTGTGGAAAGACCTCCGCTTTGTTTTAGGTATAAAAACAGATCCTGAGTTGGCTTTCCTCCTTTTGGACAGGTAAGCTAACATTACTTTAAAGCATGTAAAATATATTGTGATTTTGTGCTTTAGTTGGCTCAAGATAGCATTAGTTCGCCGGCTAACGCCGACCAGTTGCTAACGTTATCTGATGTGAAATACTACAGTTGTAACGTTATGGCTTTCCACATTACATAACCAGTAATACATGCTTTCAGTTAGTAGAGGTTCATAATTGTCTTAATCGGAATTCTGAAATGAAACCAATGCAATGTCTATTTATATTCTGATAAATTACAAGTTTTCAGATATGATAAAATAAATATTAGTAAACTCTAATGAAATAGCAAGGTAAACTACATGAGACATGAAATGAATACAAAAGACTGTTCTAGGATAACAAAAAGTAGGTGCTTTAGGATGTAACTTATTTTATGTACTAGATCTACTGTCTAATGTTACTCATCCCACTACTAGCATTGTTTATAATAAACATTTCCAGACACGTTCAGTACAGTAATGCTACTTCCTACTGTCTTACTGTTACACTGAAATTGTTCAGTCTAGTTCACCGTTTTCGTTATCATATTATACATTCACCTGTGCTGACATTGCTGATTGTGAAAAAAGATACATGAATAGTTAGTGAAATGCCTTATGCTAGATAACATCACATGTCGGCTAAATGCAGTCAATGTAACGTTATCATGGTACGAGCATGGAGCATTAGTTCAACGTCAAGCTGATAAAAGTAGCCTATTATTGTAAAGTTGCAGTGGGAGTTTACATCAGTTTCCAGCATGTTGTGTGATGCTTTCTCCGTTGCGTTGAAAGTCTCCGTGTGGCCGGTAGTGAATGCTCGCTCTTGAGATCAACCACGCACACGAGCACGAGCGCTCTTGTTGCAATCTGAAACATCACCGCTAGTGGCCGCTAAAAATTACACAGAGCACCTTTAACCATGCTTGCATTGGAATTGCTTGCAAATAAGATAAACTTATTTGCTCTGTTTACATAGTTTACTGACACCTATTGGTTATTTACTGGTACTACTGCCTTAACAATGACACTCCCAATGGATAAGATGAGGATAATTTAATAGCATTTAATAGAGCCGTGTAATGACGTATAAATAATGAATATCAAAAAATAGTCTGATAGACTGTTTAATATACAACACATGACTTATTTTGGCATAAAAACAACCAATTTGTAACCAAAGACTAGGCTATGTAAAATGTGAATTAACTTTTATTAGTAACTTTGGTAAGTTTCAGATTTCAATTCAAAAATAACATGGAAGGGGGCTCAAAAATGCAGCCTGCCTAGGGTAGTCCATTTATTTAATCCGGCTCTGATTATACTTGTATCTGTGAAATAATGTGTCATTGCATGATGCATTATATAACTAATATTTGGTAAGTACTATCAGCCAAATTTGATGACTCTCTAGATGTTACAAATGTATGTATGACATGACTATAGTACTAAGATGCTTATTCCATTCATAAATACAGTTACTGGCTTAGTTAGGCTACTAATGAATAACTGATAATTCATTCATTAAGACAGTGTATTCATTTAATATTTAAAAGTATAACTTCGTTTTTACCATCATTGCATATAACTCTATTGAACATTTTTTATTTAAAGCAGGCTACTTATCTTACAAAGGTATTTGTAAAGGTAAAAAAAAAAATACTCAGAAGGATGGAAGGATGTTAAATGCCTCAGGGGAACGACACTCTAAACAAAGTTTGGGAACCAGTGGGCTAGAATATCTGAGCAACTTTCACTTTAGCGCGACGCATTGCCTCTAAATGTAAAGAATTCCCATCGCTACAGTTCCGCCAGTAGGGGCGCTCGAGCAACCGGAGCAATGAAACACATCCGAGTCTAGGAGAAGAAGAGAAGTGAGCGAGGGAAGGGAACATAAACACGAGAAGTGGAACACATCCGTTTATTCTGCTCTAAATCTGCTGTTTTCAGACTGTGAGTACATTCATTTGATCATTTATTAGGAGAAATCTAAATCCAAACGACTAAACGAGTCAGTTCATTTAGTGAATCATTCATAAGTGAATTGATATGAACCGACTGATGTTGTTCACTACGCTCGCGAAACGTAAACATTACTGTTTTTTTTTTTCACATTGCAATTTGCGAAGATGAAGTGTTTTCATGTTATGTAATGAACAAATGAAACCTGGTAAACAGAGTGTTTAATGATAAATCATAACTAATGTCAGCTTTTCTCCCTTGTTGATAAAATGACACAAAGCTTCCCCTCCTCTCTGTAAAACCACAATCCCCATTAGATTAACAGTGTTGAGTAGCTATTATGTTAAATTTATCACGCAAATAAAAAAGTTTTGTTCTAACACATTGTTTAACTTGTAGGCCTACGTTTTGTTATGCAACCATATGATCTGACTGACACACCGAATTAGAGTTTTTAAATTAAATGCCTGGATCTCTGAATTGCAAAATATCCTTTTGTCTGTAATTTGCACACATTCACACGTTTAATCGATGTCTGATTACAGCAATAAACCCTCATCAATATTTTTTCAGCTTCTCTATGAACTGAATTGAAGAATTGTTAGTTTAATGGTGCTGGAAATGTAGAGCTCATTTCTGATAATAACACCACTTTTGAGAAGATAAATTCATTACTTGTTTTTTTTTTAATTATTTTATGCTTCCATTTTGTAACCATTACAAGTTTAGTTAATATTGTAATATTAAACTTTGTATTATACTTTAAACTATATGTTGTATTATAAAGTGCAAACTAGATTGATGCTCTATTGAAACACAATATATAGTCACTAGGATGGGCATTTTTTTAAAATATTGTATTCAAATATTCATGTTCATAAAAATCGAATATTCATTTATTTAAATGTTGTTTAACAAGAAATATGTTATTTTTTTAATGTATAAGCTTATATTAGGCAATATAAACAACAAGCTTACTATATATCTTAAGTTTTTCTTTTAGTTGAAAAAATTTAACATGTGTAAACAAAAAAATATAATGAACAAAAGCATTTAAGCTTAAGCAGCGCGAACAGAAAAAAACGCTAATAAAGCAGACTGCGCCAATTATCGTACAGAACACCTACATGCAATCGAGTCAGCATTATCGTGTTTATATTGTTTCACGTTAATGTTGAGAAAAACAATAATATCCAGCCACATGCTCAAGTGAGAAAACGCACTGCGCTGACAGACGTTGTAGAGACACAGTGTGCAAAGTGAAGTTACTAACAACACTTTGCGTTTTCTGTTCTTAAACCTGTCTCCCTCAACGAAACAAGGAATCATATGTCTTAAAATCATTTTGCACCCAGAATGTATCATCTCAGATCACGATTCCCTCGGGGTACAGCTGCGCTTACCTGCAGTCGTTAATGCAGTGATGGACAGCTGCTTCCTCGGTCGACTGGTGTTTGGATTTCATGAGATCTCTCATTGTGGTGGTGATATTATGATAACTCAGTTTCATTAATAATTGATTAAAAGTAATTCCCTTTTGTAATATTATTTTCATCTAAGTAATTCCAAACTACGCCATAACTGCGAAAAAAAAAAAGTTTTAATTATAATTCGAATAGTATTTATTTTTTGAATAATAATTATATATCAAAAATTTGAATATTCGTGCACATCCCTAATATCCACAATCTATTGTATTTTCTGTTCTAACTGAGCTTATTTCTGTCAATGGTTTGCATTATGAATGCTTGTGGATTTAAATATTTTAAAATATATATATAATATAGCCTATATTTTTTACATTTATTTATCTTTTTTTCATTTAAACTTCATTAAAAAAATAGTTTGTTGTTTCATAAATTGTGTTCTGCTTTCTGAAAAAGTGGAATTATCTGCTAAATAAGCAACAACGACCACAATTCACTCCTTCAATCAGTGAAGCTCCCACAGCCGTTCGTGAGAGTTTAAATGCTGGGAATATTCCCATTTTAAAGCACATCAACTGATCACAAGGGTTCCCTTGGGTTCAGTTCTTGGACTTCTTCCTCTTCACCATTTACACCACATCACTGGGACCCATCATACAGCCACATGGTTTCTCTTACCATTGCTATGCTGACGACACACAGCTCATTTCAATTTAACCGGATGATCCCACAGTAGCTGCAGTGCACATATCTCAAGCACAGTCTGTTGGACATCTCGGCATGGATGAAGGAACATCTCCTGTGCTCAACCTGGCAAAGAATGAGCTTCTCGTCCTCCCTGCCAATCCATATAGCACGATTTCACAATCCAGCTAGGTTCATCATCAATCACCCCATCAAGGTCAATCAGAAATCTTGGAGTAATCTTTGATGACCAGCTGACCTTCAAAGACCACATTGTAAAGACAGCTCAATCAAGTGCATGCAACACAACTTCTTGCACAGGCCCTGGTCATTTCTAGGCTTGATTACTGCAACACTCTTCTGGCTGGACTTCCATCTTGTTCAATCAAACTTTTCAAAAATTGAGAACATACCAATTAACCTCTCCCAATTGGGACGTTCACATCAGAAGAGTTCATTTGCAAAAACGGATTCCGTTCTTGTTAATTTTCATAAATCATGTATTTTTTATTTCATTCCAAGTAATATCAATCAAACTGCAGCTGGGTTGTTTTGATTAAGTAATAACTAAAAAAAAATACAGGTAACTTACAAAATTAAAGTTAATTGAAAGTATGTTTTTTTTATATATATATATTAAAAGTTATATTTTCAGCAAAAGCAGATAACTCCACATTTCATGTTTCAGAGTTAAACAAAACCAAGTAATTGATATGATATATAATAAAACACTCGGTTAACCTAAAAGTTTCTGATAAAAAGTTTCAGCTTTTATTTTCCTTTTACATCCCGAAGAAGATATCACAGGTTCATCAAGTTCTTTGAAATTATCGATCCTCGATCACTTTCTGTCAGCTTTGACAAAAAGTGACTAGCAGCCTTGTCACCTGACCTGAATACTGTTCACTGATTCGTTAAAATGGACTTGCTGGGTTGTTCACAAACAACAAGGGTGCTTGTCAGTTTCTGCTGTAAAACATGAACTCGCGATGCCTTGACAGTGGACAATACCGGCTTTTGTGACAAAACGTGTTTAGAGTTTAGTATGTCACAAGACCGTATGGTGAGTAAACAAAAATGCGTGCTTTGGAGGAAATGAGTAGAGGTACGTTACGCGAGGATGTGGAAAGTGTCAAAAGAAAGGTACTTCATATAGATATTTTACGTGTGGCATTGATGCAACTTAACGCTAGACGTTTGATCGATGCATCGATCCATTTCGATGTATTGTTACACCCCTACTCGTCTTTACTGGCTTCCACTCGCTGCTCGCATCAAGTTCAAGGCATTGGCGCTTGCTTACAGATCTATCACATGCTCAGCTCCCTCCTACTTTCTATACTAGAAGCATACGACCGGTCAATGAGTGACGGCTCGTGGTACCATCACAGAGAGCCACAAAATCACTCTCCAGAATATTTTCATTCACTGTTCCTTGCTGGTGGAACGATCTTCCC
This sequence comes from Chrosomus eos, assembly GCA_036326025.1. Taxonomy (NCBI): domain Eukaryota; kingdom Metazoa; phylum Chordata; class Actinopteri; order Cypriniformes; family Leuciscidae; genus Chrosomus; species Chrosomus eos. Next base: position 157,221 of record JAZAVI010000251.1, read on the forward strand.
ACCTTCATCCGGAATGCAGAATCCCTGGCAACATTCAAAAGACAGTTGAAAACTCATCTCTTCTGTGAGCACCTAACATTTTAAAAATAAATAAATTATATCCTTTCCTTTTCCTTTAACCTCTTCCTTGTCTAGCTTAAGCAATAATTGAATCTTTGTATTTTGAGCACTTCTTGTGTTGTTTGCCTCTTCACAATGAATTGCTTACCTAATTCCTCATTTGTAAGTCGCTTTGGATAAAGGCGTCTGCTAAATAAATAAATGTAAATCTTCCCACAGGAGAAGCAGCAAGCAGGAGAAACATACTATTGTGAAGATGGAGATTAAGGAAGAACCCTGCAGAATAAAAGATGAAGATATAGAGGAACAAATAGGTTGGTGTTTTCCTTCATTCTCTTTCCATTTCCATTTCGTCATTTAGCAGACGCCTTTGTCCAAAGCGACTTACAAATGAGGAGTAAAGCAAGCAAGGCATAATGAAGAGGCAAAAACAAAGCAAGAAGTGCTCAAAATACAAAGTGCAGGCATCGCTTAGAGTAGCATAAGCCAGACAAGGGAGTATTAAAGGAAAAGGAAATATTTTTTTTAAGAGGTTAAGTGCTCACAGAAGAGATGAGTTTTCAGCTGTCTTTTGAATGTTGTCAGGAATTCTGCATTCCGGATGAAGGTGGAGAGATTATTCCCCCACCAAGGAACAGGGAATGAAAATATTCTGGAGAGTGATTTTGTGCCTCTCTGTTATGGTACCATGAGCCGTCGCTCATTGACCGATCGCAGGCTTCTGATAGGGATGTGGACTCGTAGGAGGGAACTGAGCCTGTGGTAGATCTGTAAGCAAGTGTCAATGCCTTGAACTTGATGCGAACAGCGAATTGTAGCGAGTGCAGTGTGGGCCCTTTGGGCTCATCAAAGACAAGACGAACTCCAGCATTCTGAATCATTTGTAGAGGCTTAGTTGCACATGATGGAAGTCCTGCCAGAAGTTCAAAAAAAATCAGTTACTGCAATGCTAGTAATCAAGCCTAGAAATGACCAGGGCTATGACGAGAAGTTGTGTTGCACGCATAGTTAGGAAAGGCCTGATCTTCCTGATGTTGAGCATTGCAAAGCTGCATGATCAAGCTGTCTTTGTAATGTGGTCTGTGAAGGTTAGCTGGTCCTCAATTATTACTCTCAAGATTTCTGACCAATCTTGATGGGGTAGCAGGGAATAAAAGAAGCTCAGTCTTTGCCAGGTTGATCGCAGGAGATGTTCCTTTAATTATGCCGAGATGTCCACCAGACAGCTTGAGATTCGTGCAGCTACTGTGGATCATTGGGTTGAAATGAAACGCCGCCCTGACCCCCTGAACTGTCTGGTCCACCCTGGCCCCCTGAACTGTCTGGTCCGCCCTAGCCCCCTGAACTGTCTGGTCCACCCTGGTCCCCTGAACTTTCTGGTCCGCCCTGGCACCCTGAACTGTCTGGTCCGCCCTGGTCCCCTGAACTGTCAGGTCCGCCCTGGTCCCCTGAACTGTCTGGTCCGCCCTGGCCCCCTGAACTGTCTGGTCCGCCCTGGCCCCCTGAACTGTCTGGTCCGCCCTGGTCCCCGGAACTGTCTGGTCCGCCCTGGCACCCTGAACTGTCTGGTCCGCCCTGGCACCCTGAACTGTCTGGTCCACCCTGGTCCCCTGAACTTTCTGGTCCACCCTGGCCCCCTGAACTTTCTGGTCCACCCTGGCCCCCTGAACTGTCTGGTCCGCCCTGGTCCCCCTGAACTGTCTGGTCCGCCCTGGTCCCCGAACTGTCTGGTCCGCCCTGGCACCCTGAACTGTCTGGTCCGCCCTGGCCAACTTCTTCTGAACTGTCTGGTCCACCCTGGCCCCCTGAACTTTCTGGTCCACCCTGGCCCCCTGAACTTCTGTCCCTGGTCCTACCACCCTGGCCCCTGAACTGTCTGGTCCGCCCTGGCCCCCTGAACTGTCTGGTCCTCCCTGGCCCCTGAACTGTCTGGTCCGCCCTGGTCCACCTGAACTGTCTGGTCCGCCCTGGTCCCCTGAACTGTCTGGTCCGCCCTGGCACCCTGAACTGTCTGGTCCGCCCTGGTCCCCTGTACTGTCTGGTCCGCCCTGGTCCCCTGAACTGTCTGGTCCGCCTGTCCCTGTACTGTTGGTCCGCCCTGGTCCCCTGTACTGTCTGGTCCGCCCTGGTCCACCTGGCCCCCTGAACTGTCTGGTCCACCCTGGCCCCTGAACTGTCTGGTCCATCCTGGCCCCCTGAATCTGTCTGGTCCGCCCTGGTCCCCTCAACTGTCTGGTCCACCCTGGCCCCTGAATTTTCTGGTCCACCTGGCCCCCTGAACTTCTGGTCCACCCTGGTCCCCTGAACTGTCTGGTCCGCCCTGGCCCCCTGAACTGTCTGGTCCGCCCTGGTCCCCTGAACTGTCTGGTCCGCCCTGGTCCCCTGAACTGTCTGGTCCGCCCTGGTCCCCTGAACTGTCTGGTCCGCCCTGGTCCCCTGAAACTGTCTGGTCCGCCCTGGTCCCCTGAACTGTCGTCGCCTGGTCCCTGAACACTCTGGTCCCCTGTCCCTGAACTGTCTGGTCCACCCTGGCCCCCTGAACTGTCTGGTCCACCCTGGCCCCCTGAACTGTCTGGTCCACCCTGGCCCCCTAAACTGTCTGGTCAACCTGGCCCTGAACTGTCTGGCCCGGCCTCCATCCCTCCCCTAAGACTGCCTCCGCTTCACCACCCTCCTGAATTATTGCTCGGTTTTGTTGGGCTTCAGCAGCCGCCCATGTCACGGTTTGGGTTTTGTTCCTTGTTCCTGTTTCATGTAAGTCATGTGATCCTGCCATGTGTTCCCTTGTCTGATGTGTCATGTTGTTATTGGTTCATTGTTTAATTCTTCACAATTGTTTTCATTTCCACCATGTGTTCTTGAGTTCATTAAAAGTTAATTCATAGTGGTTCATGAAAGGACACTTGAAGAGATCTTATCAGATATTTGCTATTTATTATGAGAAATCTAAATCTGAAAACATGAACTGAGCCAAAGCCATTTCCAGGCTGGACCAGCCAATATTGCGCATGTACAGTTCTAAGTGTGTGTCTCAGAGCACTGACTGTTTCTATAGCATACAGAGCTGTAGTGATGCAATGACTTAACCGATTGGCAATTGGCTCTTTAATTCTCGTGCAGTTTCGTTTAGGGGTTAACCGCAGGATCTTGGTGTCTCCAGAGACCCCAGGCAACAAAATGTAATTTTGTAATATGTATTTTTAAAAACATTTTTCACTCCACATTTGTGAAGTTTTTGGAGGATTTATGATGTCCAAAGAGGCCAAGGTTTCAACTGAACTATGCATAGGCTATAAAACACATAATGGCTTACTATGTGTGCCAAAATTAAATTTTACAACATTTTCTAAATGTGCAGCTGTAAATGATGCTACAGTCTTTAGGGCCAGAAATAACTGTAGTTTTAGGTGCATCTCATCTGAATAGGAGTGAATGTAAGTGTGATGATCATCTGCTAAATGAGCAACAACAACCACAATTCACTCCTTCAGTCCAACATGACATCATGACTTTGCGTAAACATACACGCCATTTTCAAGTCAAGTGGCGTGTTATCTATACGCATTTTGAGCTATCCGCGTCTATGTCCACGCCGAAACGAACCGTCATCTTTTGCGTGTATGTCTACGCCGTTAAATGTCTAAGTGATTCCGCGTGTATGTACGCGCCGTTAAATGTCCGAGCGAAACGAAGCAAAATGTACATCTACATCTGGGAAGCGATATTTTTTTTCCTAGGATGGTAGGGGAAGACTCATAAATGGTATTAACCCCAGTGACGGGTAGGTTTAGGGACGGGGTTGGGGTAGGTCATATATTTATACAGTAATGTAATGTTAAGTCAACGGCGTTGATAAACACGCTGAAAAGCGTGTTGATAGCACGCCAAAAATGGAGATAAGAATTGGCGTGTCATACATGCGCCATTTCATGAGATCAGTCAGTGAAGCTCCCACAGACGTTCATGAGGGTTTAAATGCTGGGAATATTCCCATCTTCCCACAGGAGAAGCAGCAGCAAGCAGGAGGAATTACTCCATGAGAAACTTCTTACATACTATTGTAAAGATGGAGATTAAGGAAGAACCCTGCAGAATAAAAGATGAAGATACAGAGGAACAAATAGGTTGGTGTTTTCCTTCATTCTCTTTGATGACTGATGAGGAATACATCTAAAATTAGATGCTAGTAGACTCAGTATTAAACTTTCAGTCCCTCCAGGATTTCGCGATGTCGCGATCGCAACTATTAACGCAACTTCAACAAATCCCCGTGAATTCAGTGCGCGTTGCAATTTTGACCAATCACCGCAACTTTTCTGCAACTTTGACCAATCGTCGCGGTCTCCTGCTAAGCGTCATCAAACTCACTTCTTTGTTTTGTTCAGAAGACGCAGCAGACATGTGTGCTGGGGGGCGCGATCGGACTGTCTGTGTGTGTGTGTGTGTGTGTGTGTGTGCGTGCGTGCGTGCGCACGCGCGATCGGACTGTGTGTGTGTGTGAGAGAGAGAGAGAGAGAGAGGAGAGAGAGAGAGAGAGAGAGAGAGAGAGAGGAGAGAGAGAGAGAGAGAGAGAGAGAGAGAGAGAGAGAGAGAGAGAGAGAGAGAGAGAGAGAGAGAGAGAGAGACGCGAGGCGCGATCGGACTGTGTGTGTGTGTGTGTGTGTGAGAGAGAGAGAGAGAGAGAGAGAGAGAGAGAGACACGCGGGGCGCGATCGGAGTGTGTGTGTGTGTGTGTGTGTGTGGCGCGATCGAACAGTGGAAACATGAACAAAAACTATCACAGTGCATTAGTTCACCCAGTTCCCGAACTCTCTCAATTCAGATAATTTTACACATAAAAAATAGCTACTCGTTCTATTGTCTGACAAAAAAATTAAGGAAATGAGAACAGCTTTATTGGATATTCGGGTATATAATATTATATTATATTAAAATACAGTATTAAACTTTTGATTTTTCCACCATTTAACTTTTGTGGCTAGAAAACGGTATTTTGCACTTTATTAGTAGGCTATATTGGCATCTTTCAACATAAATGCTACTTAATGTTTGTGAGGTTCTGCACATTTACATTTTTGCAGGTGCAGATCTTGTTTTTTTTAAAAAAAAAGCTTAGTTTGTTAGATTTTGCTGTGTCTTTAAATCGTTTGTTTTGCCTTTGTAAGGTTACTAAAGGTTAGTTAACTGGTTTTGTGCTCATTAACGTGTGTTACAAAGTGAGCACGTTTGTCTCTGAAGTAAATTCTGGACTACAGAGCAGATGGTGAACAGTGTTTTCTGTGGGACATAAGTCTCTTTGGGGTGGACTTTGGGCTTTTTTTTCACTTAGTAAACCTATAACATGCACAAAAAGGATATATAACACAATAAAAGAAAGGGGAAAAGCCAAAAAGCATAATATGAGTACTTTAAGTAAAAATCTATCTACCTTTGCTGTTTTAACCTAAAAACAAATGCAGAAAAACATCGCAACTTTCATCGCAACTTTTTAGAAAAGCGGCCGCAACATCAGGCATTTTAGGCCGCAACAATCACAAAAAAGGCCCGCGAAATCCTGGAGGGACTGATTAAACTTTGTGCTAAAATAAGAATCAACTTTATATTGAATTTAATATGTTTATTTTAGACCTGATGGAAGTGAATGAAGACAAACACCATTGTTTCACAAATGAAGATGGAAAACTGACGTATAAAAATGAAGACAAATATCTGTTACAAAAACCTAATAATTTAAAAAATGAAGATGGAAATGCAGTTGTTTCAAAGACTGAAGAGAATTTCACACAAAAACAATTAGGAAAATCTGGAGTCAATGGATATACAACCTGCTCTGAGTGTGGAAAGAGTTTCAGACAGAAATCAGACCTTAAGAGACACATGAGAATTCACACTGGAGAAAAGCCTTATACATGCACTCAGTGTGGAAAGAGTTTCATTCGGAAAGAACACCTAAATGATCACATGAGAATTCACACGGGAGAAAAACCTTATACATGCTCTCACTGTGGAAAGAGTTACAGACATCAAGGACACTTAAGTGTGCACATGAAAGTTCACACTGGAGAAAAACCGTTCACATGCTCTCAGTGTGGAAAGAGTTTCATATCCAAAAGAAATCTGAACTATCATCTGCTCACTCACTCTGGATTGAGATCATTCAGCTGTGATCACTGTGATAAAACATTTGTTGTGAAATCACACTTAAGAACACACCTTAACGTTCATACTGGTGTGAAGCCTCACTTTTGTTCTTTATGTGGAAAGAGTTTTTTACTACTGCAAACTTTACAAGTGCACCAGAGTATTCATACTGGTGTGAGACCTTATATGTGCTTTGACTGTGGGAAGAGCTTTATTACATCCAGCAACTTAAAAACACACCAGAGAGTTCATACTGGAGAGAAACCGTACAAGTGCTCATACTGTGGAAAGAGTTTCACCCAGCTATCTCATCTACTGAATCACAAGAAAAAACGTTGCCAGAAGTTGTCTAGTGAGCAAAGTTCATGTTCAGATCCATCGCTTACAAATAATACACTTACAAGTAAATAAATTTAACATTCAGATTAATCAAAAGCTGGATAATGTGCTAAAATTAGTAGTGAAGTTTGATTGTTTGACGGGGAACCTTTTGGGAAGGTCAAAATAATAGGTCAGAAAACCAGTGTGTTGCCATGAAACGATTTATGAAGGAATGTGTTTTGTTTTGTTTTATGGTGCATAATTTGGTACACCTTTTACCTTATTTTAATTAATCTCAGGTTAGGTAAAGTTAGTCAAATCTGTCCTAAATCATAAGCATTTGAATTTTCATACACTGACTTTCACAGTCAGTTCAGCTCAAGCTTTTTAGAAATGAGAGACTTATGGCAGGCAAGCTTCTAAATTTCAATCATATATTTTTTTTTTATCAATTACAGGTTAACTAGTTTACATACAATGCACTAATATATAAAACAAAAATAAAAGTAAATCAAAATCAAATCGTTTACAAGCTTTACCTGCAGGAGACACAATCGCAAGGCATCTAACATCTGACAGGCCGTCTTTGGTGAATCAGCGTCTGCTTTCAGTCCATCAAACTTTTTGACATCTTCAGAAATACCCTCCTGGAAACTCCCTAGGACTTGTTTATATAAAGCCTTTCATCTCTCCGTCCTCCTTCTTTGGATCTTTTTTTTTTGGACCTTTTCTTTGTTGGATTCTGTGCCTCGTCCGCAACACATAGACCAACGCTACTTTTGCGTCATCGAAGGGTAACGCCCCTTTTTGGGGGAAGACAAACGGATTCCCCTGAAAACAGAACTCGCTCTTGATCTGCAAAGTTTCTTGATAGCAAAAATGGCACAAACTTAAAGAAGCTACGGGATACGGGGTTACAGATGTGTTCCTTTGAAATGGTCAAAAACTGGATTAATGACCCCACGCAGTGGCCAAATATGGACTATTTATTCAGACATCTAACGTTACTTGCCACTATCTCGTGGAATCACCAAGTAAGTAGCCTAGTTTTTTGTCATTAACACACTCACAGTATGACAAACTAGACGATGAGCCATGTCACTTGGATCATATTTAACTTGATTTAAGCTATTGACATCGTTTTGTTAGATATTTGTTAGGAAGATATTTTGAAGAACGATTGGAACTTTGGCACCATTGACTTCCATAGTATTTGTTTTTCTACTATGGAAGTCAGTGGTTCCAATCGTTCTTCAAAATATCTTCCTTTGTGTTCAGCAGAAGAAAGAAACTCATACAGGTTTGAAGCAACTTGAGGGTGAGTAAATGATGACAGAATTTTCTTTTTTGGGTGGAGTATCCCTTTAAGTCAAGAACACACATGACAATAAAATGATTAGGAAATTTGTATTGATAAATTGCAATTCAAGTTGATAATTAAAATTTGGCGGTATGGCTCTGTTCAGGGAGTCCTCTGACCTTTCATGAGCACCATGAAATAGCAGAGAGTCAGAGGACAGCAGCAGCATTAGGGAACGGTCACAGTTTAGTGCTGGGAGAGCAGAACTATTCCCCCATATGAACAGAGCAGCAACGATGACAGAATAGCAAATACCACGTTACACACGAAAAGGAGGAGCTGGGGAGGTGGTGGGTTGCAGAGAGCGAGCAGCAAGCAGTTAGGAGCGAACTGAATCTGCTCAAATTGGGCGCCCTGATTGACCTATTCATTAGCAGCGAGGGGAGATGAACAGCTGATGCGCTTATGCAGCTCAGCTGAGCAGATCGCTGATGAGACCGTGTTGTTGGCCAATAGCGTTAAGCAGCATCTTGACTACCTGGCCTGCCAGAACTGACGCTGACACTCAATTGCTTGCATTTTTCTTCTTTCTTTAGCAAAGTTTTTTCTAATACATACTTTGTTTCTCACTATGCTTTTTAATAAATGCTTAAAACATTAAGTGTGGTATGTTTTTCTTTACATGAACTCGCGATGCTTTGACAGTGGACAATACCGGCTTTTGTGACAAAAGGTGTTTAGGGTTCAGTCAATCTTGTCAGGCGTCTATTTCAGCTGAGGAAATTAATGTTACAAGACAGTATGGTGAGTAAACGAAAATGCGCGCTTTGTAGGAAATGGGTAGATAGACTTTATGTGAGGATGTGGACAGATAAATAAAGGTAACAGAGGTAAAATAAAGGTACCTCATATCGATATTTTACATGTGGAATTTATGCTTGTATCATTAGACGTTTGATCGATGCATCGATCCATTTCGATGTATTGTTACACCCCTACTCTGCACTGGCTTCCACTCGCTGCTCGCATCAAGTTCAAGGCATTGACACTTGCTTACAGATCTATCACAGGCTCTGCTCCCTCCTACTTTCACTCGCTCTTACGAGTCTACATCCCTACCAGAAGCCTACGATCTGTCAATGAGCGACGGCACGTGGTACCATCACAGAGAGCCACAAAATCACTCACTTTTTCATTCACTGTTCCTTGCTGGTGGAACGATCTTCCCACCTTCATCCGGAATGCAGAATCCCTGACAACATTCAAAAGACAACTGAAAACTCATCTCTTCTGTGAGAACCTAACTTTTTAAAAATAAATAAATTATATCCTTTTCTTTTCTTTTAACCCCTACCTTGTCTAGCTTATGCTACTCTAAGCAATATCTGAAACTTTGTATTTTGAGCACTTCTTACATTGTTTGCCTCTTCATGATGAATCACTTGCTTTCTTCCTCATTTGTAAGTCGCTTTGGATAAAGGCGTCTGCTAAATGAATAAATGTAAATCTTCCCACAGGAGAATAAGCAGCAAGCAAATTTCACACTGGAGAAGAAACGTTCACATGCACTCAGTGTGAAAAGAGTTTCACATCCAAAAGCTCTCTTAGAGATCATCTGTGTCGTCAGTCTGCAGTGAGATCAGTCAGTGTGATAAAACATTTGTTTTGGAATCAATCTAAAGAAGACACCTTAAAATACATGCTGCCGTGAAGCCTCACGTCTGTTCTTTATGTGGAAAGAGTTTTTCACAATTGGATTATCTAAAACAGCATGAGGGTATTCATACTTATATGTGATCTTATAAGGAAGATAGTTTGTGAACAATCATGGCTATAACGTGCATCTTAAAGGGTTGTGATAACAAGCAGAAGGTATATAGTGCTGTCATGTTTCACAGAGTTCCAATTTACCACAAACGGCGGAAAGCTTGGTTAGCTGATTTGAACGTGGATACAACACCGGTGGAGATTCTGAAGAAATGGCGTGTTTACTCCGACCATTTCACTCAGGAGGACTATACCTCCACAGGATTATGCCTAAAGAATGCAGCCACACCGACAATACTCAAATCACGAACACAACAAAGTGGATCATCAACCAACACAAGTGTCCTTTTGCATTGTATTTTGTTGTCCTAGCTAATCCAACCTGAGTGGAGTTCAACACGGTTAACACAAGTTAACAACTTAGCTGTGAAATCAGTGCGCTTCTGAGATAGGCAATAAGGAGTGACTGTTTGATCAGACTTATCTCATGAAATAGCGTATGTATAACACGCCAATTCGTATTTCCATATTTGGCGTGCTATCAACACGCATAATCGCTTTTCAGCGTGTTTATGAACGCCGTTGACTTAACGTTACATTACTGTATATATAAATATATGACCTACCCCAACCCCATCCCTAAACCTACCCGTCACTGGGGTTAATACCATTAATAAGTGTTCCCCTACCATCCTAGGACAAAAAATATCGCTCTCCAGATGTAGATCTAGGTTTTTCTTCGTTTCGCTAGGACATTTAACGGTGTGTATATACACGCGGAATCACTCGGATATTTAACGACGTAGACATACACGCGGATAGCTCAAAATGCGTATAGATAACACGCCACTTGACTTGAAAGTGGCGTGTATGTTTACGCAAAAGTCATGATGTCATGTTGGTTTGATGTACATGAGGACTGAGCTCAAAAATAAAATGTATGATGCACGTTATAACCATGATTGTTCACAAACTATCTTCCTACAACCTGATACTTCATCAACTCTAAATGAGAGGGAGAGAGGATTTTTCAGGATTGAAGATATTACTGCGCCGCGTCGAAGTGCTTCCAAGTGCTATTCCGCCATACATTATATTTATCCATTTTACCCGCTTAGAAAAAGCGCCACGTTTTGTTTTGTGTCACCATACTTGGTCGTGTAACTACTCGTGTAACTGTATTTAAATAGGGAAAACATTGAGGTGTTTGGTCGCTTCTAACTTCATCTCTGTTTGGCCCGTAATGAATGAACTGGGCTAAGCTAACTGCTCTCAAAGTCCTCCGCCCGCCAGAGCGATTGAGCGCACGCACTAAGACGAGAGAGGTATGTATCAACTCGTCTTAGATAAGAGAATAACATAGTTTAATAAGAAGAATCGCTGGAGTGTTCCTTTAAGCAGACAGATTTCCTCAAACAACTGAACTATACATAGGCTAAAAAACAAGTAAAAGTCTACTATGTGTGCCTAAATTACATTTTACAACATTTTCTAAATGCGCTGCTGTAAATTATGCTACAGTCTTTAGTGCCAGAAATAACTGTAGTTTTAGGTGCATCTCATCTGAATGGCAAACTATTCCTTTGTCTCTATTTTGCGCACATTCCCACAGTTAATTGTTAACTGATTACAGCAATCAACCCTTAATAATGAATAATTGAGAGAGATTGTAAGTGTGATGATCATCTGCTAAATGAGCAACAACGACCACAATTCACTCCTTCAGTCAGTGAAGCTCCCACAGCCGTTCATGAGAGTTTAAATGCTGGGAATATTCCCATCTTCCCACAGGAGAAGAAGAAGCAAGCAGGAGGAATTACTCCAGGAGAAACTACGGACATACTATTGTAAAGATGGAGATTAAGGAAGAACCCTGCAGAATAAAAGATGAAGAGGAGGAGGAACAAATAGGTTGGTGTTTTCCTTCATTCTCTTTAATGACTGATGAGGAAATACATACAATACATCTCAAATTAGATACTAGTAGACTGAGTAGTAAACTTTGTGCTAAATAAAGAATTAACTTTATTTCTCATTTTCCTTTTTAAATTGAATGTAATGTTTATTTTAGATCTGATGGAAGTGAATGAAGACAAACACCATGGTTTCACAAATGAAGATGGAAAATTGACATATAAAAATGAAGACAAACATCTGTTACAAAAAACTCATTTTAAAAATGAAGATGGAAATGTAGTCGTTTCAAAGACTGAAGAGAATTTCACACAAAAACAAGCTGGAAAATCTGGAGTCAAAGGATCTTTAACCTGTTCTGAGTGTGGAAAGAATTTTGTATATAAATCAGACCTTCAGAGACACATGATAATGCACACTGGAGAAAGGCCTTATACATGCACTGAGTGTGGAAAGAGTTTCAATCGGATAGGACAGTTAAATGATCACTTGAAAGTTCACACTGGAGAAAAACCGTTCACATGCTCTCAGTGTGGAAAAAGTTTCACAACCAAAGAAATCTCAACAATCATCTGCCTCTTCACTCTGGAGTGAGATCATTCAGCTGTGATCAGTGTGATAAAACATTTATTTTGGAATCAAACTTAAGAACACACCTTAAAGTTCATGCTGGTGTGAAGCCTCATGTTTGTTCTTTTTGTGGAAAGTGTTTTTCTCGACTACAGACTTTAAAAGATCATGAGCGTATTCATACTGGTGTGAGACCTTTTGTGTGCTCTGACTGTGGAAAAACATTTACTCAATCCTGCAACTTAAAATCCCACCAGATAATTCATACTGGAGAGAAACCGTACAAGTGCTCTCACTGTGGAAAAAGTTTCAAATGCGAAAAGGTTCTCAAAGTTCATCTGCGTCTTCACTCTGGAGTGAGATTATTCAGCTGTGATCAGTGTGATAAAGCATTTGTTGTGAAATCAAACTTAAGAACACACCTTAAACTTCATGCTGTCGTCAAGCCTCATGTTTGTTCTTTTTGTGGAAAGTGTTTTTCACAACTGGTACATTTAAAAGTGCATGAGCGTATTCATGGTGTGAGACCTTATATATGCTCTGACTGTGGAAAAACCTTCACTAGATCCAGCAACTTAAAAATCCCACCAGAGAATTCATACCGGAGAGAAACCGTACAAGTGCTCTTCATGTGGAAAGAGTTTCACCGTATTATCTACTCTACAGAAACATGAGAAAAAGTATTGCCTGAAGTTGTCTAATGAACAAAGTTCATGTTCAGATCCATCACTTACAAATAAATAATTTCACATTCAGATTAATCAAGAGCTGGATTTGCTAAAATTAATAGTGACGTTTGATTGTTTGACAAGGGGAACCTTTGGTTCTTTGACCTTAAGGTCAATATAATAGTTAAGAAAACTAATTTCTGAATGAATGTTTTGTGTCTTTGTGTGCTTTTTTTTCATTAATTGTGCATATGAGGCATTTGTGTAACAATAGCAGCAATAGTCTAATTAATCATAATCCATATTTCAAACAACTTGCTTTAAATTTTAAAAACGTTTTGCATTGAAATCACATTACACAATGTGAAAAATGAACAAAATGTGATTATATATATATATATATATATATATATATATATATATATATATATATATATAATATATATATATATATATATATATATATATATATGCAGGGATTTTCATTAGTTGTCAGTTTTAATCATCACAATTAAATGAAATAAACATTTGAAATATATCAGTCTGTGTGTGATGAATGTAATGTAATATCCAAGATTCACTTTTGTAATGGAATTACTGAAATAAATAAACTTTTTGATGATATTCTAATTATATGACCAGCACCTGTATATATATATATATATATATATACAGGTGGGGGGGGGGGGGGGGGGGGGGGGGGGGGGGGGGGTTGTGTTTTTAGAGCACACCTAATTCTTTCTAAATGTAGTGTAGCAGTCAACTCTGTCAGCCATAGTTTAAGTAGACATTTTGGGTATCTATTTAGTCTACTGGAGTAATTATTTTTCAGCCGACTTTTTACTTCTACTCCTTACATTTTCACGCAATTATCTGTACTTTCTACTCCTTACATTTTAAAAATAGCCCCGTTAATCCCATTTCATTTTGTCTTGTTTTCATTCCGGCTTGTCATCGTTCAAAAAATGGCCAATTACACAAACGTTTATATAGATCGAGTCCCGCCTCCTGAACATCGCTAAACAGATTTGGCTTTATGTTTTCTTTCTAACTTGTGAGAGGCTGTTACATTTGGTTGTGCGAAGCAAGCAAAACCATCCAGGAATTAGGAAACCTAGATGCGGTAAGTGAGGGAGAAATAAACAGTTTTCTGCTCAAGAATACGGGCCAAAATCGCGTCAAATATTGATTTGGGGACAGACGTTTTTAAAATATAGCCTACTGAAGAACAGTCGCGGGATAAGTGGCAAACATAACGATTCGAGAGTGGTGTTGTGTGCGTGCTGTGTGCAGAGAGAGAGAGAGAGAGAAGAGAGAGAGAGGATAGAGACTGTGTGTGTGTGTGGTGTGTGTGGTGTGTGTTGTGTGTGTGTGTGTTTGTTTGTGTGAGTGAGTGAGTGAGTGAGTGAGTGAGTGGTGTGTGTGTGTGTGTGTGAGTGAGTGAGTGAGTGGTGAGTGAGTGTAGTGTGTTGTGTGTGTGTGTGTGTGTGTGTGTGTGTGTGTGTGGTGTTGTGTGTGTGTGTGTGTGTGTGTGTGTGTGTGTGGTTGTGTGTTAAAAATCATGTCTATGGAAAGTCCCCCCATAAAACATGAATTAATAACATTGCTTGGTCTGTTTGAAAATGAGAGGTCTGTTTGATCAAGTTAAACCCTTCCCCAGTCTCATCCGCTTGGACAAAGAAGTGTCATTGCTCTTAGACAAAACAACACATACGTGTTTCTTTTTATGTGTTTATTAGAGGTTGATAATTCATAATAAAATCTGCCAAACTTCCCATACTACTTCTGAAATAGGATGTCTACTTCATAAATTGTATGAAAATCGTTGAAATAATGGTTTAAATCAATCAAATCCCATATGGAAATGGATGCCCTTATAGGGCAGTAAGGAGTCTGGTGTTCACCTATGAAAAAAGTTGTTTGGTACTGCGCCCAAACAAACTCTTACTGAACAACATGACATCATGACTTTTGCGTAAAACATACACGCCACTTTCAAGTCAAGTGGCGTGTTATTTTATACGCATTTTCAGCTATCCGCGTGTATGCGTGTATATCTACGCCGTTATGTACCGAGTGATTCCGCGTGTATGTACACGCTGTTAAAAATCCGAGCGAATAAAGCCAAATTTTGATATACATCTGATGGGAGCGATATTTTTCTTACTAGGATGGTAGGGAAAGACTCATAAATTGGTAACCAGTGACGGGTAGTTTAGGGACGGGGTTGGGTAGGTCATATATTTATATATACAGTAATGTAACGTTAAGTCAACGGCGTTCATAAACACCGCTGAAAAGCGATTTTGCGTGTTGGATAGCACGCCAAAAATGGAAATACGAATTGGCGTGTCCATACATACGCAGTTTCATGAGATCAGTCTGTACTGAAAGCTTTTTTTGAGATGCCAACCAACAGTAAAATTTGAAACACAACTTTGGCTTTGATTTTCTTGCAGTTTTAGAGTACACCATGGTCTTGAAAATATATATTTTAATATAAAATATGAATAATTACATTTCATAAACTCAAACTTCTATAACTTTTTTTCTCTTTCACTTTCTTAATTTATTTCACGTCTACAAAAATTCAACTTCTTCTTTAAAACAAGACCAATCTTACATCTGTATTCCAATGCATCCTTGAATTATAACCATTTAAGTTCAGAATGTGCATTTTCATGACTATTCAAAAAAGGGGAGGTGACACTTAAGTTTTTTTGTACAGTTTATGGATGTTGAATCCATAATTTGAATCCAATTTAGTAAAACTCAATCTCGCCTGGGCAACCCAAAGGGGTAGAGACGGCCCTGACAGTGAGCTGCATTTTCATGCGGGGATTGAAATGGTGGTTACAAAAGAATTTTGTTTAATTCGTTAAATTTGGTCACGGCTTTGTCTTGAAAAAAACGGTTTGTCGTAGGAGAAGTCACACTGGAGGACTGAGTTAAGTCTTCTGACACCACCAGAAAATTTGTCGAAAATAAAAATTTGATCTCAAAAGGTGTGAACATCCAAACTAAAGATCAAAGGAAACAAAGTTATAAACTTTTCTTAACTTTATTTTATTTATACCGGGAACATAATTATCCACTATCCACACCTTTCCATGATATGAGACTTTCTATCTTATTTCTCACTTTAAAGGGGTGGTAAAGTATGATTTCACTTTTCTAACTTTAGTTAGTGTGAAATGTTGCTGTTTGAAACATAAACAACATCTGCAAAGTTGCAATGCTCAAGGTTCAAAGCAAGGGAAGATATTTTTCTTTTAAAGAAAATGACTACAAAAAAACGGCTGGTTTGGCGACACGACATTCCCCGGGTTTTGTGACATCACCAGCCCTAAAATAACATAAACCCGCCCCCAGGAACACGCAAGCAGTGTTGAGAAGAGGAAAAGTGTTGTATAAGGTCCCTTTGGAGGGAAATCAAAATTTAGCATCCCCTTTTACATGCAATAGAAAGTCACTCTGTGTGTACTCAAACGGTTTTGTACGACGATTTATGATTATCATGACAGAATATCCTAATGGAAGATGTTAACTCCACATCAGCAACATTGTTAGTTAGTTATTTTAAAGTTTTTTTGCCTTTTTTGTCCCCGGTCAGCTTACAGATACTAGGAATTTTTGTAGCAAAGCTCGTTGGTCGCATAAAAATAAAAGTAAAACCAGCAAACAAGCAAACCAAAACACACTACACAAATAAATGCTTTGGGAAAAACAGTAAAGGCCTTAAAAAATACTTTTAAAACAAAGGGCAGTTTTTAAAACCTATGTCAAGCATCACCAACATTTACATTGTTATTTTAAAAAATTCGTTTTAATTTAGGATTGCCCCGTTAAAAAAAAATATTGCAGCCCCCAAGATATACATGATAAAATATTTAAAAATTTTTTTTAAAATAAAATTTTTTTCTGTCTAAAGGGGACCGCCCAGAACATTGCTAGCCCCTGTACCCTTTTCTACAAAAAGAGATAACCCTGTCATTTTACAAAAAAAGAGGCAGCCACATTTGTTCCTTTGCCATGCCCTTTCGCTATCAGTCTCACCGTGGCGGAAAAAGAAACTGTTATAGAACCGCACCCTGAGTGAAAAAATATGACCGGTTGCTATATTCGGGTTTTAAAAAATTGGGAAGTGTTTGGTTTGACTGGAGTGTGCGGGGGGTGTGTGTCTCTTAGAATGTTCTTGCTCTCTTCCTGCAGCGTTGTGTGAATAAAGTACCCATCAAAGGGAAGGTCCGATCTGATCTTCCCCGCGTGTTATTCCCTCTGGAGAGCCCTCTTTTCTCCCTGGGTGGTGCTTCCAAACCAGACAGTGTACCATTTGTTAGCATGCTTTCCACAAGTCCTATAGGCCTGGAGAGTGGGTTGCGGCTGAGCCCTGCCTTCCTTAGCATCCTGAAAAAATAAAGCCGCTGTTGGGGCCTTCTTCACTGTGACGCGTGTTTATGGCCAACTCAAATGTGATGACACATGCAGGATAGGAACTTGTGACTCTAAACCCTTTTTTCCCACCTAAACCCCCCTTTGAGTCAGGGGCTGTAGAAGGGATTTTTCCCTGAATCCATGATTATTTTTTTTTGTTTATCTATATTCAGAATGAGATATTGTCGCCCATAACCCTGAATTTGTCAATCAGCTCCGGTAACCAGTCTCACCCCCCATTTAATCGGGGCCCAAGACGTTGTTGTCAGGTATTTAATAATGCGTGTTTTTTGGGTTTGTGCCAAAATCATGTGTGTAGAGAGTAAAAATTTTTTGGGCTAAGACAGCGCCCTGTGGTGTTCCGTGTTTAAAAGTGAGCTCATTGAGAATTATTCCTCTTAACTTTTGTTGTCTGTTTTTAAAGAAAATAAAAAACCCAGTTCAGGTGGGGGTTTGGGACCCGAGGTTTAGACAGCTTCTCAATTAGCTTTCCGGTGGATCGTTTTAAAAAAGCGGAGCTTAACCCAGAAAAGCATTCTTAGTTTTTTTCCACTGATCCAATTTTGAAGAGGGGAGATGCGAGCCATGGCCCACTGCTCTCCACTGACCTATTAGGGCATAGGCAAACTGTGAGGGGAAAAACTTTGTCGGAACCACAGAGTTAATGTGTCTTAGTAAAAGTTTCTGAACGTCTGGGGACTGATGTAATGGGGGACTGGCCTGAATCTTTTAGGGTAGATGTTTACTTTCTTGGGGATTGGTATAATATCGATGACTTTTTTTAAGCGTGGTACCACTCCCGTGTAAGAGACTTTTTTGAAGATTCTGTGTCACACCTGCAGTTGTTCGGGCAGACCTTCAAAACTTTGGGCTTACCCATCAAGTCCCCCGACTTCGGGGGGTTTTTGCTTATCAAAAAAACCCTTCCCACCCCGCTCTTGTGTGACCTGAAGCGCACAATCCTCAGTGTTCAAAAATTAATTCATAACAAAACCTTTTAAAACGTCCCGTTGCATTCTCATGTTGTCACTTTTCTTGGGTTTTTCCATCTTTGTCTGACTCCGTTTTAAAAATTAAAGGGAGAACGGGGTTTTGTATTTTAGTGTGTCGCGTGAGGTGATCGCAGTGCTCACACCACACACACACACACAACACACAAAACACACACAACCCCACACCACAACACACACCAAAACCCCCCACACACACCCCACACACACAGGCTCTTGAAAAACCCCCCCCTCTGTAGAGTCATTTGCATTTTAAAGGGGCCGACACAAAACGGTTTTTCCCTTTTTTAAACCCTCAAAAAATGACAACTTTAAATGCTATATAAAAAAATTGTGGGGGGATTTTGTGCTAAATCTTCACACCCAAAAACCACCTGGGGACATCCAGTTTTTTTACATCTTGTGAAAAAAGGCATTTTACCCCCCTTTAAATGAATATGGGCTTTTGCAGCGCCCCGGACTGCGTACTAAAAAAACGGCGGGCCCCAAATTTAAAAAATGTCCAACTTTTTAAAAACTGTCTTGGGGTAGCATTTTTTCCTCTTCCTGACCCCGGGCTTTTTTTAAGTGTGAAGGGTTTTTAAAAAGTGTTCTTATATCAGTGTTTTTATTTTTCGTGGCGGGCCCTGCATTTTAATAACAACCTTTGTTTTTTGAGTGGAAGCATCAGGAAAAACAGGTTTTTGATTTGAGTTTAGACAAGAGGGGTGGGACATACCTTCTCTTGATGTGTAGCTTCTCTAATTCCTGAGAGACTCTTTCCCCAAAATTCCAAACACTTGCTTGTCTGATGGGGGGAGGATCATCATAAATCATTTCTTTGGACGACAGTTTTTCCCGAGAAAGCTTTTCCCTTTAATTGGATGGGAGCCAGAAGACGTGGGTCTTGAGGCTCTGAAAACGTTGACAAAATGCCCCTTTTTTTTGAACGGTTTCTCTTCAGGGATACTTGGAAACCGAAACTTCACTCTCCAGATTCCATATCGTCCAAGGCTCCCCTGTGGTGGGAGAGAATCTGCACTAAAGTCGAGGTTTTTAAGTCTTTTGCAAAGGGCCTGGGGGGAAATGCGCAGACTTTTCAGCTTATTTGGAAACGTTTTGTTGAGTTTTAAGTTTTTATGCTGCAAATTTTTGAGTCTCTTTAGAAAAATCAAAAAGCCCCCTATTCTGTCGGAAACCGAATCAATCCTCGTCCCCGTAGAAGTTCCTCATGTGAACTCCTTGTGTCTATGCCTTTCTATCCCCGATGCTCTTGTGCAAACTCTCATTTGACCATAAAAAGGAACTGATGGTGAGGGGCTGTTTTCCCAAAATTTTGTGCCCCTTAAATTTTGTATTCAGTGTGGTTTTTGGGTTTTAAGGCGTTATTTTTGTACCAAAGGAAACCCCAAATAATTTACGATGAAACCCCCCTCCCAACAACGAACGCCGGGTTTTAAAAAATTGCTGAAAAATCGCGGTGACTGCCCAAAGTTCTCTTTCCCGTAGCGGATTTAAGGGCACCCTTTCCAAAAGGGGATTGTTTTTAAATCTGGCCCACTGAGCAGCAACTCATTCAACCAAAACACCGTCATGTTTTGGGGCTTTTCAAAAAACAAACCCCTTTTTTGATTTGTTTTTTTTTTGGGTTTATTGGACCCCCAACAGAGGGAAAAATACCCCCTTTCTTGATGTTCCCCGAGGGGCGGGTGTAGTTTGCGTGGTCATTTTCAAAAAACCTTTTTCATGAACTCCAGGAAGGTTCTCTTTATGTTTTGGGGGGTCTGTCTAGAGTTTTGTCGGAAAAGATACGAGTCGTCGCAGCGCCATTCCCTTTTTTTTGTTGTTTGGAACGGGG
Source organism: Chrosomus eos (assembly GCA_036326025.1). Lineage (NCBI taxonomy): Eukaryota > Metazoa > Chordata > Actinopteri > Cypriniformes > Leuciscidae > Chrosomus > Chrosomus eos. The sequence goes on from JAZAVI010000251.1 coordinate 177,243, forward strand.
GGGGGGGGTTTTCAGAACGAAAGGAGGTGGACCCAGCTGTTTTATTGATCCCCCTTTTTCCCCTTTGGTATATGTCCAAAGGGTTTTTTGGTCATCAACTGACAGAGTTACCTTTTTATCTTTTGGTTGGCTTTCGAAGACTGTGGGCCAAAGGTTTTTTACCTCTTATCTTGCAGTGTAGTCCCGTTTTTGGTTGGTGGGGGTTTTTTCTCTTTAGTGTTTCTTTCACTTGAATTTTTTTGTTGGGGCAAGGTTTAAGGGTAGTTTAAAAATTTTAAAAAAACTTTTGCTTTTTTAATTTTTTCATCCATTTTCTCCAAAAATTTTCAAAAAATTTTTTTCTTCAAAACCCAAAAAGAAAAATTTAAAGGGTTTTTTATGAAAACATTCCAAATTTTTTCTCCTTTTTAAAGGACTTCTTGGGAACCAACGGTTCAAGGTTCCCAAAATTTTATAGGGTTTTTGTGCAGCCTCCCAAAAGGGGTTTAAAAATACCCCCCGAATGAAATAAAGGGTCTTTTTTGGACCTTTTGGGGTCATGACTCGAAAAAAGATTTGGTTTTTTGGTTTAACGAGTTCGAAAAGGAGAGTCCGAAGCTCATCACAGAACAGAGCCCAAGGGGAAACATTTGTGCTTATAAAACCCTTTAAAAAATTTTATTTATTTTTTAAAAAAACCCAAACGTTTTGTAGTAAGCCCCCTTTTTCATTGTCTTGGGATGTTTTTTTTAAAACCCTTTGAACGATGAAAATGTCTTTTTTTCCTTAAAAGTTTTGGGTTTCCAAAAGAAGTCCATTTATGGAGAAAACCTTAATTTTTTATCAAAAACCTTAATTTCTTTTCACTTTAAAAAGAAAGGTTGAAGAACTCAGGGCGAGCAAGTGATCGATTGCTCTGATTGCTCTAAACTACATAAGAGCTGAATTACTTTCCAGGCCTGGGTTTTCTGGGTTAGAGTTTGACTAAAACATATTTTACAGCAGGATTTGGCTTTGGTGTTTTTCCACACAAACTCTGTACATTTTGATGTGACTGGCAGGGAGTAGCCCCAGGAGGATTTCTTATAGGTCTCTCCTCCTCGCCGTGTTATGCTGGCATTTCTGAGAGCCAAGGTGTGGACTAGGATGTAACCGCTGATGTGTGAGTCTTGCTGCCACATTCTCTACATATTACTTTATCACAGTCTTTTGCTCTTGTCTGGTGGAACCACTGCACCTGAAGCAGATGTTCTTTTCTTTGAGGTAGGTCTTACGGTCCTCATAGGTTTTCTGCGGAAGGAGCGGCCATTTTCGGGCAGTGCGTGATGTTTGTTATGCCAAGGGCATGTCGCTCTGGCTCTGTGGCTCTTTTCTCAACTTAGCCTGTAGGACAGTGGTATCCAAACTCCAGGGCCCGCGGGGTGGGGTTGATATTTTGTGGGGCCCTTTTACTTGACATTAAAGCTTTCAACGTGTAGTGCGGCCCGCCTTTCCGTCAGGGCGCGTTTAAAAATAAAAAAAAAAAAAATATTCCCTAATGGGTTACATATTTTAGTCTCGTTGACAGCTTGCGGGTGGGTTTGTTGTCATCAACTTACGGCAACTGGGAAAAATGTGAGCGTCACTTCATTTATGAGGCGCGCTTGGCCGCGCGGCCTCCTACTTTTGAAATAACTGAACTTGAGCACGCTAAATATGTGAGGCCGCGATAATGTGGGATCTGGCCCCCCTTGGCGATGCTACCTCAATCAGGCCCACGAGCTACTGTTAGATCTGCGCGTGTGTGTTGGAGCACCCTTCTCTTAAAATACAATGTAGAATAATCATTTTGAGCTTGGTATTATGTGTCCAAACAGGTTGATAAGAAGGTTTGTTTGATTTGTGCAAAAGTCAATGCGACACTATACTTGTGTAGAAATAATTCAATAAGAGGGCAGACATGACTGCAATTATTTGATATTTCAAAAGCAATAATTATTTTTCTATGTATTAATAGCCTTAAAAGGAATGTGCCTTCCAAAAAAACAAACCCATTCAATTTCTATTAATCGTGTTGTATTAAAGAAAATAAAAAGGAAACTTAAGCAAATATAAGTTTCACTAATATGTTGTGTATAAGGGAAAAGACAAAGATAGTTTATAAAAAACTTCAACTGTCAGAAGGACAGCTCATGAA
>JAZAVI010000252.1:0-168050 GCA_036326025.1 Chrosomus eos
ACTCTATAAAAACTCTATAAAAACTCCTTTTAAAAACTCCATAGTAATCATCTGTTAAAAAATACACGCCGACATCACAGACCCCTGATTGAGGCGTCAAATTGTGCGGATTATTGAGGAGAGGTGTGCTGTGACTTTTCTTAGCGATGGGGGGTACGGTGTTCGCCCCAGGGGCAAATCATTGGGTAAAAAAATCCCATAGACTTAACATTGTCACAAACTTTGACGACTCGTAGCACTGTCCAATGATTTCTCAGAAACTTGTAATTTACCACATTTGAAGAGGCTGGCAGGCTCTGTAAGAACATACCTCACAATGGGGTAAAAGGGGCCGTCCTATACATTGCATAGAGATTTTGTATTGAACATAGCTCTGGATCACAGTGTCATAGAGACAAGGGGGCGGGCTCATTTTAGTCAGACGACCAATCAGTCTCTCAGGATCATTGTGAAGTTATTAAGCCACGCCCTAGCAACCATTTAGAGCTCCTTAGCAACACGTTCCATAGACTTCAATTGAAAGAGATCAAAGGGATATCTCAGGATATAAGTGTCATTGAAACATGAGGGTGGGCTCGTTTGACTCGGGCCAGCAAACAGCCAATCCTGAATCACCTCAACACTTACTGGACACGCCCTAGCAACCATTATCGAGCACCTTAGCAACCAAAATCCAAAGAGGGATATCTTCCATTCTGAATGTCACAGAGGCATGGGAGTTGGTTTATATCATTCATACTGACAAGCAGCCTTTGGAGTTTCATGATTGGCAGCTGCCAAGCCACTCCCTAGCAACCAAACAGAGTACCCTAGCAACCATTTTGCAAGACCTATATCTCTACATGTAAACATCGTATAGAGATGGGGGTTGGTTTATACATTCACATTGACTTTGGAGCTTCATGATTAGCAGCTGCCAAGCCACTCCCTAGCAACCAAACATAGTACCCTAGCAACCGTTTTGCAAGACCAATATCTCTAAATCAGAACATCGTACAGAGATGGGGGTTGGCTCTTTTGACTCATGCTAGCAAACAGGACTTGCTACATGCTACACATGCTAGCACTGAATAGCTACATGCTAATATTGATTAGCTAAGTGTTAAATCATGCCAAGAAATGCTACAAATTCCATAGTAACCATCTGTGACATCTACCTACCACCTAGTAACACCATAGCAACCACCCAGAATACCCTAGCAACCGCCTAGCAACCACCCAGAATACCCTAGCAACCGCCTAGCAACGCCCTAGCAACCACCCAGAATACCCTAGCAACCGCCTAGCAACCACCCAGAACACCCTAGCAACCGCCTAGCAACCATCCAGAATACCCTAGCAACCGCCTAGCAATGCCCTAGCAACCACCCAGAACACCCTAGCAACCGCCTAGCAACCACCCAGAACACCCTAGCAACCGGCTAGCAACGCCCTAGCAACCACCCAGAATACCCTAGCAACCGCCTAGCAACCACCCAGAACACCCTAGCAACCGCCTAGCAACCATCCAGAATACCCTAGCAACCGCCTAGCAACGCCCTAGCAACCACCCAGAACACCCTAGCAACCGCCTAGCAACCACCCAGAACACCCTAGCAACCGCCTAGCAACCGTCCAGAATACCCTAGCAACCACCTAGCAATGCCATAGCAACCACCCAGAATACCCTAGCAACCGCCTAGCAACCACCCAGAACACCCTAGCAACCGCCTAGCAACCACCCAGAACACCCTAGCAACCGCCTAGCAACGCCCTAGCAACCACCCAGAACACCCTAGCAACCGCCTAGCAACCACCCAGAACACCCTAGCAACCGCCTAGCAACCACCCAGAATACCCTAGCAACCGCCTAGCAACGCCCTAGCAACAACCCAGAATACCCTAGCAACCGCCTAGCAACCAACCAGAACACCCTAGCAACCGCCTAGAAACACTATAGCAACCATCCAGAATACATTAGCAACCACCTAGCAATGCCCTAGCAACCACCCAGAATACCCTAGCAACCACCTAGCAACCACCCAAAACACCATAGCAACCACATAGCAACACCATAGCAACCACCCAGAATACCCTAGCAAACGTCTAGCAATGCCCTAGCAACCACCCAGAATACCCTAGCAACCACCTAGCAACCACCTGAACACATGAATAAGCCATATCTCAGCACCAGAACATCGTACAGACATGTTTGTTGGCTCGTATGCAATCATGTACCACACCCTAGCAACCGAGCGGCGAGTTTTGCCACTGCAAGCACCATTTCACATTTTCTCCTGGAAATGTACATTCTAGTATTGTAATTACTATTCACCTAGACAAAACTTTGGCACGCAACTCCTCCCACATCTTTTGTCGTAGATCCATGAATGAGGTGTCAAATCGACCGGTTTATTGAGGAGAGGTGTGCTATGACTTTTATAAGCGATCAGGTGTACGATGTTCGTCTGGGCGGGCGACAAGTTTGCCTAAAAATCTCCCATAGACTTAACATTGGCACAAAATTTGTAAAATCATATCTTTGGCTCAGAAGGTCATAGAGGCTTGGGGTTGAGCTCTTTTGATTCGTCCTATTAAGCAGCCAATGAATATTGACATATCAACTTCATAACCACGCCCTAGCAACCAGTTACAGACCCCTAGCAACCATTGAACAACATTTACAAGATATATGTCAGCAACAAAACACTGTAAAAACACAGAATTGGGCATTTTTTGACCCAGATGTACAAATACTCTTTAAATATTACCCCATAAACTGTATGAACAAGCCTTAGCAACCATTTGGAGTTCCCTAGCAACCGTACAAACACATGAATGAGCTATATCTAAGAACCAGAACATCGTATAGACATGGGGCTGTGCTTGTTTGCTTCGGTTGGGAAACCAGTCTGTAAATATCATCATGGTAACTGTGTAACGACACCTTAGCAACCATTTGAAGATACCTAGCAACCATATTGCAACATATAGAAGCCATATTTCAGCTCCACAACATTGTACAGACATGGTTTTTGGCTCATATGCAATCATGTACCACACCCTAGCAAACGAGCGGCGAGTTTTGCCACTGCAAGCACCATTTCACATTTTCTCCTGGAAATGTACATTCTAGTTAATGGTGCTTGCCTATGGCAAAGCAACATTAGTGTTATTGCTCATACTTATTAATGGTGCTTGCCTATGGCAAAGCAACATTAGTGTTATTGCTCATACTTATTATTATTATTATTATTCTTCTTCTTCCGCCGCTTTTTTGGCGCGTAACTAGTCCCGCAGTTTTGGTCACAGACCCACGAATGAGGCGTCAAATCGTGCGGATTATTCGGGAATGGTGTGCTATGACTTTTATAAGCGTTCGGGGGTACGATGTTTGCCCCAGGGGCAAAAAAGCTGCCGAAAAATCCCATAGACTTAACATTACGACAAAGTTTGACGACTCGTAGCTCTGAGCGAGGATTTCGCAGAAGCGTGTGATTTACCACATTTGAAGAGGCTGACAGGCTCTGTAAGAACATACCTCAAAATGGGGTAAAAGTTGCACCCCTGAGGGGCAGGAATTGCCCAAAGTTGCCCCATAGACTTAACATGGTGAAATTTGAAGACTCGTAGCTCAGATCGAGATTTTCGCAGAAACGTGTGATTTGCCACATTTGAAGAGGCTGACAGGGTCTGTAAGAACATACCTATAAATGGGGTAAAAGTTGCACCCCTGGGGGGCAGGAGCTGCCCAAAGTTGCCCCAAACCCCCATTGACTTAACATTGTGAAAAATTTGATGACTCGTAGCTCAGAAATCAGATTTCCCAGAAGCGTGTGATTTGCCACATTTGAAGAGGCTGACAGGCTCTGTAAGAACATACCACACAATGGGGTAAAAGTTGCACCCCTGGGGGGCAGGAGCTGCCCAAAATTGCCCCATTGACTTACTATGGTGTAGGACGGCCCATGAAATGGGCCGTCCTACACCATAGAAACCGCTTTTATATTGAACATAACTCTGGATCCCAGTGTCGTAGAGACAAAGGGGCGGGCTCATTTTACTCAGACGGCCAATCAGTGTCTCAAGATCATTGTGAAGCTATCAAGCCACGCCCTAGCAACCATTTAGAGCTCCTTAGCAACAAGTTCCATAGACTTCCATTAAAAGAGATCAAAGGGATATCTCAGGATATAAGTGTCATAGAAACATGAGGGTGGGCTCGTTTGACTCGGGCCAGCAAACAGCCAATCCTGAATCACCTCATCACTTACTGGCCACGCCCTAGCAACCATTATCGAGCACCTTAGCAACCAAAATCCAAAGAGGGATATCTTCCATTCTGAATGTCACAGAGGCATGGGAGTTGGTTTATATCATTCATACTGACAAGCAGCCTTTGGAGTTTCATGATTGGCAGCTGCCAAGCCACTCCCTAGCAACCAAACAGAGTACCCTAGCAACCATTTTGCAAGACCTATATCTCTACATGTAAACATCGTATAGAGATGGGGGTTGGTTTAAACATTCACATTGACTTTGGAGCTTCATGATAGGCAGCTGCCAAGCCTCTCCCTAGCAACCAAACATAGTACCCTAGCAACCGTTTTGCAAGACCAATATCTCTATATCAGAACATCGTATAGAGATGGGGGTTGGCTCTTTTGACTCATGCTAGCAAACAGGACTTGCTACATGCTACACATGCTAGCAGTGAATAGCTACATGCTAATATTGATTAGCTAAGTGTTAAATCATGCCAAGAAAATGCTACAAATTCCATAGTAACCATCTGTGACATCTACCAACCACCTAGTAACACCATAGCAACCACCCAGAATACCCTAACAACCGCCTAGCAACCACCCAGAATACCCTAGCAACCGCCTAGCAACGCCCTAGCAACTACCCAGAATACCCTAGCAACCGCCTAGCAACCACCCAGAACACCCTAGCAACCGCCTAGCAACCATCCAGAATACCCTGGCAACCGCCTAGCAACCGCCTAGCAACCATCCAGAATACCCTAGCAACCGCCTAGCAACGCCCTAGCAACCACCCAGAACACCCTAGCAACCGCCTAGCAACCACCCAGAACAACCTAGCAACCGCCTAGCAACCACCAAGAACACCCTAGCAACCGCCTAGCAACGCCCTAGCAACCACCCAGAATACCCTAGCAACCGCCTAGCAACCACCCAGAACACCCTAGCAACCGCCTAGAACACCCTAGCAACCGGCTAGCAACCATCCAGAATACCCTAGCAACCGCCTAGCAACGCCCTACCAACCACCCAGAACACCCTAGCAACCGCCTAGCAACCACCCAGAACACCCTAGCAACCGCCTAGCAACCATCCAGAACACCCTAGCAACCACCTAGCAACGCCATAGCAACCATCCAGAATACCCTAGCAACCGCCTAGCAACCACCCAGAACACCCTAGCAACCGCCTAGCAACCATCCAGAATACCCTAGCAACCATTCAGAACACCTAGCAACGCCCTAGTAACCACCCAGAAAACCCTAGCAACCGCCTAGCAACGCCCTAGCAACCACCCAGAATACCCTAGCAACCGCCTAGCAACCACCCAGAACACCCTAGCAACCGCCTAGCAACGCCCTAGCATCCACCAAGAACACCCTAGCAACCGCCTAGCAACCAACCAAAACACCCAAGCAACCGCCTAGCAACGCCCTAGCAACCGCCTAGCAACGCCCTAGCAACCACCCAGAACACCCTAGCAACCGCCTAGCAACCAACCAAAACACCCTAGCAACCGCCTAGCAACCACCCAGTACACCTTAGCAACCACCTAGCAATGCCCTGGCAACCACCCATAATACCCTAGCAACCGCCTAGCAACGCCCTAGCAGCAACCCAGAATACCCTAGCAACCGCCTAGCAACCACCCAGAATTGCCTAGCAACACCCTAGCAACCACCCAGAACACCCTAGAAACTGCCTAGCAACACCCTAGCAACCACCCAGAACACCCTAGCAACCGCCTAGCAACCACCCAGAATACCCTAGCAACCACCCAGAACACCCTAGCAACCACCTAGCAACGCCCTAACAACCACCTACAACACGCTAGCATCCGCCTAGCAACCAACCAGAACACCCTAGCAACCGCCTAGCAACGCCCTAGCAACCGCCTAGCAACGCCCTAGCAACCACCAGAACACCCTAGCAACCGCCTAGCAACCAACCAAAACACCCTAGCAACCGCCTAGCAACGCCCTAGCAACCGCCTAGCAACGCCCTAGCAACCACCCAGAACACCCTAGCAACCGCCTAGCAACCAACCAAAACACCCTAGCAACCGCCTAGCAACCACCCAGTACACCTTAGCAACCACCTAGCAATGCCCTAGCAACCACCCATAATACCCTAGCAACCGCCTAGCAACGCCCTAGCAGCAACCCAGAATACCCTAGCAACCGCCTAGCAACCACCCAGTACACCTTAGCAACCACCTAGCAATGCCCTAGCAACCACCCATAATACCCTAGCAACCGCCTAGCAACGCCCTAGCAGCAACCCAGAATACCCTAGCAACCGCCTAGCAACCACCCAGAATTGCCTAGCAACACCCTAGCAACCACCCAGAACACCCTAGAAACTGCCTAGCAACACCCTAGCAACCACCCAGAACACCCTAGCAACCGCCTAGCAACCAGCCAGAATACCCTAGCAACCACCCAGAACACCCTAGCAACCACCTAGCAACGCCCTAACAACCACCTACAACACGCTAGCATCCGCCTAGCAACCAACCAGAACACCCTAGCAACCGCCTAGCAACGCCCTAGCAACCGCCTAGCAACGCCCTAGCAACCACCCAGAACACCCTAGCAACCGCCTAGCAACCAACCAAAACACCCTAGCAACCGCCTAGCAACGCCCTAGCAACCGCCTAGCAACGCCCTAGCAACCAACCAGAACACCCTAGCAACCGGGTGGTGTTTTTTGCCACTGCAAGCACCATTTCACATTTTCTTCTGGAAATGTACATTCTAGTTAATGGTGCTTGCTGAAAGCAAGGCAACATTAGTGTTATTGTGCATACTTATTATTAATGGTGCTTGCCTATGGCAAAGCAACATTAGTGTTATTGCTCATACTTATTTTTTTTATTATTATTATTCTTATTCCGCCGCTTTTTTGGCGCGTAACTAGTCCCGCAGTTTTGGTCACAGACCCACGAATGAGGCGTCAAATCGTGCAGATTATTCGGGAATGGTGTGCTATGACTTTTATAAGCGTTCGGGGGTACGATGTTTGCCCCAGGGGCAAAAAAGCTGCCGAAAAATCCCATAGACTTAACATTACGACAAAGTTTGACGACTCGTAGCTCTGAGCGAGGATTTCGCAGAAGCGTGTGATTTACCACATTTGAAGAGGCTGACAGGCTCTGTAAGAACATACCTCAAAATGGGGTAAAAGTTGCACCCCTGAGGGGCAGGAATTGCCCAAAGTTGCCCCATAGACTTAACATGGTGAACTTTGAAGACTCGTAGCTCAGATCGAGATTTTCGCAGAAACGTGTGATTTGCCACATTTGAAGAGGCTGACAGGGTCTGTAAGAACATACCTATAAATGGGGTAAAAGTTGCACCCCTGGGGGGCAGGAGCTGCCCAAAGTTGCCCCAAACCCCCATTGACTTAACATTGTGAAAAATTTGATGACTCGTAGCTCAGAAATCAGATTTCCCAGAAGCGTGTGATTTGCCACATTTGAAGAGGCTGACAGGCTCTGTAAGAACATACCACACAATGGGGTAAAAGTTGCACCCCTGGGGGGCAGGAGCTGCCCAAAATTGCCCCATTGACTTACTATGGTGTAGGACGGCCCATGAAATGGGCCGTCCTACACCATAGAAACCGCTTTTATATTGAACATAACTCTGGATCCCAGTGTCGTAGAGACAAAGGGGCGGGCTCATTTTACTCAGACGGCCAATCAGTGTCTCAAGATCATTGTGAAGCTATCAAGCCACGCCCTAGCAACCATTTAGAGCTCCTTAGCAACAAGTTCCATAGACTTCCATTAAAAGAGATCAAAGGGATATCTCAGGATATAAGTGTCATAGAAACATGAGGGTGGGCTCGTTTGACTCGGGCCAGCAAACAGCCAATCCTGAATCACCTCATCACTTACTGGCCACGCCCTAGCAACCATTATCGAGCACCTTAGCAACCAAAATCCAAAGAGGGATATCTTCCATTCTGAATGTCACAGAGGCATGGGAGTTGGTTTATATCATTCATACTGACAAGGAGCCTTTGGAGTTTAATGATTGGCAGCTGCCAAGCCACTCCCTAGCAACCAAACAGAGTACCCTAGCAACCATTTTGCAATACCTATATCTCTACATGTAAACATCGTATATTGATGGGGGTTGGTTTATACATTCACATTGACTTTGGAGCTTCATGATTGGCAGCTGCCAAGCCACTCCCTAGCAACCAAACATAGTACCCTAGCAACCGTTTTGCAAGACCAATATATCTGCATCAGAACATCGTATAGAGATGGGGGTTGGCTCTTTTGACTCATGCTAGCAAACAGGACTTGCTACATGCTACACATGCTAGCACTGAATAGCTACATGCTAATATTGATTAGCTAAGTGCTAAATCATGCCAATAAAATGCTACAAACTCCATAGTAATCATCTTTGACAAGTACCAACCACCTAGTAACACCATAACAACCACCCAGAATACCATAGCAACTGCCTAGCAACCCCCCATACCCTAGCAACCACCCAGAATACCCTAGCAACCGCCTAGCAACGCCCTAGCAACCACCCAGAATACCCAAAGCAACCTCCTAGCAACCACCCAGAATACCCTAGCAACCGCCTAGCAACGCCCTAGCAACCACCCAGAACACCCTAGCAACCGCCTAGCAACCACCCAGAACACCCTAGCAACCGCCTAGCAATGCCCTAGCAACCACCCAGAATACCCTAGTAACTGCCTAGCAACGCCCTAGCAACCACCCAAGATACCCTAGCAACCGCCTAGCAACCACCCAGAATACCCTAGCAACCACCTAGCAAAGTCCTAGCAACAACCCAGAATACCCTAGCAACCGCCTAGCAACCAACCAGAACACCCTAGCAACCGCCTAGCAACCACCCAGAATACCATAGCAACCACCTAGCAACGCCATAGCAACCACCCAGAATACCCTAGCAACCGCCTAGCAACCACCCAGAACAACCTAGCAACCACCTTGCAACCATCCAGAATACCCTAGCAACCGCCTAGCAACCATCCAAAATACCTTAGCAACCACCTAGCAACACCATAGCAACCACCCAGAATGCCCTAGCAACCGCCTAGCAACCAGCCAGAACACCCTAGCAACCGCCTAGCAACCGCCTAGCAACCACCCAGAACACCCTAGCAACCAACCAAAACACCCTAGCAACCGCCTAGCAACCACCAAGAATACCCTAGCAACCGCCTAGCAAAGTCCTAGCAACAACCCAGAATACCCTAGCAACCGCCTAGCAACCAACCAGAACACCCTAGCAACCGCCTAGAAACAGTATAGCAACCATCCAGAATACATTAGCAACCACCTAGCAATGCCCTAGCAACCACCCAGAATACCCTAGCAACCACCTAGCAACCACCCAGAACACCTTAGCAACCACCTAGCAACACCATAGCAACCACCCAGAATTCCCTAGCAACCACCTAGCAACCACCTGAACACATGAATAAGCCATATCTCAGCACCAGAACATTGTACAGACATGTTTGTTGGCTCGTATGCAATCATGTACCACACCCTAGCAACCGAGTGGCGAGTTTTGCCACTGCAAGCACCATTTCACATTTTCTCCTGGAAATGTACATTCTAGTTCTTATTTTTATTCTTCTGGCCAAAGTTTGGCGCGCTACTCCTCCCGCAGTTTTTGTCACAGACCCATGAATGAGGTGTCAAAACGTGCGGCCTGTTCGGGAATGGTGTGCTATGACTTTTATAAGCGATCGGGGGTACGATGTTCGCCCCAGGGGCGAAAAACGGCCAAAAAAAAACGCATAGACTTAACATGGGGAAAAACTTTGACGAATCATAGCTCAGAGATCAGATTTTACAGAAACGTGTGATTTGCCACATTTGAAGAGGCTGACAGGCTCTTTAAGAACATACCCCTAAATGGGGTAAAAGTTGCACCCCTGGGGGGCAGGAGCGGCCCAAAGTTGCCCAAAAAACCCCATTGACTTAACATGGTGAAAAACTTTGAAGAGTCATAGCTCAGAGCTCAGATTTCACAGAAATGTGTGATTTGCCACATTTGAAGAGGCTTACAGGCTCTGTAAGAACATACCTCACAATGGGTTAAAAGTTGCACCCCTGAGGGGCAGGAGCTGCCCAAAGTTGCCCCCATAGACTTACTATGGTGTAGGACGGCCCATGAAATGGGCCGTCCTACACCATAGAAACCGCTTTTATATTGAACATAACTCTGGATCCCAGTGTCGTAGAGACAAAGGGGCGGGCTCATTTTACTCAGACGGCCAATCAGTGTCTCAAGATCATTGTGAAGCTATCAAGCCACGCCCTAGCAACCATTTAGAGCTCCTTAGCAACAAGTTCCATAGACTTCCATTAAAAGAGATCAAAGGGATATCTCAGGATATAAGTGTCATAGAAACATGAGGGTGGGCTCGTTTGACTCGGGCCAGCAAACAACCAATCCTGAATCACCTCAACACTTACTGGCCACGCCCTAGCAACCATTATCGAGCACCTTAGCAACCAAAATCCAAAGAGGGATATATTCCATTCTGAATGTCACAGAGGCATGGGAGTTGGTTTATATCATTCATACTGACAAGCAGCCTTTGGAGTTTCATGATTGGCAGCTGCCAAGCCACTCCCTAGCAACCAAACAGAGTACCCTAGCAACCATTTTGCAAGACCTATATCTCTACATGTAAACATCGTATAGAGATGGGGGTTGGTTTATACATTCACATTGACTTTGGAGCTTCATGATTGGCAGCTGCCAAGCCACTCCCTAGCAACCAAACATAGTACCCTAGCAACCGTTTTGCAAGACCAATATCTCTAAATCAGAACATCGTATAGAGATGGGGGTTGGCTCTTTTGACTCATGCTAGCAAACAGGACTTGCTACATGCTACACATGCTAGCAGTGAATAGCTACATGCTAATATTGATTAGCTAAGTGTTAAATCATGCCAAGAAAATGCTACAAATTCCATAGTAACCATCTGTGACATCTACCAACCACCTAGTAACACCATAGCAACCACCCAGAATACCCTAGCAACCGCCTAGCAACCACACAGAATACCCTAGCAACCGCCTAGCAACGCCCTAGCAACTACCCAGAATACCCTAGCAACCGCCTAGCAACCACCCAGAACACCCTAGCAACCGCCTAGCAACCATCCAGAATACCCTAGCAACCGCCTAGCAACCGCCTAGCAACCATCCAGAATACCCTAGCAACCGCCTAGCAACGCCCTAGCAACCACCCAGAACACCCTAGCAACCGCCTAGCAACTACCCAGAACACCCTAGCAACCGCCTAGCAACCACCCAGAACACCCTAGCAACCGCCTAGCAACGCCCTAGCAACCACCCAGAATACCCTAGCAACCGCCTAGCAACCACCCAGAACACCCTAGCAACCGCCTAGCAACCATCCAGAATACCCTAGCAACCGCCTAGCAACGCCCTAGCAACCACCCAGAACACCCTAGCAACCGCCTAGCAACCATCCAGAATACCCTAGCAACCGCCTAGCAACGCCCTAGCAACCACCCAGAACACCCTAGCAAACCGCCTAGCAACCACCCAGAACACCCTAGCAACCGCCTAGCAACCACCCAGAATACCCTAATAACCACCTAGCAACGCCATAGCAACCACCCAGAATACCCTAGCAACCGCCTAGCAACCACCCAGAACACCCTAGCAACCGCCTAGCAACCATTCAGAATACCCTAGCAACCGCCTAGCAACCATCCAGAATACCCTAGCAACGCCCTAGCAACCACCCAGAACACCCTAGCAACCGCCTAGCAACCACCCAGAACACATTAGCAACCGCCTAGCAACCACCCAGAACACCCTAGCAACCGCCTAGCAACGCCCTAGCAACCACCCAGAATACCCTAGCAACCGCCTAGCAACCACCCAGAACACCCTAGCAACCGCCTAGCAACCATCCAGAATACCCTAGCAACCGCCTAGCAACCACCCAGAACACCCTAGCAACCGCCTAGCAACCACCCAGAATACCCTAGCAACCACCTAGCAACGCCATAGCAAACACCCAGAATACCCTAGCAACCGCCTAGCAACCACCCAGAACACCCTAGCAACCGCCTAGCAACCATCCAGAATACCCTAGCAACCATTCAGAACACCCTAGCAACGCCCTAGTAACCACCCAGAATACCCTAGCAACCGCCTAGCAACCACCCAGAACACCCTAGCAACCGCCTAGCAACCGCCTAGCAATGCCCTAGCAACCACCCAGAACACCCTAGCAACCAACCAAAACACCCTAGCAACCGCCTAGCAACCACCCAGAATACCCAAGCAACCGTCTAGCAATGCCCTAGCAACCAACCAGAATACCCTAGCAACCGCGTAGCAACCACCTGAACACATTTATAAGCCATATCTCAGCACCAGAACATCATACAGACATGTTTGTTGGCTCGTATACAATCATGTACCACACCCTAGCAACCGAGCGGCGAGTTTTGCCACTGCAAGCACCATTTCACATTTTCTCCTGGAAATGTACATTCTAGTTAATGGTGCTTGCCTATGGCAAAGCAACATTAGTGTTATTGCTCATACTTATTATTATTATTATTAATGGTGCTTGCCTATGGCAAAGCAACATTAGTGTTATTGCTCATACTTATTATTATTATTATTCTTCTTCTTCTTCCGCCGCTTTTTTGGCGCGTAACTAGTCCCGCAGTTTTGGTCACAGACCCACGAATGAGGCGTCAAATCGTGCGGATTATTCGGGAATGGTGTGCTATGACTTTTATAAGCGTTCGGGGGTACGATGTTTGCCCCAGGGGCAAAAAAGCTGCCGAAAAATCCCATAGACTTAACATTACGACAAAGTTTGACGACTCGTAGCTCTGAGCGAGGATTTCGCAGAAGCGTGTGATTTACCACATTTGAAGAGGCTGACAGGCTCTGTAAGAACATACCTCAAAATGGGGTAAAAGTTGCACCCCTGAGGGGCAGGAATTGCCCAAAGTTGCCCCATAGACTTAACATGGTGAAATTTGAAGACTCGTAGCTCAGATCGAGATTTTCGCAGAAACGTGTGATTTGCCACATTTGAAGAGGCTGACAGGGTCTGTAAGAACATACCTATAAATGGGGTAAAAGTTGCACCCCTGGGGGGCAGGAGCTGCCCAAAGTTGCCCCAAACCCCCATTGACTTAACATTGTGAAAAATTTGATGACTCGTAGCTCAGAAATCAGATTTCCCAGAAGCGTGTGATTTGCCACATTTGAAGAGGCTGACAGGCTCTGTAAGAACATACCACACAATGGGGTAAAAGTTGCACCCCTGGGGGGCAGGAGCTGCCCAAAATTGCCCCATTGACTTACTATGGTGTAGGACGGCCCATGAAATGGGCCGTCCTACACCATAGAAACCGCTTTTATATTGAACATAACTCTGGATCCCAGTGTCGTAGAGACAAAGGGGCGGGCTCATTTTACTCAGACGGCCAATCAGTGTCTCAAGATCATTGTGAAGCTATCAAGCCACGCCCTAGCAACCATTTAGAGCTCCTTAGCAACAAGTTCCATAGACTTCCATTAAAAGAGATCAAAGGGATATCTCAGGATATAAGTGTCATAGAAACATGAGGGTGGGCTCGTTTGACTCGGGCCAGCAAACAGCCAATCCTGAATCACCTCATCACTTACTGGCCACGCCCTAGCAACCATTATCGAGCACCTTAGCAACCAAAATCCAAAGAGGGATATCTTCCATTCTGAATGTCACAGAGGCATGGGAGTTGGTTTATATCATTCATACTGACAAGGAGCCTTTGGAGTTTAATGATTGGCAGCTGCCAAGCCACTCCCTAGCAACCAAACAGAGTACCCTAGCAACCATTTTGCAATACCTATATCTCTACATGTAAACATCGTATAGAGATGGGGGTTGGTTTTATACATTCACATTGACTTTGGAGCTTCATGATTGGCAGCTGCCAAGCCACTCCCTAGCAACCAAACATAGTACCCTAGCAACCGTTTTGCAAGACCAATATATCTGCATCAGAACATCGTATAGAGATGGGGGTTGGCTCTTTTGACTCATGCTAGCAAACAGGACTTGCTACATGCTACACATGCTAGCACTGAATAGCTACATGCTAATATTGATTAGCTAAGTGCTAAATCATGCCAATAAAATGCTACAAACTCCATAGTAATCATCTTTGACAAGTACCAACCACCTAGTAACACCATAACAACCACCCAGAATACCATAGCAACTGCCTAGCCACCCCCCATACCCTAGCAACCACCCAGAATACCCTAGCAACCGCCTAGCAACGCCCTAGCAACCACCCAGAATACCCAAAGCAACCTCCTAGCAACCACCCAGAATACCCTAGCAACCGCCTAGCAACGCCCTAGCAACCACCCAGAACACCCTAGCAACCGCCTAGCAACCACCCAGAACACCCTAGCAACCGCCTAGCAATGCCCTAGCAACCACCCAGAATACCCTAGTAACTGCCTAGCAACGCCCTAGCAACCACCCAAGATACCCTAGCAACCGCCTAGCAACCACCCAGAATACCCTAGCAACCACCTAGCAAAGTCCTAGCAACAACCCAGAATACCCTAGCAACCGCCTAGCAACCAACCAGAACACCCTAGCAACCGCCTAGCAACCACCCAGAATACCATAGCAACCACCTAGCAACGCCATAGCAACCACCCAGAATACCCTAGCAACCGCCTAGCAACCACCCAGAACAACCTAGCAACCACCTTGCAACCATCCAGAATACCCTAGCAACCGCCTAGCAACCATCCAAAATACCTTAGCAACCACCTAGCAACACCATAGCAACCACCCAGAATGCCCTAGCAACCGCCTAGCAACCAGCCAGAACACCCTAGCAACCGCCTAGCAACCGCCTAGCAACCACCCAGAACACCCTAGCAACCAACCAAAACACCCTAGCAACCGCCTAGCAACCACCAAGAATACCCTAGCAACCGCCTAGCAAAGTCCTAGCAACAACCCAGAATACCCTAGCAACCGCCTAGCAACCAACCAGAACACCCTAGCAACCGCCTAGAAACAGTATAGCAACCATCCAGAATACATTAGCAACCACCTAGCAATGCCCTAGCAACCACCCAGAATACCCTAGCAACCACCTAGCAACCACCCAGAACACCTTAGCAACCACCTAGCAACACCATAGCAACCACCCAGAATTCCCTAGCAACCACCTAGCAACCACCTGAACACATGAATAAGCCATATCTCAGCACCAGAACATTGTACAGACATGTTTGTTGGCTCGTATGCAATCATGTACCACACCCTAGCAACCGAGTGGCGAGTTTTGCCACTGCAAGCACCATTTCACATTTTCTCCTGGAAATGTACATTCTAGTTCTTATTTTTATTCTTCTGGCCAAAGTTTGGCGCGCTACTCCTCCCGCAGTTTTTGTCACAGACCCATGAATGAGGTGTCAAAACGTGCGGCCTGTTCGGGAATGGTGTGCTATGACTTTTATAAGCGATCGGGGGTACGATGTTCGCCCCAGGGGCGAAAAACGGCCAAAAAAAAACGCATAGACTTAACATGGGGAAAAACTTTGACGAATCATAGCTCAGAGATCAGATTTTACAGAAACGTGTGATTTGCCACATTTGAAGAGGCTGACAGGCTCTTTAAGAACATACCCCTAAATGGGGTAAAAGTTGCACCCCTGGGGGGCAGGAGCGGCCCAAAGTTGCCCAAAAAACCCCATTGACTTAACATGGTGAAAAACTTTGAAGAGTCATAGCTCAGAGCTCAGATTTCACAGAAATGTGTGATTTGCCACATTTGAAGAGGCTTACAGGCTCTGTAAGAACATACCTCACAATGGGGTAAAAGTTGCACCCCTGAGGGGCAGGAGCTGCCCAAAGTTGCCCCCATAGACTTACTATGGTGTAGGACGGCCCATGAAATGGGCCGTCCTACACCATAGAAACCGCTTTATATATTGAACATAACTCTGGATCCCAGTGTCGTAGAGACAAAGGGGCGGGCTCATTTTACTCAGACGGCCAATCAGTGTCTCAAGATCATTGTGAAGCTATCAAGCCACGCCCTAGCAACCATTTAGAGCTCCTTAGCAACAAGTTCCATAGACTTCCATTAAAAGAGATCAAAGGGATATCTCAGGATATAAGTGTCATAGAAACATGAGGGTGGGCTCGTTTGACTCGGGCCAGCAAACAACCAATCCTGAATCACCTCAACACTTACTGGCCACGCCCTAGCAACCATTATCGAGCACCTTAGCAACCAAAATCCAAAGAGGGATATATTCCATTCTGAATGTCACAGAGGCATGGGAGTTGGTTTATATCATTCATACTGACAAGCAGCCTTTGGAGTTTCATGATTGGCAGCTGCCAAGCCACTCCCTAGCAACCAAACAGAGTACCCTAGCAACCATTTTGCAAGACCTATATCTCTACATGTAAACATCGTATAGAGATGGGGGTTGGTTTATACATTCACATTGACTTTGGAGCTTCATGATTGGCAGCTGCCAAGCCACTCCCTAGCAACCAAACATAGTACCCTAGCAACCGTTTTGCAAGACCAATATCTCTAAATCAGAACATCGTATAGAGATGGGGGTTGGCTCTTTTGACTCATGCTAGCAAACAGGACTTGCTACATGCTACACATGCTAGCAGTGAATAGCTACATGCTAATATTGATTAGCTAAGTGTTAAATCATGCCAAGAAAATGCTACAAATTCCATAGTAACCATCTGTGACATCTACCAACCACCTAGTAACACCATAGCAACCACCCAGAATACCCTAGCAACCGCCTAGCAACCACACAGAATACCCTAGCAACCGCCTAGCAACGCCCTAGCAACTACCCAGAATACCCTAGCAACCGCCTAGCAACCACCCAGAACACCCTAGCAACCGCCTAGCAACCATCCAGAATACCCTAGCAACCGCCTAGCAACCGCCTAGCAACCATCCAGAATACCCTAGCAACCGCCTAGCAACGCCCTAGCAACCACCCAGAACACCCTAGCAACCGCCTAGCAACTACCCAGAACACCCTAGCAACCGCCTAGCAACCACCCAGAACACCCTAGCAACCGCCTAGCAACGCCCTAGCAACCACCCAGAATACCCTAGCAACCGCCTAGCAACCACCCAGAACACCCTAGCAACCGCCTAGCAACCATCCAGAATACCCTAGCAACCGCCTAGCAACGCCCTAGCAACCACCCAGAACACCCTAGCAACCGCCTAGCAACCATCCAGAATACCCTAGCAACCGCCTAGCAACGCCCTAGCAACCACCCAGAACACCCTAGCAAACCGCCTAGCAACCACCCAGAACACCCTAGCAACCGCCTAGCAACCACCCAGAATACCCTAATAACCACCTAGCAACGCCATAGCAACCACCCAGAATACCCTAGCAACCGCCTAGCAACCACCCAGAACACCCTAGCAACCGCCTAGCAACCATTCAGAATACCCTAGCAACCGCCTAGCAACCATCCAGAATACCCTAGCAACGCCCTAGCAACCACCAGAACACCCTAGCAACCGCCTAGCAACCACCCAGAACACATTAGCAACCGCCTAGCAACCACCCAGAACACCCTAGCAACCGCCTAGCAACGCCCTAGCAACCACCCAGAATACCCTAGCAACCGCCTAGCAACCACCCAGAACACCCTAGCAACCGCCTAGCAACCATCCAGAATACCCTAGCAACCGCCTAGCAACCACCCAGAACACCCTAGCAACCGCCTAGCAACCACCCAGAATACCCTAGCAACCACCTAGCAACGCCATAGCAAACACCCAGAATACCCTAGAAATGCGCCTAGCAACCACCCAGAACACCCTAGCAACCGCCTAGCAACCATCCAGAATACCCTAGCAACCATTCAGAACACCCTAGCAACGCCCTAGTAACCACCCAGAATACCCTAGCAACCGCCTAGCAACCACCCAGAACACCCTAGCAACCGCCTAGCAACCGCCTAGCAATGCCCTAGCAACCACCCAGAACACCCTAGCAACCAACCAAAACACCCTAGCAACCGCCTAGCAACCACCCAGAATACCCAAGCAACCGTCTAGCAATGCCCTAGCAACCAACCAGAATACCCTAGCAACCGCGTAGCAACCACCTGAACACATTTATAAGCCATATCTCAGCACCAGAACATCATACAGACATGTTTGTTGGCTCGTATACAATCATGTACCACACCCTAGCAACCGAGCGGCGAGTTTTGCCACTGCAAGCACCATTTCACATTTTCTCCTGGAAATGTACATTCTAGTTAATGGTGCTTGCCTATGGCAAAGCAACATTAGTGTTATTGCTCATACTTATTATTATTATTATTAATGGTGCTTGCCTATGGCAAAGCAACATTAGTGTTATTGCTCATACTTATTATTATTATTATTCTTCTTCTTCTTCCGCCGCTTTTTTGGCGCGTAACTAGTCCCGCAGTTTTGGTCACAGACCCACGAATGAGGCGTCAAATCGTGCGGATTATTCGGGAATGGTGTGCTATGACTTTTATAAGCGTTCGGGGGTACGATGTTTGCCCCAGGGGCAAAAAAGCTGCCGAAAAATCCCATAGACTTAACATTACGACAAAGTTTGACGACTCGTAGCTCTGAGCGAGGATTTCGCAGAAGCGTGTGATTTACCACATTTGAAGAGGCTGACAGGCTCTGTAAGAACATACCTCAAAATGGGGTAAAAGTTGCACCCCTGAGGGGCAGGAATTGCCCAAAGTTGCCCCATAGACTTAACATGGTGAAATTTGAAGACTCGTAGCTCAGATCGAGATTTTCGCAGAAACGTGTGATTTGCCACATTTGAAGAGGCTGACAGGGTCTGTAAGAACATACCTATAAATGGGGTAAAAGTTGCACCCCTGGGGGGCAGGAGCTGCCCAAAGTTGCCCCAAACCCCCATTGACTTAACATTGTGAAAAATTTGATGACTCGTAGCTCAGAAATCAGATTTCCCAGAAGCGTGTGATTTGCCACATTTGAAGAGGCTGACAGGCTCTGTAAGAACATACCACACAAATGGGGTAAAAGTTGCACCCCTGGGGGGCAGGAGCTGCCCAAAATTGCCCCATTGACTTACTATGGTGTAGGACGGCCCATGAAATGGGCCGTCCTACACCATAGAAACCGCTTTTATATTGAACATAACTCTGGATCCCAGTGTCGTAGAGACAAAGGGGCGGGCTCATTTTACTCAGACGGCCAATCAGTGTCTCAAGATCATTGTGAAGCTATCAAGCCACGCCCTAGCAACCATTTAGAGCTCCTTAGCAACAAGTTCCATAGACTTCCATTAAAAGAGATCAAAGGGATATCTCAGGATATAAGTGTCATAGAAACATGAGGGTGGGCTCGTTTGACTCGGGCCAGCAAACAGCCAATCCTGAATCACCTCATCACTTACTGGCCACGCCCTAGCAACCATTATCGAGCACCTTAGCAACCAAAATCCAAAGAGGGATATCTTCCATTCTGAATGTCACAGAGGCATGGGAGTTGGTTTATATCATTCATACTGACAAGCAGCCTTTGGAGTTTCATGATTGGCAGCTGCCAAGCCACTCCCTAGCAACCAAACAGAGTACCCTAGCAACCATTTTGCAAGACCTATATCTCTACATGTAAACATCGTATAGAGATGGGGGTTGGTTTATACATTCACATTGACTTTGGAGCTTCATGATAGGCAGCTGCCAAGCCTCTCCCTAGCAACCAAACATAGTACCCTAGCAACCGTTTTGCAAGACCAATATCTCTATATCAGAACATCGTATAGAGATGGGGGTTGGCTCTTTTGACTCATGCTAGCAAACAGGACTTGCTACATGCTACACATGCTAGCAGTGAATAGCTACATGCTAATATTGATTAGCTAAGTGTTAAATCATGCCAAGAAAATGCTACAAATTCCATAGTAACCATCTGTGACATCTACCAACCACCTAGTAACACCATAGCAACCACCCAGAATACCCTAGCAACCGCCTAGCAACCACCCAGAATACCCTAGCAACCGCCTAGCAACGCCCTAGCAACTACCCAGAATACCCTAGCAATCGCCTAGCAACCACCCAGAACACCCTAGCAACCGCCTAGCAACCATCCAGAATACCCTAGCAACCGTCTAGCAACGCCCTAGCAACCACCCAGAACACCCTAGCAACCGCCTAGCAACCACCCAGAACACCCTAGCAACCGCCTAGCAACCACCCAGAACACCCTAGCAACCGCCTAGCAACCATCCAGAATACCCTAGCAACCATTCAGAACACCCTAGCAACGCCCTAGTAACCACCCAGAATACCCTAGCAACCGCCTAGCAACCACCCAGAACACCCTAGCAACCGCCTAGCAACCGCCTAGCAATGCCCTAGCAACCACCCAGAACACCCTAGCAACCAACCAAAACACCCTAGCAACCGCCTAGCAACCACCCAGAATACCCAAGCAACCGTCTAGCAATGCCCTAGCAACCAACCAGAATACCCTAGCAACCGCGTAGCAACCACCTGAACACATTTATAAGCCATATCTCAGCACCAGAACATCATACAGACATGTTTGTTGGCTCGTATACAATCATGTACCACACCCTAGCAACCGAGCGGCGAGTTTTGCCACTGCAAGCACCATTTCACATTTTCTCCTGGAAATGTACATTCTAGTGTTGTAATTACTATTCACCTTGACAAAACTTTGGCACGCAACTCCTCCCACATCTTTTGTCGTAGACCCATGAATGAGGTGTCAAATCGCCCAGTTTATTGAGGAGAGGTGTGCTATGACTTTTATAAGCGATCAGGTGTACGATGTTCGTCTGGCGGGCGAAAAATTTGCTGAAAAATCTCCCATAGACTTAACATTGGCAAAAAATTTCAAAAATCATATCTTTGGCTCAGAAGGTCATATCGGCTTGGGGTTGGGCTCTTTTGATTCGTCCTATTAAGCAGCCAATGAGTAGTGACATATCAACTTCATAACCACGCCCTAGCAACCAATTACAGACCCCTAGCAACCATTGAACAACATTTACAAGCCATATCTCAGCAACTAAACATTGTAAAAACACAGAGTTGGGCATTTTTTGAACCAGATGTGCAAATACTCTTTAAATATTACCCCATAAACTGTATGAACAAGCCTTTAGCAACCATTTGGAGTACCCTAGCAACCGTACAACCATATGAATGAGCTATATCTCAGAACCAGAACATCATATAGAGATGGGGGTTGGCTCGTTTGTTTCGGTTGAAAAACAGTCTATAAATATACCCATGGTAACTGTGTAAACACACCCTGGCAACGATTTAGAGCTACCTAGCAACCAAATTGCAACATATAGAAGCCATATTTCAGCTCCACAACATCGTACAGACATGTATGTTGGTTCGTATGCAATCATTTACCACACCCTAGCAACCGAGCAGCGAGTTTTGCCACTGCAAGAGAGAGTATAAAGGGCACTATCTGTCACTTTGAGTGATTTATTGCCCTTGATTGACCACGCCCCTTTTTCCCACGCTAAGCCCCGCCCCTTTTTTCCCACGCTAAGCCCCGCCCCTTTTTCCCACGCTTAGCCCCGCCCCTTTTTCCCACGCTTAGATCCACCCCCTTTCCCCACGCTTAGTCCCGCCCCCTCCCACCCACTTCCGGAGAGGTCATGTGACCGTGGGAATTCCCACGGTACGGAACCCCTCCCATCCGAACCGGCACTGAAACCCCTCCCATTCGAACCGGTTCCGGTCTGGGCACGTGTTGTACACCTGTTACGAGCATCTGTCTTGATCAATGTAAAAAATGTTCAAAATAATGGAAAAACATTCAAAACAATACATTTTCAATCCTTTTAAGAAGGATAGCAGAAAACAGAGATAGGTTTAGTGTTTTTTATATTAACATGTAGTGATTTAAAACCATTAAATCCATTTATATCATTAAAACATAGTAATGCTCCATTTTACATAAAACATCTGTTTTAAAAAAGTGTTTTCAATCACAATAATAACTAAAACAGCGTGTATTAAAATTATATCAAGTAAATAGTTATGTTTTCTTAAAACATCTAACATCGCTTGTATTAAAATTACATCGCTTGTATTAAAATTACATCAAACAAATAGATCTAATATGTCTTCAGTGTTCACACACACTTGTAAGTTGTTTAAACTGCATTTCTTAAAGTTATCAAAGTGTTTTAGTTCTTAAAACATCTAACATCGGTTGTATTAAAACTATTTCTATCATACATTTACAACTATTTTCTATCATACATTTCACCTGTTACGGGTATCTGACTTGATCAATGTAAAAATGTTCAAAATGATGGAAAAACATTCAAAACAATACATTTTCAATCCTTTTAAGAAGGATGGCAGAAAACAGAGATAGGTTTAGTGTTTTTTATATTAACATGTAGTGATTTAAAACCATTAAATCCATTTATATCATTAAAACATAGTAATGTTCCATTTTACATAAAACATCTGTTTTAAAAAAGTGTTTTCAATCACAATAATAACTAAAACAGCATGTATTAAAATTATATCAAGTAAATAGTTATGTTTTCTTAAAACATCTAACATCGCTCGTATTAAAATTACATCGCTTGTATTAAAATTACATCAAACAAATAGATCTAATATGTCTTCAGTGTTCACACACACTTGTAAGTTGTTTAAACTGCATTTCTTAAAGTTATCAAAGTGTTTTAGTTCTTAAAACATCTAACATCGGTTGTATTAAAACTATTTCTATCATACATTTACAACTATTTTCTATCATACATTTAAAAAGGTGTACTTTTCACATAACACTCAGTGATTAAAAACCATTAAGTCATTTTTATATCATTAAAACACAGTGTAGACCTTTACCTTTACACATTATTTAGTAAAATGTTCCATTTTACATAAACCATATGTTTTAAAAAAGTGTTTGCAATCACAATAATAACTAAAACAGTGGGTGTTTAAATTATATCATGTAAATAGTTTTTTACTTAAAACATCTAAAGGCGGTTGTATTAAAATTACATCAAACAATAGTTCTATCTACATTTAAAGAAGATGTGTTTTTCACAATAACGCACGGTGCTTAAAGATGTATAAAGTTTAAGATACTATTGTCTTTAGTGTTCATACACATGAAAAAAGTTTAAAAGTGTTTTCTTAAAGTTATCAAAATGCGTTAGCATTAAAAACATCTAAAACCGTGTGTATTAAAATTATATCATGTAAATAGTTTTTTACTTAAAACATCTAAAGACGGTTGTATTAAAACTATTTCTATCATACATTTACGACTATTTTCTATCTACATTTAAAGAAGATGTGTTTTTCACAATAACACACGGTGCTTAAAACTATTAAAACAACTTATATCATTAAGATACTATTGTCTTTAGTGTTCATACACTGTGCTAATATTAAAATTATATCAAGTAAATAGTTGTTTTCTTAAAACGTCTAAAACCATGTGTATTAAAATTATATTATGCAAATACATCTAATTACTATATTTGAAGTTGCACTTTCCACAATTACACATCGTTTAAAAATATTAAAATGTTGTATAAAGTTAAAATACACATATCTTTAATGTTTATTACACATTTGTAAAAGGTTAAAATGCATTTTCTAAAAGTTATCAAAACGCTTTAGCATTAAAACTTCTAAAACAATGTGTAGTGCAATTTTATATCAAACAATAGATCTATTTTCTATTAAACAAATATTAAAGCATATCAAAACTTTATGTTAAAAATCACAATATCAAAAACACATGCATATTAAAAAACTCACTTACGTTTTTACATCCTGTTTTGTTATACTGTTTAAAGTTTAATCCATCACCAAAGATTTAATCCGTCACCAAAGGTATTAATCCAACAGCATTGGTATTTCCAACTCCAGAGGTTTAGAGATTTTAATTCCAAAAGCTGTGTAAATGTAATTTCCCGGGAGCTCTGCGAAACACGTCCGAACACCCCAGAGACAATCCCAAGACTGACTAGAAACTAACCTGACACAGACTCCACCCCTAGACCCTCCCACAACAGGTGATGAGGCGTGGGAACTCTGTTCCCACGCGCACACACGCACACGCATACGTCACACAAGCACTCCCACATAATGAAAGAAGAGACGCCCCTGTGCTCCGTTTGAAAAGCCGCAAACTCGACGTAGGCCTACATTCATGATGAGGCGTGGGAACTCTGTTCCCACGCGCACACACGCATACGTCACACAAGCACTCCCACATAATGAAAGAAGAGACGCCCCTGTGCTCCGTTTGAAAAGCCGCAAACTCGACGTAGGCCTACATTCTCTTGGAATTTAGGCTACGCTACTGCAGAGCCAGAACCAAAGACTCCAGAGAGATGCCTTGATGAAGCTATGATGGATTTAACTTTACCTCCGCGAAAATTAGGCTACAAGGATCGTGATTAACAAAATTAACCAGCCGGAACATGTGGAGTATATTTTACATTTGATTGATCAATGTGGATATAACGATAGAAGATTTACATGGAATACAACAGACCACCTTCGATTTGGTTTTCACAGAGCGAGATATTGGATTTTATTTTTTACCACATTATGGATTGGCATGAAAAGACTGAGGAGACGGATTAACAAATGAGGAATATACAGACTGCTCGTGGACCACGTTAATAAATACCCACGTATTAGGTTATAAGGTATATGTATAAATGTAATTAATGTAATAAATAATAAATATAACCTACTTACTATGCATATCCTTTGCATCCATCCTATATTGTTGGACATCCTGTATCCATTTAAATACACTGAAGCAGAGAAGTTAAATGTGAATCGGAGTTTTTACACGGTCCTTCGAACAGGATAAACATGACATGCACGACATAACACTGTACATATAACACAGGTAGATCACGTAACGATCAACGTGCAAACATAATTAACATTGTAAACATTAGATGGAATGCCTCATTATCTAAATTCTCTCTTATGAACGTATTATACAATAAAATATGCACATGTGTTTACAATTAGTTGCACGCACACACATATTCCTTAGTTAACAACACTTGATTTGAACTATTATTTACATTGAACAAGCGAAGTTCGCACTCACACACAAACACACTCCTACAATGTATTGTCTGTGGTAAGATCAGGGACTTGTTTTTAATTAAAGAAAGTTTCGTTTTTCACATATATTTGAAAAGTTCACCAACACATTTAAAAGTTTTAAAAAAGTTGTATAAAGTTATGGTTGGTATTCGTACATTTTACTACATTATCAGAACATGTTAGAGAAAGTTGTTACTTCTTTTTAATTCTGTATTTTTACAGACCTAAAACCATGATGCTTCAAAGTATGGAATATAAGTTTTTGAACATTTATAAGATTTTGAACATTTATAAATTTGTGTATTGCAAAAGCAGAAGTCTATTTTTTATTCTGTATTTTTACAGACCTAAAACCATGATTAGAAGTAGTCAAAGACAAACGATTTTGAACATTTATAAATTTGTGTGTTGCAAAAGCAGAAGTCTATTTTCTTTAAATAAAGATTTAACGTTTTAATTTCTTTAAATCAGTCTGATGACACACATTATTTCTGTGATTAATTGATTAGTAATGTTGCGAGAGGGGTTTCCTCACACGAGTAAAAGCACTTTAGATGTGTTTGTGACAAACACTATATCTTGTTTTAATTTTAACTAAATACATTTGAATGCTCTAAAGGTTTATACCTGAAGTTTAACATATTAATACATGGTAAAAGTTTTTCTTTTACTTCCTATCTACTTTCTAAATGCTTGTTACAACTCTTATTGCGAACAATCCACCCATGCATATGTTTTGATCTTGTAATGTTTAATCAAAATGTTGTAATTGGAGTGAAAATCACTAAGTCACTAAACAATAGTTACACCCTCTGTTTACGACGTCATGACGGATACGCCCCCTCCATCATCTTGCTCAGATAGCAGATGACACCGTTCACGGCTTGTTTCTCGGATTGTACAAGTTTGACATGATGTACCTGTACCATATTATTGTAATGCAAACACATTTGAAAATACAAACTCTTATACGCCTTTAAGTACTATAAGTGTTATGTGAAAAGTAAGACTTTTTAAAATGTAAATAGACCTATTGTTTGATGTAATTTTAAAACAAACGGTTTTAGATGTTTTAAGAAAACATAACTATTGACTTGATATAATTTGAATACACTCTGTTTTAATATTAACACATTTTTATAACTTTAAGAAAACACAATTTTAACTTTCTCATTGATGTTTTAAGTGTAATAACGCTAAAGATATGTGTATTTTAACTTTATACATCTTTAAACACTAGGTAATTGTGAAAAAAGTACATCTTCAAATATAGTAATTAGCTATATTTGTATGATATCATTTTAAAAACATATTGTTTTAGATGTTTTTAATGCTAAAACATTTTGATAAATTTAAGAAAACACAATTTAAAACTTATTTATTTAATTATTTAATTATTTTTTAATTTCATTAATTATTTATTTTTATGTCTAAACGTTTTTAACATTTTACAAGTGTATGGTGACCGCCAAAAACACACTTTTATACAGTACATAGTTTTAAACATGATTTTTAACACAATGTAGTTTTAATATCTACATAGTTTAATATGTTTTAATTTAAAAAATGTGTAATAACACTAAATATACTAAAACTACTACTTTTGTTCAAATATATGTTGGAAAATAGATCTATTGCTTAATATAAAATTTGAATACAACCTGTTTTAGATGCTTTATTAAGAAAACATAACTAATCTTTGTAACTGTGATATACACTTTAATATATGTAAATTTAATCTAAATTAAGCTTTGGTACCGAAATTGGTACAGAGAACCGTGAATTTTTACTGGTATTGGTACCGAATACTGAAATTTTGGTACCGTGACAACACTAATGTAAATTACAGTCACAATGCATCAGAAGTAACTGTAAGTCCAGCATGTCACCAGAGAGATATTATGGTGAGAGATATTTAGGTATGATAGTATGGTTTAGATTATTTATTTTGACATCTAAATATAAGCAATGTACCTATTGTATATAGGCCTAACCCCGCACGTCAGCTTTAAAACAGTAATCTACATTCTGAATAAACCATTGTTACGTCTGTAACATACATATTCTTTGAGGTTGGGGAACACTGTTTCCAATCACAGTTAAACAAAAACAAATAAACATACAGCAAGAAACACTGAGATAACACAAAACAGATCTAAGAACTCAATATGTTACATTGTCATTCTACAAATAATGTATTTACTGTTTTCAGTTACACCCCTCCCCCTCACAATGGTTCATTCCACCTGCACTGTCCGAGCTACGATCGTTAGTGTAGCGTCTCTCGCTTATTGCACTTGCAATGCAGTGTAGACAGTGTGACACACGCAGGCATGTCACATAAAGTCAGTGCATCAAAAACGGAAAGAAAAGAAGGAAAAGAGAAGACAGAGAACGCCAAAGTCGACAGTATGTGTCACAGTTTTTCAAAAAGAAAGGTAGCTTGCCTGTATTCCAAAACTTTCAGAGTTACTTATTTTTGTTGCTACATGACCCGCTTTTATCTAGCTAGCTTAGTAAAATAATTACTGAATTATGATTTACATCCAACAATAACAACATCTCTATTGTCTTGGGGGTTATCATGTCTCGTAGACGATAGGTGTGTTCGACATTGACTGCGGCTGGATGTAAGCGATCGGCGAGAGTAGCCGTGTGCAGGCGGGGAGGAGCTGCAAACGGAGACGTGAAGTCGGACACTTTCTGGTTCCCGTAGTGACAGCTCACGTGGTGTTTGTATAGCCTACTTTACCACAGCTGAAGTGAAATAAATGCAATATTTACAAAATACACAAATGTTTCAGAGACATTTTCATTCAATACTTTATGTACTGCTTCATACAGCGTCTGTTTGAAAAAGAATAAAGTTCAACATAAGTCTACAGCTACTATCAATGAAGTGTAATCAACGTTTTTTAATCAGTTTTATTTTGATAAACATAACACAATACATCTCGACTACATGAAAAGAGTGTTTACTGTTATAAAAAACTGATTTGTGAGCTTTAGTGGAACTAAATGTGTGAGAATAAACACGAAACGCACGTGATCGTCGTCATGCAGTGAGTCCAGCGAATCGTGGAACAGCTGTGTCGTCATCAGAGCTCCTGCAGCCGCTCTTCAGAAGCTGCGCTGGCTGAGTCCTCCGGCTACTCTCGAATCGCTCTCGCGCTACTTTGATGGCATACGTCACAGTCACGTGGCGTCGGCGCTGTATCAAGTCAGACAGAATTTCTAACCGGCATGCACTGCTTCAAGTCAGCCGCCGATCGGTTTGCGCAGAGCTGCATGAAGTCGAACAAGCCTACAGATTCAGCGGGTGCTGGCTGCACACACACACCTCCTCCTCCCCCACGTCCCCCCGTCCTCGTCTCAGCCAAACAAAGTGAGCCTGAGCGCGAAACTTCACGAAGATTGAAGCCTCTAAACACATCTTATCTACTGTGTTCACCACATGATGATAACTTTACAAAACTAAAAGTTATCTACACGCTTCAAAAATTACAAAATCAGTTTGCCGTGTATGTGTCCCGTGTTCTGTGAAGTCACAGTGCTGCTGCTATCGATGTTGTCAAACTTGACGTTCTTAATGTAAATAAAATGCCCCAGAAAAAATTATATCAAATTGAATAAAACATGTGTCTATAGTAACCATTTGCTATAAGGAGTTTACAAAATAGATATTTTAATATTTTATAATAGGCCAATAAAAATAATATGGTTATTATTACGTGTGTTTGACTTATACAGATGCAGAGTCGGCAATTGAGATAATAAATGTTCTCCCTTTTATGTAAACAAGTAGCCTACATATTTCTACATTTTTCTCTTGTTTGTTTGTACACATCTTTAGACAATTTATTTATGCAATGTGCTAAGTACCCTTTTTAAAGTATACAGGACATTTTTATTGGGTTAAATTTTATCTGTAAAAAATGTAGGAGGCCCCAGAAACTTTGTTTTCCATAGGCCCCAGAATTTCTGGAGGCACCCCAGCGTGTAAACACTTGGCATTGTTTAAACTCAATTTAAACAGCTTGTCTATTATTCAAAAGATGCTGTGAGGTATGGGTATAATACAAACCATTTGTCCATTTTTTTTAAATGCAGCTAAACAAAAGAATGAAGATCATTTAATTATTATTATTTAATACCTCCTAATGGTCTGGATTAGGGTTGCATGTTGTTTTTATGATCTCAGACATGGCCACAAAATATTTTTTAAAAACAATTTATTTAAACAATATATTGAGAGATAAACAGTATATTCATACATTGAAACGTTATACAATATATTCATACATTGAAATGTTAAACAATAAGTAAAAGTAAAACAATAGTAATGACATTAAAGTTTGTCTAACAGAAAATAAAATTTTTGCAGGCTGTGTTGTCTTCCTCTAGGATGTAGCTGAGTAGAGTTTCAACGATTTCGCAGACGGCACAGAGTTTCTCATTTTTTGAAAACAGTGACGCACATAGATCTGTTACAAACGTACACATACAGAGAACTCCAAACTCGTCCCTACAATCAAACACCACACCCAGAACTTTTCTGAGGATTACACAGATCGGCTCGTTGGCATTAAGACACACGATCGTAACATCATGCCATGAATTTGCTAGGCCTCTTACAATCATTTCATTTTTGAGTTTTGTTACACGTCTAGTATCTCCCGTACAGTCCTTATTCGAATCACACGCAGCATCGATGATCTTATGCATCAAGTCAACCATCTGGGCTCTAAAATAATCTTCAAACATAGAGTCTATGGTATCTCTTAAACGGCACTCTTTGCTCATGGCACAGTCAAACACCATAGGCTTGTTTGCAGCATCTTCAGAACTCAATGGGCAGTTATGCTCCATCGTGCTTTTAGTCCAAAGTTTTTAGATTTTTAGAACTCAACTTCATGGATGGTGTAAACTTTGTCTCCTATCCGATGTTGAAAGATTCGGATAGTTCCTGGAATGTCATGTGATTGAGTCGTTGCAGCACGATCATCCAAGTCTTGTGCATTAACATTCTGAAGTTGTGGGTTATGGGTCAGATCCTCCATAGTGATGTCAGTCGAAGAAGCACAATGCGTGTCATGCTCAGGTATATAAGAATGTTGAAGCGTTCTTTGGTTGTCCATGTAACAATCAGACAATGTTCCTTCAACCTTTGATCGCTGAGATGTTGTAGTAGTATACATGTCTATGCTGGAACTCGTACTGTCCTGTTAGGTCAGCTCTGTCAGGAGGTCACCGGCTCTGTGTCTCTCTGTGAGATTATCAGCTTGGGTATATAACCCCACTGGAGGGGCGTATCCGTCATGACGTCGTAAACAGAGGGTGTAACTATTGTTTAGTGACTTAGTGATTTTCACTCCAATTACAACATTTTGATTAAACATTACAAGATCAAAACATATGCATGGGTGGATTGCTCACAATAAGAGTTGTAACAAGCATTTAGAAAGTAGATAGGAAGTAAAAGAAAAACTTTTAGGCTACCATGTATTAATATGTTAAACTTCAGGTATAAACCTTTAGAGCATTCAAATGTATTTAGTTAAAATTAAAACAAGATATAACACATAAAACACATCATTACCGAATTCATTGTTTAATAACTTCAATAGTTATTAAGCACCAGCTGATTAAAGTTTTTTTCTTCAAACAATGTGACAGAAGTAATTTTATGATAAATCATCGTACACGGCTGCGATGTGTTTTGTTGCATGCACAGAATTTGAGGGTCACTTATAGATTTCAATTTAAGACATGTTTCACGATCCTTGTAAATGTTTTCTTTAGGTGTACATTAGGTGATGAGGGGAATTCCGGCGATAGCTGTGAGAGAGACGTACGCAAGACATTTCTACGGCTGATGACATTCTAAGAAAGCATAGTTGTTTCAAGGTTTGTTTTTCAAAGGAAAATAGACTTCTGCTTTTGCAACACACAAATTTATAAATGTTCAAAATCGTTTGTCTTTGACTACTTCTAATCATGGTTTTAGGTCTGTAAAAATACAGAATAAAAAATAGACTTCTGCTTTTGCAATACACAAATTTATAAATGTTCAAAATCTTATAAATGTTCAAAAACTTATATTCCATACTTTGAAGCATCATGGTTTTAGGTCTGTAAAAATACAGAATTAAAAAGAAGTAACAACTTTCTCTAACATGTTCTGATAATGTAGTAAAATGTACGAATACCAACCATAACTTTATACAACTTTTTTAAAACTTTTAAATGTGGTGGTGAACTTTTCAAATATATGTGAAAAACGAAACTTTCTTTAATTAAAAACAAGTCCCTGATCTTACCACAGACAATACATTGGGGGAGTGTGTTTGTGTGTGAGTGCGAACTTCGCTTGTTCAATGTAAATAATAGTTCAAATCAAGTGTTGTTAACTAAGGAATATGTGTGTGCGTGCAACTAATTGTAAACACATGTGCATATTTTATTGTATAATACGTTCATAAGAGAGAATTTAGATAATGAGGCATTCCATCTAATGTTTACAATGTTAATAATGTTTGCACGTTGATCGTTACGTGATCTACCTGTGTTATATGTACAGTGTTATGTCGTGCATGTCATGTTTATCCTGTTCGAAGGACCGTGTAAAAACTCCGATTCACATTTAACTTCTCTGCTTCAGTGTATTTAAATGGATACAGGATGTCCAACAATATAGGATGGATGCAAAGGATATGCATAGTAAGTAGGTTATATTTATTATTTATTACATTAATTACATTTATACATATACCTTATAACCTAATACGTGGGTATTTATTAACGTGGTCCACGAGCAGTCTGTATATTCCTCATTTGTTAATCCGTCTCCTCAGTCTTTTCATGCCAATCCATAATGTGGTAAAAAATAAAATCCAATATCTCGCTCTGTGAAAACCAAATCGAAGGTGGTCTGTTGTATTCCATGTAAATCTTCTATCGTTATATCCACATTGATCAATCAAATGTAAAATATACTCCACATGTTCCGGCTGGTTAATTTTGTTAATCACGATCCTTGTAGCCTAATTTTCGCGGAGGTAAAGTTAAATCCATCATAGCTTCATCAAGGCATCTCTCTGGAGTCTTTGGTTCTGGCTCTGCAGTAGCGTAGCCTAAATTCCAAGAGAATGTAGGCCTACGTCGAGTTTGCGGCTTTTCAAACGGAGCACAGGGGCGTCTCTTCTTTCATTATGTGGGAGTGCTTGTGTGACGTATGCGTGTGTGCGCGTGGGAACAGAGTTCCCACGCCTCATCATGAATGTAGGCCTACGTCGAGTTTGCGGCTTTTCAAACGGAGCACAGGGGCGTCTCTTCTTTCATTATGTGGGAGTGCTTGTGTGACGTATGCGTGTGCGTGTGTGCGCGTGGGAACAGAGTTCCCACGCCTCATCACCTGTTGTGGGAGGGTCTAGGGGTGGAGTCTGTGTCAGGTTAGTTTCTAGTCAGTCTTGGGATTGTCTCTGGGGTGTTCGGACGTGTTTCGCAGAGCTCCCGGGAAATTACATTTACACAGCTTTTGGAATTAAAATCTCTAAACCTCTGGAGTTGGAAATACCAATGCTGTTGGATTAATACCTTTGGTGACGGATTAAATCTTTGGTGATGGATTAAACTTTAAACAGTATAACAAAACAGGATGTAAAAACGTAAGTGAGTTTTTTAATATGCATGTGTTTTTGATATTGTGATTTTTAACATAAAGTTTTGATATGCTTTAATATTTGTTTAATAGAAAATAGATCTATTGTTTGATATAAAATTGCACTACACATTGTTTTAGAAGTTTTAATGCTAAAGCGTTTTGATAACTTTTAGAAAATGCATTTTAACCTTTTACAAATGTGTAATAAACATTAAAGATATGTGTATTTTAACTTTATACAACATTTTAATATTTTTAAACGATGTGTAATTGTGGAAAGTGCAACTTCAAATATAGTAATTAGATGTATTTGCATAATATAATTTTAATACACATGGTTTTAGACGTTTTAAGAAAACAACTATTTACTTGATATAATTTTAATATTAGCACAGTGTATGAACACTAAAGACAATAGTATCTTAATGATATAAGTTGTTTTAATAGTTTTAAGCACCGTGTGTTATTGTGAAAAACACATCTTCTTTAAATGTAGATAGAAAATAGTCGTAAATGTATGATAGAAATAGTTTTAATACAACCGTCTTTAGATGTTTTAAGTAAAAAACTATTTACATGATATAATTTTAATACACACGGTTTTAGATGTTTTTAATGCTAACGCATTTTGATAACTTTAAGAAAACACTTTTAAACTTTTTTCATGTGTATGAACACTAAAGACAATAGTATCTTAAACTTTATACATCTTTAAGCACCGTGCGTTATTGTGAAAAACACATCTTCTTTAAATGTAGATAGAACTATTGTTTGATGTAATTTTAATACAACCGCCTTTAGATGTTTTAAGTATAAAACTATTTACATGATATAATTTAAACACCCACTGTTTTAGTTATTATTGTGATTGCAAACACTTTTTTAAAACATATGGTTTATGTAAAATGGAACATTTTACTAAATAATGTGTAAAGGTAAAGGTCTACACTGTGTTTTAATGATATAAAAATGACTTAATGGTTTTTAATCACTGAGTGTTATGTGAAAAGTACACCTTTTTAAATGTATGATAGAAAATAGTTGTAAATGTATGATAGAAATAGTTTTAATACAACCGATGTTAGATGTTTTAAGAACTAAAACACTTTGATAACTTTAAGAAATGCAGTTTAAACAACTTACAAGTGTGTGTGAACACTGAAGACATATTAGATCTATTTGTTTGATGTAATTTTAATACAAGCGATGTAATTTTAATACGAGCGATGTTAGATGTTTTAAGAAAACATAACTATTTACTTGATATAATTTTAATACATGCTGTTTTAGTTATTATTGTGATTGAAAACACTTTTTTAAAACAGATGTTTTATGTAAAATGGAACATTACTATGTTTTAATGATATAAATGGATTTAATGGTTTTAAATCACTACATGTTAATATAAAAAACACTAAACCTATCTCTGTTTTCTGCCATCCTTCTTAAAAGGATTGAAAATGTATTGTTTTGAATGTTTTTCCATCATTTTGAACATTTTTACATTGATCAAGTCAGATACCCGTAACAGGTGAAATGTATGATAGAAAATAGTTGTAAATGTATGATAGAAATAGTTTTAATACAACCGATGTTAGATGTTTTAAGAACTAAAACACTTTGATAACTTTAAGAAATGCAGTTTAAACAACTTACAAGTGTGTGTGAACACTGAAGACATATTAGATCTATTTGTTTGATGTAATTTTAATACAAGCGATGTAATTTTAATACAAGCGATGTTAGATGTTTTAAGAAAACATAACTATTTACTTGATATAATTTTAATACACGCTGTTTTAGTTATTATTGTGATTGAAAACACTTTTTTAAAACAGATGTTTTATGTAAAATGGAGCATTACTATGTTTTAATGATATAAATGGATTTAATGGTTTTAAATCACTACATGTTAATATAAAAAACACTAAACCTATCTCTGTTTTCTGCTATCCTTCTTAAAAGGATTGAAAATGTATTGTTTTGAATGTTTTTCCATTATTTTGAACATTTTTTACATTGATCAAGACAGATGCTCGTAACAGGTGTACAACACGTGCCCAGACCGGAACCGGTTCGAATGGGAGGGGTTTCAGTGCCGGTTCGGATGGGAGGGGTTCCGTACCGTGGGAATTCCCACGGTCACATGACCTCTCCGGAAGTGGGTGGGAGGGGGCGGGACTAAGCGTGGGGAAAGGGGGTGGATCTAAGCGTGGGAAAAAGGGGCGGGGCTAAGCGTGGGGAAAAGGGGCGGGGCTTAGCGTGGGAAAAAGGGGCGGGGCTTAGCGTGGGAAAAAGGGGCGTGGTCAATCAAGGGCAATAAATCACTCAAAGTGACAGATAGTGCCCTTTATACTCTCTCTACTGCAAGCACCATTTCACATTTTCTCCTGGAAATGTACATTCTAGTTAATGGTGCTTGCCTATGGCAAAGCAACATTAGTGTTATTGTGCATACTTATTATTCTTATTCTTCTTATTCCGCCGCTTTTTCGGCGCGTAACTCGTCCCGCAGTTTTGGTCACAGACCCACGAAAGAGGCATCAAATCATGGGGATTATTCGGGAATGGTGTGCTATGACTTTTATAAGCGATCGGGGGTACGATGTTCGCCCCAGGGGCGAAAAACCGGCCGAAAAATCCCATAGACGTAACATTGCGACAAACTTTGACTCGTCGTAGCTCGGAACGAGGATGTCGCAGAAACGTGTAATTTACCACATTTGAAGAGGCTGATAGGCTCTGTAAGAACATACCACAAAATGGGGTAAAAGTTGCACCCCTGGGGGGCAGGAGCGGCCCAAAGTTGCCCCATTGACTTACTATGGTGTAGGACGGCCCATGAAATGGGCCGTCCTACACCATAGAAACCGCTTTTATATTGAACATAACTCTGGATCACAGTGTCGTAGAGACAAGGGGGCGGGCTCATTTTACTCAGACGGCCAATCAGTGTCTCAGGATTATTGTGAAGCTATCAGGCCACGCCCTAGCAACCATTTAGAGCTCCTTAGCAACAAGTTCCATAGACTTCCATTAAAAGATATCAAAGGGATATCTCAGGATATAAGTGTCATAGAAACATGAGGGTGGGCTCGTTTGACTCGGGCCTGCAAACAGCCAATCCTGAATCGCCTCAACACTTACTGGCCACGCCCTAGCAACCATTGTCGAGCACCTTAGCAACCAAAATCCAAAAAGGGATATCTTCCATTCTGAATGTCACAGAGGCATGGGAGTTGGTTTATATCATTCATACTGACAAGCAGCCTTTGGAGTTTCATGATTGGCAGCTGCCAAGCCACTCCCTAGCAACCAAACAGAGTACCCTAGCAACCATTTTGCAAGACCTATATCTCTACATGTAAACATCGTATAGAGATGGGGGTTGGTTTATACATTCACATTGACTTTGGAGCTTCATGATTGGCAGCTGCCAAGCCTCTCCCTAGCAACCAAACATAGTACCCTAGCAACCGTTTTGCAAGACCAATATCTCTATATCAGAACATCGTATAGAGATGGGGGTTGGCTCTTTTGACTCA
Source organism: Chrosomus eos (assembly GCA_036326025.1). Taxonomy (NCBI): domain Eukaryota; kingdom Metazoa; phylum Chordata; class Actinopteri; order Cypriniformes; family Leuciscidae; genus Chrosomus; species Chrosomus eos. The sequence goes on from JAZAVI010000252.1 coordinate 36,686, forward strand.
TGCTAGCAAACAGGACTTGCTACATGCTACACATGCTAGCACTGAATAGCTACATGCTAATATTGATTAGCTAAGTGTTAAATCATGCCAAGAAAATGCTACAAATTCCATAGTAACCATCTGTGACATCTACCAACCACCTAGTAACACCATAGCAACCACCCAGAATACCCTAGCAACCGCCTAGCAACCACCCAGAATACCCTAGCAACCGCCTAGCAACGCCCTAGCAACTACCCAGAATACCCTAGCAATCGCCTAGCAACCACCCAGAACACCCTAGCAACCGCCTAGCAACCATCCAGAATACCCTAGCAACCGTCTAGCAACGCCCTAGCAACCACCCAAAACACCCTAGCAACCGCCTAGCAACCACCCAGAACACCCTAGCAACTGCCTAGCAACCACCCAGAACACCCTAGCAACCGCCTAGCAACGCCCTAGCAACCACCCAGAATACCCTAGCAACCGCCTAGCAACCACCCAGAACACCCTAGCAACCGCCTAGCAACCATCCAGAATACCCTAGCAACCGCCTAGCAACACCCTAGCAACCACCCAGAACACCCTAGCAACCGCCTAGCAACCACCCAGAACACCCTAGCAACCGCCTAGAAACCACCCAGAATACCCTAGCAACCGCCTAGCAACGCCCTAGCAACAACCCAGAATACCCTAGCAACCGCCTAGCAACCACCCAGAACACCCTAGCAACCGCCTAGAAACACTATAGCAACCACCCAGAACACCTAGCAACTGCCTAGCAACCACCCAGAATACCCTAGCAACCGCCTAGCAACGCCCTAGCAACCACCCAGAATACCCTAGCAACCGCCTAGTAACCACCCAGAACACCCTAGCAACCGCCTAGCAACCATCCAGAATACCCTAGCAACCGCCTAGCAACGCCCTAGCAACCACCCAGAACACCCTAGCAACCGCCTAGCAACACCCTAGCAACCATTCAGAACACCCTAGCAACCGCCTAGCAACGCCCTAGCAACCACCCAGGACACCCTAGCAACCACATAGCAACCAACCAAAACACCCTAGCAACCGCCTAGCAACCACCCAGAACACCCTAGCAGCCACCTAGCAACCGCTTAGCAACCATCCAGAACACCTTAGCAACCACCTAGCAACGCCCTAGCAACCACCCAGAATACCCTAGAAACCACCTAGAACACCCTAGCAATGCCCTAGCAACCACCCAGAACACACTAGCAACCACCTAGCATCACCCTAGCAACCGCCTAGCAACCACCCAAAACACCCTAGCAATGCCCTAGCAACCACCCAGAACACACTAGCAACCACCTAGCATCACCCTAGCAACCGCCTAGCAACCACCCAGAATACCCTAGTAACTGCCTAGCAACTTCCTAGCAACAATCCAGAATACCCTAGCAACCGCCTAGCAACCACCCAAAATACCATAGCAACTGCCTAGCATCACCATAGCAACTACCTAGAACACCCTAGCAACCATATAGAGTTCCCTAGTAACCATACAAATACATGAATAAGCCATATCTCAGCACCAGAACAGCGTACAGACATCGTTGTTGGCCCGTATGCAATCATGTGCAACCGGGTGGTGTTTTTTGCCACTGCAAGCACCATTTCACATTTTCTCCTGGAAATGTACATTCTAGTTATTAATGGTGCTTGCCTATGGCAAAGCAACATTAGTGTTATTGCTCATACTTATTCTTCTTCTTCTTCTTCTTCTTCTTCTTCTTCCACTTTTTTTTCGGCGCGTAACTAGTCCCGCATTTTTTGTCACAGACCCATGAATGAGGTGTCAAATCGTGCGGATTATTCGGGAATGGTGTGCTATGACTTTTATAAGCGATCGGGGGTACGATGTTCGCCCCAGGGGCGAAAAACGGCCCAAAAAAAACGCATAGACTTAACATGGGGAAAAACTTTGACGAATCATAGCTCAGAGATCAGATTTCACAGAAACGTGTGATTTGCCACATTTGAAGAGGCTGACAGGCTCTTTAAGAACTTACCCCTAAATGGGGTAAAAGTTGCACCCCTGGGGGGCAGGAGCTGCCCAAAGTTGCCCAAAAAACCCCATTGACTTAACATGGTGAAAAACTTTGAAGAGTCATAGCTCAGAGCTCAGATTTCACAGAAATGTGTGATTTGCCACATTTGAAGAGGCTTACAGGCTCTGTAAGAACATACCTCACAGTGGGGTAAAAGTTGCACCCCTGAGGGGCAGGAGCTGCCCAAAGATGCCCCCATAGACTTACTATGGTGTAGGACGGCCCATGAAATGGGCCGTCCTACACCATAGAAACCGCTTTTATATTGAACATAACTCTGGATCCCAGTGTCGTAGAGACAAAGGGGCGGGCTCATTTTACTCAGACGGCCAATCAGTGTCTCAAGATCATTGTGAAGCTATCAAGCCACGCCCTAGCAACCATTTAGAGCTCCTTAGCAACAAGATCCGTAGACTTCCATTAAAAGAGATCAAAGGGATATCTCAGTATATAAGTGTCATAGAAACATGAGGGTGGGCTCGTTTGACTCGGGCCAGCAAACAGCCAATCCTGAATCACCTCAACACTTACTGGCCACGCCCTAGCAACCATTATCGAGCACCTTAGCAACCAAAATCCAAAGAGGGATATCTTCCATTCTGAATGTCACAGAGGCATGGGAGTTGGTTTATATCATTCATACTGACAAGCAGCCTTTGGAGTTTCATGATTGGCAGCTGCCAAGCCACTCCCTAGCAACCAAACAGAGTACCCTAGCAACCATTTTGCAAGACCTATATCTCTACATGTAAACATCGTATAGAGATGGGGGTTGGTTTATACATTCACATTGACTTTGGAGCTTAATGATTGGCAGCTGCCAAGCCACTCCCTAGCAACCAAACAGAGTACCCTAGCAACCGTTTTGCAAGACCTATATCTCTGCATCAGAACATCGTATAGAGATGGGGGTTGGCTCTTTTAACTCATGCTAGCAAACAGGACTTGCTACATGTTACACATGCTAGCAGTGAATAGCTACATGCTAATATTGATTAGCTAAGTGTTAAATCATGCCAAGAAAATGCTACAAACTCCATAGTAACCATCTGTGACATCTACCAACCACCTAGTAACACCATAGCAACCACCCAGAACACCCTAGCAACCGCCTAGCAACGCCCTAGCAACCACCCAGAACACCCTAGCAACCGCCTAGCAACGCCCTAGCAACCACCCAGAATACCCTAGCAACCGCCTAGTAACCACCCACAACACCCTAGCAACGCCCTAGCAACCATCCAGAATACCCTAGCAACCGCCTAGCAACGCCCTAGCAACCACCCAGAACACCCTAGCAACCGCCTAGCAACACCCTAGCAACCATTCAGAACACCCTAGCAACCGCCTAGCAACGCCCTAGCAACCACCCAGAAAACCCTAGCAACCGCCTAGCAACCACCCAGAACACCCTAGCAACCGCCTAGCAACGCCCTAGCAACCACCCAGAATAGTCTAGCAACCGCCTAGCAACCACCCAGAACACCCTAGCAACCGCCTAGCAACCATCCAGAATACCCTAGCAACCGCCTAGCAACGCCCTAGCAACCACCCAGAACACCCTAGCAACCGCCTAGCAACCACCCAGAATACCCTAGCAACCACCTAGCAACGCCATAGCAACCACCCAGAATACCCTAGCAACCGCCTAGCAACCACCCAGAACACCCTAGCAACCGCCTAGCAACCATCCAGAATACCCTAGCAACCATTCAGAACCCCCTAGCAACGCCCTAGTAACCACCCAGAATACCCTAGCAACCGCTTACCAACCACCCAGAACACCTTAGCAACCGCATAGCAACCGCCTAGCAATGCCCTAGCAACCACACAGAACACCCTAGCAACCAACCAAAACACCCTAGCAACCGCCTAGCAATCACCCAGAATACCCTAGCAACCGCCTAGCAACGCCCTAGCAACAACCCAGAATACCCTAGCAACCGCCTAGCAACCAACCAGAACACCCTAGCAACCGCCTAGAAACAGTATAGCAACCATCCAGAATACATTAGCAACCACCTAGCAATGCCCTAGCAACCACCCAGAATACCCTAGCAACCACCTAGCAACCACCCAGAACACCCTAGCAACCACCTAGCAACACCATAGCAACCACCCAGAATACCTTAGCAACCGTCTTGCAATGCCCTAGCAACCACCCAGAATACCCTAGCAACCACCTAGCAACCACCTGAACACATGAATAAGCCATATCTCAGCACCAGAACATCGTACAGACATGTTTGTTGGCTCGTATGCAATCATGTACCACACCCTAGCAACCGAGCGGTGAGTTTTGCCACTGCAAGCACCATTTCACATTTTCTTCTGGAAATGTACATTCTAGTTGTACATGCACTTTTACAAGTTGATTGTACTGAAATGTGTGTTGGCAGTGCCTGTACACAGCCATCAAATAATGATAAAAATCCATCCAGTGGTTTTGTTTTAATCTCCTTATATGTTTTTCCCTGCCTCAAATCGAGCCTGTGACGTCACAAGCTCGCACGCCCCTCCCACGATTGTTGATTGACAGCAGCGTTTCAACACAGACCCGCCCTCGCTCGTGAGTGAGCTGTCAATCATAGTTCGTCATTGTTGATACACTGGAGCAGAATGGCGCCTAAGCGATTGTGGTGTTCTGTTCTTGGGTGTAATAAGGAACACAGCAGTCACTTTAATGTTCCTAAATCCGAACCGCTGAAGACGCAGTGGCTGAGTTTTGTTTATAAAGGGAATCCGACGAGCAACGTCAATGCGCTCATGTTTGCGCAAATCATTTCTCACCAGACTGCTTTTTAAACGAGGCGAGGGTCAATATAAATCAGGTTTTGCTAAGAACCTGCTACTGAAAAAGGAATCGGTACCAACTATTCGTGTTCCTGCTGGACCTCCAGAAGAAGTGAGTGTAACGTTTTATTAACCTTTATATATTAATCTTTGCAAATCCCTTGCATGCTTCACGATGATTGTGGCTAATGTTTACACTCAGGGTGCATTACAGCATGTATTCTATGTAACGTTACGACGTTCTCAATGTAATTCATAATCCCACGTTAATAATGAAATACGCGTTTTAGTTATTGTGTTATTAAAAACTGTGTACGCAGGTGTTACAGTTAACAGGAATATTAACAGGAATAATGCAGTTACAATACTATAGATGCACTTAAAAGTTTTCTTAAAACATAAAACATTTTCGTACTGCACTAAACATAAACATACAACAAATTCTTAGGTATCCTTCAACTATTGCTAGAATCATTACTGACCTCATGTCAGTTTCAGTCACGATAGTTGTACCTAACACTGAGATAACGTCACGCACAGTGTTGTGCAAGTTACTTCCAAACTGGAATACATTATATATTACATGTTACTGTTATTTAAAAGTAATTCATTACGTTACAATATTACTGTCTCAGAATTGTAATGCGTTACATTACTCCTGTATTACTTTTGAGTTACTTTCACCAAAATAACTATACAGAAGTAGAACTTAACATTCTTAAATGACTACGGCTTTAACGATATGCGATATGAAACCGAAATCGCGACACTCAGATCCACGAACCTGCAGAATCGCGACACACCCCTTCCAACTCCAAGAGTTATCCATACCGTCCAGATCCAATGCTACCACATCTTTAAATTACTATTATTATTATTTGAAGTTAACTTAACATTATAAAAAACATAGACCTACTACACCACAAAACAAGTTGAGGATAAATTATTTAAAATTTGGGAATTCCAGCGTTATGGTCTTGACATTTGCTGTCAAAACTTGAAAAATAAATTATCAGAAAATCCATTAATACCAAAATATTGAAACGTCTGTTCAGTTCAGTTCAGTTCATCTTTATTCGTTTCCCGAAGGCAATTTGGTTGAAGCAAGACAGGCATACACATAAAAACACTGTCATACACATTCACAAATAAATACATTTACATAGAGTTTAAAAACTTTACAACTGATGGAACAAATGAATTTTTAAAACGATTTGTTTTACTAAGCGGCATTCTATACCGACTACCAGACGGAAGAAGATCGAACTCATAATACAGGGGTTCTGACTTCAGGCAGAATGTTCTGTGCTTTACCCAAAGCCTGTCTATGATATAACTGAGCCATGGTCATCTGCTTCCTCCCCGTTATTTTATTTCCTTGGATAACTATCCTCTCAATTCGATTTTTATTTTTCACACTCAAGAGAATTGAACCAGCACAACAAAGAATAGGATATGCACGACTCAATATAGGATCTATAAAACATACACATCAATGTTTTATCCACATTAAATGACCTTAATTTTCGCAAACAATGCAACCTTTGCTGTCCCTTCTTACACAAGGCATCAGTATTTGCGGAAAAAGTCAGTTTACTATCTAATATAGTACCCAAGTACTTGTACTGTTCAACACTCTGGATACCCTCACCATTTATACTTATTTGCTTATCATCAATCAATTTCCCTCTCAATCTAAAATCAATACTCATCTCTTTAGTCTTCGAGACATTGAGTTTTAAAAAAGCATTCGGACACGAAGCAGCAAAGTCATCAACCACAGGACCATGCATAGAATCCTCCTCACTCAATAAGCTAACAATTACAGAGTCATCAGCAAATTAAGATGTGCCTATTACTAAAACCACTCTTACAGTCATTAGTGTACAGAATAAATAATAAGGGAGAGAGGACGCATCCTTGAGGTGATCCAGTGGATGACACCAACCATTCAGAATAACAGTCATTTACTTTGACTCTCTGTTTTCTCTGTACAAGGACATCTAAAATCCAGCCTACCAAATTATAATCCAACCCAAATTCGTTAATGAGTTTATCAAATTAAAACATGTGGCTGAATATTGTTAAAAGCCGATGAAAAATCAATAAAAAGTAATTTGACAAAAGTTTTTGGCTTCTCTAAATGTTGAAATACTAAATGTACGAGAGTTGCAACAGCATCTTCTACACCTCGTTTATTTCTGTACGCAAATTGAAGAGGGTCCAGAAAACTCTTAGTCTTTTTCATAATTTCTCTCTTAACTAATTTTTCTAGGCATTTCATCACTAAGGATTTAAGTGCCACAGGTCTAAAATCATCTACTAACTGTGCATTCTGCTTTTTTTGCAATGGAATGACAGTAGACTGCTTCCACCGCGCAGGCACTTTTTGCATTTGTAGGGACCAGACAAAAATTTCATAAAATATAGGTTCTAGCTGCTCAGCACATTTCTTAAGTAAACATCCTCCTATATTATGGCCTTCCTAATTTTACATTGTTTAAAAACTGTTATCAAATCCCCTACGTCAAAAGGGACACAACCAAACTCTCTATTTATCCAACACTTATTTTTTAAATCCTCAATTTCTGATTTAAAATCATACGTATCAAATCTCATATAAAATTTATTAAATTCCTGTGATAAAGCTGCATCTGAACTGAATCCTTTTAAACTAATTGTATTTTTTATTTTCCTCTTATCCTGACCTGTGATTAAATGCATCCCCTCCCAGACAGAACCTAAATTCCCCTCTTTCAATTTGAACTCAAGATCTTCCTTATATACTGTTTATCCATAGGCTCCTCCCTGAAAGGAGTCCAGACATTAGAAAAATATCAGTCTACACATTGTAACGGTCACATTGTGTTTTATTGCAATCTCAGTTAAAATGAGAACTGCGCATGTGCGTGTCAGTTAATTTTTGACAAGTGAGGAGAGGAGATAACCGCTCTTTTTGTATTCTTTCTTTTATTTCCTTTTATATTGTGACCAGAGTTGGATGTTTCTTTGTATACTTTTTCCTCACTCGATCCCCATGTGTGCGGACGAGTGTGTGACGTAAAGTTATTTTATTAAACGCGGGGAAAATACGACATCTCTCGTCTCTCGTGCTTATTTTCCTCCGACACCTGTTTTTATCTCTCTGGGCAACATTTCAACTTTGCGTTACAACATGCATTTTATATTTAATATTAGGGAAATAGACAGTCATGCGTGACAAAAAAAATCTTTAACTTTTAGGAGGCAACGATTTTTGTTGTTGTAATTTTGTGAATTACACTGCGCAAATCGGATGAAGAAGGGTTGGCTCTCCACAGAACATAAAATATTCATTTTATTTTAGTTTTCGTGTTGGCATTTATGAGGAAAAAACAATGTTACAGATGTGACAGTTCTTCGTTACGGACGCGACAGCTCTGAAGCGGCACTAAAAGATGCTTTAATACTTTCACAAAGACCTTACACAGAAGACACAAAGCCTTTCTTTAAAGTGAATTTCGTTTTGTATTAATTGTATCTTAATTTTAATCAATGTTTCATCAACCAATTGTCTGGATTTTATAAATAAGAAGTAGGCTAAATATAGCAGACAATTGCAAATAATCACGACACGGAGGACAATTCACTCATATGAACCGAAACTCAGCGTATAAGGTAGCCTATTCAAAAATAGAATTTTTTTATTTTTTAGATAAAAATATATCTATATTGAAATGTCTACGTGTAAAACAGAACAATTCAAAACGAAAGAAAACAGAATGCTCTCTGCTTATGAAATGAAATGTGCATTTCTCTCTGGTGCACTAGCCTACTGCGAAGATCGCGAGTCAGCATCGTCAACTTCATCTTGACTTTATTAATAAACAATTAAAATGTCTCCTTGCTATATTTGACATATTCATAATCATTGCTTTTGCCGGTTCTTTGTGACAGCTTTTAGGTGCTTTATCGGCAGCGCCGCCGCCCTTAAATGAACGTGTCACCACCGCATCAAAAACATGATTGCATGATGAAAACATGAAAAATACCACATAAACATAGCCTATCTGTTTAGAAAGAAAACACAGAACGAATAGCCTAATGCGCATCTGGCCAGCGAGCACAGAGGCCGAAATCATACCTCACGGCACTCCTGTAAAAAATAAATCGCTAATTCGCAATACAAATATATCAGACGCTGCCATATAGTTTTTATTAACAGACTTGGACACCACAGGCAGCTATTGACTGACCACGAACTGGGAATTTAGCCTACTTGCATTTTTCATTTGTTAATGTCTCGCGGTCTTGCTGTGTATTTTTTTTTTTCTTTTTTTACAATTAAAACTACAAGTCTGTTGTAACTTGTAACGCAAGCCTTACTGAACATGTACCGAGTAAAATATTACTGAAAATTGATTAGTAATGCCTTACACTACTGCGTTACAGCAAAAAGTAATATGTTACTGTAATGCATTACTTTTGACCAATTACAGGCTGATCCGTCGTAAACATTGGGTGCGTCATTGGGTCATTACGCACACACCAAGGGAGAGAGTGAGTGAGAGAGAGAGAGAGAGAGACGCACAGAGACCATAGGACGGAGACGCAGGTTTCACAGAGAACACAGAGTAATAGATGAAATTGAGCGCTGAATGATGGATTTTCAGGAGAACAGAGCTTTTTGACAGATGAGGAACTAGATTACCAGGATAGACCCAGCTGAAGTGCCATTTATTTATTTACTATAAAAAAGTATTATAGAAGTATGAATGTAGTATAAAAAGAATAGAATAAATAAAATAATAAATAAAATAAATAAAATATAAATGCAAAGCCTGTGATGTGGCCCTCTTTGTGATTGCTGATAGGAACTGTTTTGAGGCTTGGCACCAGTGAATTTCATGAACGCCTGGACTTCTTTTGGAAAAATGTAAATAGTTTTGGTTCTGTACAAGTTATAATCTTTATTCCTGTGCTCCAGGACTCCAAAGACATGAACAAACTGTTTTCCAGAGGAAATTTGCTTAGCTTTTATTTATTTCTGTGTGATTTCAATAAATATTTGAGTGATTCAATTTCCGATTTATTTTTTCATTTGTCTTTATGGTCCCATAACTTATTTTACATTCAGGTGACATCAATGTAACACAAATGTGCTGAAAGTTCAATTTGTCCTGAAAAAAAAAGAGGTGTGTCAATTGTCTTTGCACAAAAGGGTTGATGTTTTACAAGCCTTTTTAGTTAATAACACCAGACGGAAAATTTATTGTAAAAATACCCTTAGGTCTCTGAGGGTTAAACACATAGCGTTTGTATCTCACAACTCTAACGTTACCCTGCCAGTACATACAAAAATAGATCAAAGTGACATTGATAACCAACCATTCAGAAACGCCCTGTTCGAGCCTTAATTGTCGAACTTCTTCGGGGCCGTCATCTTGTTTCGGGTCCGACTCCGGTTCAAACTGATACGGTTGCACAGATGTATCCTCAGAGAGAATCCCGCTGCCATAATAAACCCTCAACTACTGTTGTCAAGGCAACACTCCACGTGCGTTGTGTCAAAGCGCCCACAGAACAGAGGGGCGGAGTCAGCGAAGCTCATTATCATTTAAAGGCACATACACTTAAACGGCGTGCTGAAAACAGAGCTGTTTTTGACCAGGTAAAATGAGTGTTTTCCTAAAATACTAATGAGAATTTTTAATAAAAGTATATTACAAAGTTTTCATTTAGACCCTAAAGATTCATATTAACTTGTACAAAAATGGCATTATATGACCCCTTTAAAAACTGAATGACATTAGGGGTTTTCTGGTTTCCTTCATTTCATCCCCAGCTCAACCCAGCATACACACTAAACACACACACTTCAGGTTCACATTTGATGAGCTTTACTGATGTGATGAATAGTTTGTCGTTTCACACAAACTCTACAAATATGTCTATTGAAAAATAACTATCATTTTAACATTGGTTCTACTAACTCCAGATTTTTTGATACCTTTTCCGAACACCAGCTTGATTGTGAGTTCACACAGACGGCTCCTGTAACAAACACACAACCTTCTTTTCCTGACCGCTAACTCCATGTGTTCCTGTTCGATCAACACTCATCAGATGGGTTAGATTAGATTCAACTTTATTATCATTCAATAAAGTAACAGGTACTTGGACAACTAAATGTAATTAATCTAATGTAAATTATTTCCAAATGGCCATCTCTAACATATCTGGTTGCACTTCTCTCTGAACTTTCATAAACCAATATAAGTCATCAATAAATAATAATAAAACAAGCTTCACATCAAGAGCAAAAAAAAAGAAAGAAGGTAAAACCAAAAAGTCCCAAATATCCAGATAATTTACAGAGGTCTTGAAAATACTTGGAAAGATCTAAAAAAAGAAAGAGGGAAATCTTTGAATCTACTCTGGGAGAGTTCATCGTGTTGCCGCACTGTGAGGCAAACCTGTCAATGACTCTTTGCTGTTCAATCTTTTCAAATCACAAACTCCGCTCACAAGAGAAGCTGTATTCTCCATTGTGGGTTTGAAATAAATAAATAAATAAATAAATAAATAAAAGCAGGGGACCATTGCCTAGATAAGTAAGTTGATACAACAACAGATAGCTGGTTTGCATTCTCTGTTACTTTAGCTCAACATTTTCCAGAACAACAAAACAAACAAAAAACAAGACAGAGGTCATTATGGACTGTCCCTAGTCTCTCACCTGAATCTGTCTTCTTTCTTTTAAAGAACTGTCATATGTCCATTGCTCACTGGCAGGCCACACACACACACACACACACACACACACACACACACACACACACACACACACACACACACACACACACACACACACACACACACACACACACACACACACACACACACACACACACACACACATGTTTGTTTTTGTGATATATGAGGACATTCCATAGGCGTAATGACTTTTATACTGGACAAACTATATATTCTGTCCCCCTACACTGCCCCTGTCCCTAAACCTACCCCTTACAGGAGACATGCTGGATTTTTACATTTTAAAAAAACATTGTTTTTTATGTTTTTTAAGCAATTTGAAATATGAGGACTCATGCAATGTCCTCATATATCACGTGTAAATTGTAATACCAGTGTAATACCCATGTCATTATACACATTTGTGTCCTCATATATCACAAAAACAAGTACACACACACACACCACACGCACACACACACACACACACACACACACACACACACACACACACACACACACACACACAGAGAGAGAGAGAGAGAGATTTTTTTTACTTTTACAAGACCTTTAATTTACAGTTAAAAAAAGAGATTAACATGATTCGACAATTATACGCACACATACGTGCGGTCTGTGTTTGTGTTTGGAGCTCCGTCGAATTGATTCATTAATCCTTGATTTTCTGGACACTGTCAAAACGGCAATCAAGAAATGTACCGATGACTTTAACCCTCAGAAGTAGCTGTTACACATTGTAGAACATAATGCAGAATCTAGCAGTCAAAACTGATTCATTGTTGATCAAACCTTTTTCAGCAGCTATCAGGGACAGGAGAGTTCATGCAGTCTGGACGGTGTAAACGTTGCAGATGTCTGGTTAGGCTAGTGCACATGGATCATGGACAGGAGTCGTCCCATATTCGATTCCAATTCAAGTATTTCAACTGAACTTTGCTCTCCTCTCAGAGTTAACCATCGAGTCATCTCCTCCCACCACATGTGTACGTTTTTAGAGTTGATCACTATCTTACTCTTTACTGTAGATACAACTTACTGTATATGTAGGTCAATTTGGCATTATCAATCACTAGAATATACGGCTGCCTGCAAGTTATCGCGCTAAATCGCGTCTGCCTGCTGATCGCTGATTGGCTATAAGTGCGTGCGTGCTCGTCGGTGACGTCAACACCAACGCCAGCTGACTCTGCATGGGTGTGTTTGTCATGATGACAGCACATGCACACTTTAGTTTCGTTTTTTTAACCAATTAGACTTTAATAAGTAGATGTTTGAAAACCGCCAAACTGACCCCAAACCAGCCCAAATTTTGTCCACCCGCCCAAACCCTTTTTTACCCGCACAATCAAATTCAAAACCGCCCAATTGGGCGGGAACCCGCCCAATCTGGCAACACTGTTTACCACTCAATTATAAACAGGCACTTTCTATTTATATATCGTGTGAACTTATCCTCGATAATATTCCTTGTAAAAAACAATCGGATTGCTTTGATATCGCTACTTAGATCCAACTTTCCGAATCTCGGCTACTAGCCTTTAGCCCGCTAGCATTTCACGCGTGGCCTCGCGCCGTCTCATCTTTTACACCCGTTTCTCTGAAAGCTTCTCTGAAAGTACAGACACACGTTGATTGTGCTTAGAGCCCGCATCAACGGGGCATAAGCACATGCGCGTGCGGTCTGTGTTTGTGTTTGGAGCTCCGTCGAATTGATTCATTAATCCTTGATTTTCTTCTTTACCACTCAATTGTAAACAGGCACTTTCTATTTTTATATCATGTGAACTTATCCTCGATACTATTCCTTATAAAAAAAAAACAATCGGATTGCTTTACTGTTTACTATTACTACTAATTTACTGTTCATCTGTTATAATGGCGAACATATCGGATGTGTGTCTAACGTTACCTCTGAGTGCAGGTGAGGACACATTCGAGCTGATTTCGGTACGATTGGAGCTGGAGTCGGTGGAGAAGCAGATCCGTGTTCTGCTGGAGAAGCAAGCCGAGCTGCGAGATCGGCGATCAGCGCTTGAAACATCACGCGCCGATGCTCACAAGTCAGTGGTTAGTAACTTTGTGACTTTGACTCCGACTTCGTCTACTCCGTGCGTTTCTCTGCCCAGGAGGACGCGATCATCTCTGCCTTCAATCACTCCTGCACCCTGGGTCACGACACGAGCCAGGACCAGAGCAAGAACCTCTCCCCACCTCCCGGTCTTCGAGATCTCCACCCGGAACCGCTTCTCCCCTCTTCGCGAGTCGGAACGCGACGACGCCGTGATCATCGGCACTTCCATGGTCCGCCATGTCCGTGCTACCTCGGGTAAAGGTAAGGTGCGCACTCACTGCTTTCCTGGTGCTCGTGTTCTTGATGTCGCTGCGCAGGTTCCCGAGATCCTGAACGGTGACGAGCGCGTCGGAGCTGTCGTGCTGCACACGGGGACGAATGACATCAGGCTGCGGCAGACGGAGGTTCTGAAGAAGGACTACCGAAGCCTGATCGAGACGGTACGCAGCACATCGCCTAGAGCAACGATCGTCGTGTCTGGACCGCTTCCCACGTACCGACTTGGACAAGAAAGGTTTAGTAGATTATTTGCTTTAAATGAATGGTTAATGTCATGGTGTAATGAACAGAAACTGCTCTTTGTAAATAATTGGAATCTGTTTTGGGAGCGACCTAGGCTCTTCCGTCCTGATGGTCTGCACCCCAGCAGAGTCGGAGCGGCTGTTCTGTCGGACAACATCTCCAAGACGCTACACACCATCTGACTAGTAAGTCAAAGTCCAAATCATAGTCTCTGCTGTCCCAACTTAATTGATATAAGTACCAATGTAGAACATTATATAGAAACTGTGTCTATTCCTCGCTTAGTGAAGCCAAACAACAAATCTACTGTAAGATCTAGCAAGAATATTATTGTAATTAAACCAGAAAATCTAAATATCAGTGAACAAAAACAATTTCTAAAGCTAGGTCTTTTAAACATTAGATCGCTCACACCTAAGGCGGTTATTGTAAATGAAATGGTCACAGATAATAATTTCGATGTTCTGTGCCTTACTGAAACCTGGCTTAAACCAAATGATTATTTCGGTCTAAATGAGTCTACTCCACCAGGATACTGTTATAAGCATGAGCCCCGTCTGATCGGTCGTGGCGGCGGTGTTGCAACAACCTATAGAGATATTCTTAATGTTACTCAGAAAACTTGTCATAGGTTTAATTCGTTTGAAGTACTTGTGCTAAATGTTACGCTCTTAGATGTAAGAAAGAAATCCTTATTATCTCTAGCCTTGGCTACCGTATATAGACCTCCAGGGCCATATGCTGATTTCCTAAAAGATTTTGCAGACTTTCTCTCAGACCTATTGGTCAATGTCGATAAAGCAATAATTATTGGCGACTTTAACATACACGTAGATAATACAAATGATGCGTTAGGGGCTGCGTTTACAGATCTATTAAACTCTTTTGGGGTGAAGCAAAACGTCAGTGGTCCCACTCATCGCCTAAATCATACACTAGATTTAATTATTTCATATGGAACCGATCCAACCGATATAGATATTATACCGCAAAGTGACGATCTCACTGATCATTACATGGTAACTTGCATAATACGCACTGCTGAAATTTGTCATGTTGCACCACGTTATAGACCAGGCAGAACAATCCTTCCAACCACTATAGATAGATTCCCAAATAGCTTACCTGATCTATCTCAGCTGCTCAGTAAACCCAAACAAACAGATGAACTAGAGGAAATGACTAGCAGTATGAGCAACATTTTCTCTAGTACACTAGATATTGTTGCACCAATTAGATTAAAAAAGGTTAGAGAGAAAACTAAAACACCATGGTACAACAGTGCTACGCATGCTATCAAGAGAGAAACTCGTAACTTAGAGCGTAAATGGAAACAAACTAATTTAGAGGTCTTCAGAATCGCGTGGAAAGACAGTATGTCACGTTATAAAAGGGCTCTAAAATCAGCCAGGGCTGAGCATATCCGCAAACTAATTGAAAATAACCAAAATAATCCAAGGTTTTTATTTAACACCGTGGCTAGACTAACAAATAATCAGACATCTCCAGAGCAAAATATTCCGTTACAATATAGTAGTAATGATTTTATGAATTACTTCAATGAGAAAATAGAAAGCATCCGAAACACTATTGTAAATGTACAATCCTCTATGGTGTCTTATGACTCGGCCTCAATTATGGCCCCTCTAGAACAACTAAACCGCTTTACAACTATAGGACAGGAAGAACTAAATAAACTTATCATTGCATCTAAACCAACAACATGTTTATTAGATCCAATACCCACTAAACTACTTAAAGAAGTGTTACCTGTAGTGGAAGAGCCTCTTCTCAATATTATTAACTCGTCTTTATTTTTAGGTCACGTTCCAAAAATATTCAAGCTGGCAGTAATAAAACCTCTCATTAAGAAACCGCAATTAGATCCAAATAACCTAGCAAATTACAGACCCATCTCAAATCTTCCATTTATGTCTAAAATACTAGAAAAAATTGTGTCCGCTCAATTGTACTCTTTCTTGCAAGAAAATGATATCTACGAAAAATTTCAGTCGGGATTCAGACCGCATCATAGCACAGAAACTGCGCTAGTTAAAATTACAAATGATTTACTCTTAGCCTCTGACCAAGGCTGTATCTCAATACTAGTTATACTTGATCTTAGTGCTGCGTTCGACACTATAGATCATAAAATACTCTTAGATCGACTACAAAACTACACTGGTGTTCAGGGACAGGCATTAAGCTGGTTTAGATCGTACTTATCAGACCGTTACCATTTCGTCTGTTTAAATGGGGAAAAATCAAAGATAACATCAGTAGACTATGGAGTGCCGCAAGGATCTGTCCTAGGCCCTCTGCTATTCTCAATATATATGCTGCCACTTGGTAATATTATAAGAAAACATGGAATTAGTTTTCACTGTTATGCTGATGACACTCAATTATATATCTCATCACGACCAGATGAAAACACTAACTTATCTAACTTGACAGAGTGTCTAAAAGATATAAAATGCTGGATGACGTGTAATTTCCTGCTATTAAATTCAGATAAAACGGAGGTATTACTTATTGGTCCAAAAAACTACCCACAAAATCCCTTACAATACAACTTTAATTTAGAAGGATGTCCTGTTACTCTATCCACTACAGTAAAAGACCTGGGTGTTATACTAGACCGCAACTTGACTTTCGAAAATCATATATCATATGTTACAAGAACAGCCTTTTTCCACCTTAGAAACATTGCTAAGCTACGTAACATGCTATCTGTTTCAGATGCAGAAAAGTTAGTTCATGCATTCATGACCTCGAGACTAGATTACTGTAATGCTTTATTAGCTGGTTGTCCTGCATCCTCAATAAACAAGCTTCAGTTAGTGCAAAATGCAGCCGCTAGAGTTCTTACTAGATCAAGAAAATATGATCATATAACACCAATTTTATCATCTCTACACTGGTTACCTATTAAGTTCCGTATCAATTACAAAGTATTACTATTGACTTATAAAGCTCTAAATGGTTTAGCTCCTGTGTATTTAACAGACCTTCTATCGCCCTACAATCCATCGCGCTCTTTAAGATCAAAAAATTCGAGGCTTCTGGTCGTTCCTAGGATATCTAAGTCTACTAAAGGAGGGAGGGCGTTCTCACATTTATCTCCTAAACTCTGGAATAGCCTTCCTGAGACTCAGACTCGCTGTCCCAGTTTAAAACTAGATTAAAGACGCATCTCTTTAACCAAGCATTCACTTAATGCTTACCTTTTATACTACTTCTGAATCAGTTCGAATGGATTAATATTATGAACATCAGCTATGCTAATTATTTCCCATCTGTCTTTCTGCTGTTATCTCGGACGCTAGTCCCGAGGTAAATAGCGTTCTTCAGCTCCAGTTTGTATCCAGCCTCTCACGAAGACTTCAGATGCCCCAACACCTGTGGAGAGACGACTAAACGCCGGTGGAGAGACGACTAAACGCCTGTGGAGAGACGACCTGACGCCTGTGAAGAGACGACTAAACACCGGCGATATGTTATGCCTAAATTTATACATGATTAACTAACTGTATTTTTCTTTGTACATTTCTGAAATGCACTTTCTGTAAAGCTGCTTTGAGACAATGTGTATTGTGAAAAGCGCTATACAAATAAACTTGAATTGAATTGAATTGAACATACAAAGAAAAAACAAAATTAAATAAATAAAAAAATAATAATAAAAAATAATAATTTAATTTTACAACCTCTTTTCTAAACACCCATCACTTATCTTACATAACAATTCATTTAAACACCAAACTTCGTCAAATGTTACCAATTTTCCAACAAGTTTGTAGTAGGCAAATTCAACCGTTAAACGAGCAGAAATCAGACCTTTACATGTTAAAACAATATTGATGGAACCTTTTCCTTCAATCTTAGCTTTTCTTGTCAATCATATACTTAATTTAGCTTGTCCATACAAATAGTTCAATAAAACATAAACATTCCTTGTTTTATAACAATACGTAGGACCATAAATAAAACCTTGTTGGCCCAAATAAAACATGACCCAACATATCGCACCACTCCTTTAACATCTGGAAAAGTGGCTCTAATCTGTCACACTCTGAGAACAAATGAAAGATAGTTTCAGTCTCTGAACAAAAAGGGCAAGCATCAGTTTCACTAGAATTCAAGTGAGCTTTGTGTTTATTTGTGGTTAATATTCCATGTATGATCCTCCACTGTAGATCGCCAGTTCTTTTATCAGTGGGAATCTTATATGGAGTTCTCCAGCTGCGTTTAGGTGAGAGATATGTGCCAAATATCTCTTGCCATTTTGACTCACGTACCAGTTTCAATTCTTGAACACGCATCACTTTCACACAGACCTGATACATAGATTTCTTGCCCACCTCACGAAAGGATCTCAGTTCTGGAGTACTAAACTTCAGCAGTTTTCCCTCCTCTTCCTGCCAAGAGACCACACCAACCTTTACTTCCAGTTCTGGAAAGTCTTTTACAGTGTCAT
The DNA here is from genome assembly GCA_036326025.1 of Chrosomus eos. Classification (NCBI taxonomy): domain Eukaryota; kingdom Metazoa; phylum Chordata; class Actinopteri; order Cypriniformes; family Leuciscidae; genus Chrosomus; species Chrosomus eos. Next base: position 55,365 of record JAZAVI010000252.1, read on the forward strand.
CATTGTTTTGTTCAGAAAACTCTTGATCCAGGGCACATTTAAAATCAGAAGGTACAGCAGCCACAATTTCAGCTACAAGTCTTTCAGAAAAGTGCAAGGATTTCACACCAATCCTTGTCGCAATACTTTCTGGTGCTATCCACCCGTCCTTTTCCAGAAAACATGACAGCTTAGTGAGACCTGCTCTTACAAGAGCATTTCTCATTGAAACAGAGTTTAAACTTTTCACAGACAGCACAGGGTTATGGATTATGGGTTCTTCTTTGCCCCAAAAATCAATGACAGACCCTTGTTTGCCCCAACACCTGTGGAGAGACGACTAAACGCCGGTGGAGAGACGACTAAACGCCTGTGGAGAGACGACTCGACGCCTGTGAAGAGACGACTAAACGCCGGCGATATGTTATGCCTAAATTTATACATGATTAACTAACTGTATTTTTCTTTGTACATTTCTGAAATGCACTTTCTGTAAAGCTGCTTTGAGACAATGTGTATTGTGAAAAGCGCTATACAAATAAACTTGAATTGAATTGAATTGAACATACAAAGAAAAAACAAAATTAAATAAATAAAAAAAATAATAATAAAAAATAATAATTTAATTTTACAACCTCTTTTCTAAACACCCATCACTTATCTTACATAACAATTCATTTAAACACCAAACTTCGTCAAATGTTACCAATTTTCCAACAAGTTTGTAGTAGGCAAATTCAACCGTTAAACGAGCAGAAATCAGACCTTTACATGTTAAAACAATATTGATGGAACCTTTTCCTTCAATCTTAGCTTTTCTTGTCAATCATATACTTAATTTAGCTTGTCCATACAAATAGTTCAATAAAACATAAACATTCCTTGTTTTATAACAATACGTAGGACCATAAATAAAACCTTGTTGGCCCAAATAAAACATGACCCAACATATCGCACCACTCCTTTAACATCTGGAAAAGTGGCTCTAATCTGTCACACTCTGAGAACAAATGAAAGATAGTTTCAGTCTCTGAACAAAAAGGGCAAGCATCAGTTTCACTAGAATTCAAGTGAGCTTTGTGTTTATTTGTGGTTAATATTCCATGTATGATCCTCCACTGTAGATCGCCAGTTCTTTTATCAGTGGGAATCTTATATGGAGTTCTCCAGCTGCGTTTAGGTGAGAGATATGTGCCAAATATCTCTTGCCATTTTGACTCACGTACCAGTTTCAATTCTTGAACACGCATCACTTTCACACAGACCTGATACATAGATTTCTTGCCCAACTCACGAAAGGATCTCAGTTCTGGAGTACTAAACTTCAGCAGTTTTCCCTCCTCTTCCTGCCAAGAGACCACACCAACCTTTACTTCCAGTTCTGGAAAGTCTTTTACAGTGTCATCATTGTTTTGTTCAGAAAACTCTTGATCCAGGGCACATTTAAAATCAGAAGGTACAGCAGCCACAATTTCAGCTACAAGTCTTTCAGAAAAGTGCAAGGATTTCACACCAATCCTTGTCGCAATACTTTCTGGTGCTATCCACCCGTCCTTTTCCAGAAAACATGACAGCTTAGTGAGACCTGCTCTTACAAGAGCATTTCTCATTGAAACAGAGTTTAAACTTTTCACAGACAGCACAGGGTTATGGATTATGGGTTCTTCTTTGCCCCAAAAATCAATGACAGACCCTTGTTTTCGAGAGTTTGAAAAAACTTTCCAGACTCTAAGCATCGTCTTATAAAACGGCGTTAAACCAGTCAAATCCACTCCATCAAGGCCCATTAAAAAGAGGTGTCGATCAAGGCCCAACTGTCCTGCTCTTCTCAACAATCCACAGGCTACATCTGTCCAGCTGATGTGCCTTTTGTACAGCAGTCTTTGAGCAGCCTGTAGTCTAAAAGCAGCGACTCTGCATTCAATGTCAATGAGTCCTTGTCCTCCTTCACAGGTCGGTAGGTACAGGACAGCTGCTCTCAGCCAGTGCTGCCCTGACCAGAAGAAATTAACCAATTGTCTTTGAATGTCTTTGATGAGATTACAAGGAGGATCCAAAACAGCCATTTTATGCCAGAGTGAAGATTCAATAAGATTATTCACAATCAAGACTCTTCCTCTGTACTTTAGTCGAGAAAGTAGCCATTTCCATCTGGACAAGCGTACACACATCTTCTCTATTATTCCATCCCAATTTTTTGTCTTATACAATTCTGAACCTAAAAAAACCCTAAAAATTTTAAACCAGCTCTACTCCATTCAACATTTCCAGGCAATGCCGGTATAGAGCTTGTGGTTCTGCACCATAGAGCTTCGCTTTTCCCCCAATTCACTTTGGATGAAGAAGCCTTTTCATAACACTGAATACAACTTAAAATTCTTTGTATATCCTCTTTATCCTTGATTATCACAGTGAGGTTGTCAGGGTTGGTGTGCAGGTGACCGAAGACGAGGACACGGAATTACAAAGACAATAGTTTTTAATAACAAAAATGAAACTTTCCAAAATGAAACAAGAACAGAACTCCAGGGTTTCAGGGTTTACACACAACCACACATAGACGACGATCGACAAACACTGGGAGAAAACACAGGGCTTAAATACACATGGAATGATTGAATGATTAACTGAACACAGGTGATAAAACTGAACACAAACGAGGAGCGGGAAAACTTAACAGGGCTAAACCAAAAACCACAAAGACAGGGGATACCAAGATCACAAAAACAGAACTCAAACACATTGAATTGTTACAGTACCTCCCCCCTCCCCGAAGGCGCGATCTCGCGCCGTATAACATCCAAAGGGGTGGGAGGGTGGGCGCCCTGGAGGCTGACGAGGGCATAGTGCAGGTCCAGGAAGCCTCCAGGGCGGAGCAGGCTGTGGGCGTGGCCATGGCGGAGCAGGCTGTGGGCGTGGCCACGACGGTGCAGGCTGTGGGCGTGGCCACGACGGTGCAGGCTGTGGGCGTGGCCAGGGCGGAGCAGGCTGTGGGCGTGGCCAGGGCGGAGCAGGCTGTGGGCGTGGCCAGGGCGGAGCAGGCTGTGGGCGTGGCCACGACGGTGCAGGCTGCTGGCGTGGCCAGGGCGGAGCAGACTGTGGACGTGGCCAGGGCAGAGCAGACTGTGGGCGTAGCCAGGGCAGAGCAGACTGTGGGCGTGGCCAGGGCGGAGCAGGCTGCGGGCGTGACCATGGCGGTGAGACCCCTTCAGGTGGCCATGGCGGTGAGACCCCTTCGGGCGGCCATGGCGGTGAGACCCCTTCGGGCGGCCATGGCGGTGAGACCCCTTCGGGCGGCCATGGCGGTGAGACCCCTTCGGGCGGCCATGGTGGTGAGACCCCTTCAGGTGGCCGTGGGTCCTTCGGCGCCCACGGCGAGGGCCTATGGCCCCCCCCCAAAAAATTAATGGGGAGAGTGACTGGAAAAGGGACAGGCTCTGGGACAGGCTGGGCAGACGTGACGTGACAGACGTGGACCAGCGGTGAGGGCTCGGCAGGGCTCGACGGGACCAGTGGTGAGGGCTCGGCAGGGCTGGACGGGACCAGCGGTGAGGGCTCGGCAGGGCTGGACGGGACCAGCGGGGAAGAAGTCTCTGGCAGGACGGTCTCTGGCAGGACGGTCTCTGGCTGGACGGTCTCTGGCTGGACGGTCTCTGGCTGGACGGGCTCTGGCTGGACGGGCTCTGGCTGGACGGGCTCTGGCTGGACGGGCTCTGGTCTGGACGGGCTCTGGCTGGACGGGCGACGGCTCTGGCACTGGAGCTCGGCTCTGGTGGACGGGCCTCTGGGTCAACGGGCTCTGGCTCTGGGTCAACGGGCTCTGGGTCAACGGGCTCTGGGTCAACGGGCTCTGGCTCTGGGTCAACGGGCTCTGGCTCTGGGTCAACGGGCTCTGGCTCTGGGTCAACGGGCTCTGGCTCTGGGTCAACGGGCTCTGTGTTTGGAGTGGTGGAGATGGCTGGAGATTGTGATTGAGTGGCGATGTCATCAACCTCACCTACGGTGAAGGTTGAGCCACTCAACCACAGCACATGGTCCAGGTACTGGGCAAACAAGCCTGGGATAGCCGCCGCTGGAGCCTGTTGGTATAAGGATTCATCCAGTCCACACCAGAATACAGTTTTTAAAACACCATCAGCCCAGTCCACGAGGTGAGAAATTTCGAGGAATTTAGCCACATATTCCTCAATCTGGCAGCCATCCTGGAAACAATGGACCAGGCGATCGGCTGGGGGGAATGGAGAGTGAGCTGGGTCAACCGGGGTGAGGAAAATTCCCATGCTGACTCTTTACTTGGTCGATCGTTCTGTCAGGGTTGGTGTGCAGGTGACCGAAGACGAGGACACGGAATTACAAAGACAATAGTTTTTAATAACAAAAATGAAACTTTCCAAAATGAAACAAGAACAGAACTCCAGGGTTTCAGGGTTTACACACAAACCACACATAGACGACGATCGACAAACACTGGGAGAAAACACAGGGCTTAAATACACATGGAATGATTGAATGATTAACTGAACACAGGTGATAAAACTGAACACAAACGAGGAGCGGGAAAACTTAACAGGGCTAAACCAAAAACCACAAAGACAGGGGAAACCAAGATCACAAAAACAGAACTCAAACACATTGAATTGTTACAGTGGTCATTAGCATAAGCAGAAACTTTCATGGGTTTATTAAATGATCCTTCAATGTGTAAACCTTTTAAAGATGTTCTTAATTTACACAATAACGGTTCGATAACTAAACTGTAGAGCGGACCCGACAGAGGGCAACCCTGCCTTATTCCCCTCTGGACTTTAACCCTAAGAGGTCTGAGCTGTTTTGGGGCTCTTTGGGTGTTTTGGCATGCCCTGCCATTTGTGCTTATTTCAGCTACTTAAAACATACCATTTGCCAACATATAAATTTGCTGTATTCAGCACAAACTCTGCTACAATAATATGTGAGCAAAATGGATGTACATGTTTGCATTTTATAGAAAAAAAATAATATGCGTGGTTAGTACGTTTTGGGAAAAAAAATGTCACCGCAATAAGGCCATTTAACACATACTGAATAGTTGTCCACAATACTTTTGAGTTACTATTCTTGTAGGCTAGAATTTTTACTTCAAAATGAAGTGACAATCATTCTGACCACACTTTCAGAAAGATCAATATAACGATTTGAATTTCTTACATCAGTTTTTGGGTCAGCAGTGCTGTATGCGTGGGAGTGTTAATGCCCATGAATATTAATGTGATTTACACCTGGGAAGACAAAAGACACTACCCCAATGACTAATGCCCATCAAGGTGCTGTGAGGCAGCCTGAACTAAGAATGATTCACTGATGAATAAAAAGTTAAAAAGAACAGCATTTATTCAAAATAGAAATCTTTCCTAAGAACATAAAGACTTAAAGTCATTCATATCACTTAACACTTCCTTTCAAAAAAAAAAAAACATAAAAAGACCAAACTTGTTTTATATATATATATATATATATATATATATATATATATATAATATTGCTTATATAGTGCTTATATATATATATATAAAAAGTGCATTCAAAGAATCCTAAAAAACTATCAAAGGTTAAAAAAAATTAAGCAGCACAACTGTTTACAACATTGATTTAAAAAATTTTTTATATCAGAATGATTTCTGAAGGCTGATGGTGACGATGTAAACACAACAAAACAAAAGCAAAAAACTGTTAGCACATTATCCAAAGTAAACTGATGGACAATTATGATTATAGATGCACAATGTATCTGTTGATGGACAGAGAAACATCTATTGATGGGTAGACAGCGTAACCGCGAGTATCTGTTTATGGCCCATATAGACCGCACACATTTACTGATACACTCAATGAACGGCTGTACCTAATACAAATAAAACTTCTCCAGTTAACTAGTAGAGCATTCATTTAGTCCGCTCTTAAATAAGAGATCTAGCGTTAAAATGTTTTGTTTTTGAACTCAAGCTGAGCGCTCGTGTCCTTCTATCAGTGTCATGGATACAGTCTCTTGTGGCGACGCGCGGCGCAGTCTTCACTCGCTCTTAGGACGTGCTCTTCAATCTAATGCCATTGCGGACACTATTCATTCCGGTGAAATCACAAAATAAAATGCACACAAACGTGTGTGTTTGATATAGACTGTAACCACTGATGAACATATTCGGTTTGATGAGAGAAAAAAAAGTTGCCGGAGGCGGATTCGAACTTGTAACCTCTGACACGCATGGCAAACGATCTAACCACTAGACCACAGAAGAACTCTGTGCACTCTGTGACTCTGTGAACTCAAGCAGCTATTTAAAACTGAATGTTGTGAGGTAATATTTACTAGGCAAAATATAGTCTGAAAATGAATTTGAGCTCTATGATCAGAAAAGGAAATACAAAACACTAAACAACTTACTTCGAACTTGAATCCTCGGGGTCAATTCGTTCTTCAAAATGCAACCGTTCGTCTGAGTTTCAAATTCCACTGAGGAAAAGGTTAATTATTCCCCGCTGTCCATAATCCTCTGAAGGAGTAGCGTGCTTCCATCCCTAAAACGCGATGAACTATCAGTGAATCTCTGATGAAGAATCTTCTGTTGTTATGCAGTGATCGGGGGCGTGCCGCGTGTGCGATGTGTCAGGGTTGCTGCAGGTAGCTGAAGACGAGGACAAGGGCTTCAATATAATAGATTTATTAAACAAACTGAAAACTTCCAAAATCAAACAGGAACAAAATAACAGACTCCAGAACTTCAGGGTTAACACACAACCATACATTGACGACACTCAGGGAAAACACAGGGCTTAAATACACATGGAATAATAGAATAATTAACAGAACACAGGTGATAAAACTGAACACAAACGAGGAGCGGGAAAACTTAACAGGACTAAACCAAAAACCACAAAGACAGGGGGAAACAAGATCTCAAAACATAACTCAAACACACTGAAACGTGACAGTACCTCCCCCCTCCCCGAAGGCGCGTCCTCGCGCCGTATAACATCGAAAGGGGTGGGAGGGTGGGTGCCCTGGAGGCTGACGAGGGCATGGTGCAGGTCCGGGAAGCCTCCAGGGCGGAGCAGGCTGTGGGCGTGGCCACGGCGGAGTAGGCTGTGGGCGTGGCCAGGGCGGAGCAGGCTGTGGGCGTGGCCAAGGCAGAGCAGGCTGTGGGCGTGGCCAAGGCAGAGCAGGCTGTGGGCGTGGCCAAGGCAGAGCAGGCTGTGGGCGTGGCCACGGCGGAGCAGGCAGAACCTCGGGCGTCCAGGGCGGAGCTGTGGGACCCTCGGGCATCCAGGGCGGAGCTGTGGGACCCTCGGGCGTCCAGGGCGGAGCTGTGGGACCCTTGGGCGTCCAGGGCGGAGCTGTGGGACCCTCGGGCGTCCAGGGCGGAGCTGTGGGACCCTCGGGCGTCTAGGGCGGAGCTGTGGGACCCTCGGGCGTCCAGGGCGGAGCTGTGGGACCCTCGGGCGTCCAGGGCGGAGCTGTGGGACCCTCGGGCGTCCAGGGCGGAGCTGTGGGACCCTCGGGTGGCCATGGCGGTGAGGACCCCTCGGGTGGCCATGGCGGTGCAGGCTCTTCAGGTGGCCACGGCGGTGAAGACCCTTCAGGCGGCCGTGGTGGTGAAGACCCTTCGGGTGGCCATGGCGGTGAGGACCCTTCGGGTGGCCATGGCGGTGAGGACCCTTCAGGTGGCCACGGCGGTGAAGACCCTTCAGGTGGCCAGGGCGGTGAAGACCCATCAGGTGGCCACGGCGGTGTTATTTTTCCGGGCCTCCGTGGATCTTTGGCCGGCCACGGCGAAGGCGTATAGCCCCCCCCCCCAAATTTTCTTGGGGAGAAGGACAGGTTCAGGAACGGGAACAGACTTGACATCTACGGGCGCTGGGTCAACGGGGTCTGGGTCAACGGGCTCTGGGTCTTGGTCAACGGGCTCTGGGTCTTGGTCAACGGGCTCTGGGTCTGGGTCAACGGGCTCTGGGTCTGGGTCAACGGGCTCTGGGTCTGGGTCAACGGGCTCTGGGTCTGGGTCAACGGGCTCTGGCGCTGGGTCAACGGGCTCTGGCGCTGGGCCAACGGGCTCTGGCGCTGGGTCAACGGGCTCTGGCGCTGGGTCAACGGGCTCTGGCGCTGGGTCAACGGGCTCTGGCGCTGGGTCAACGGGCTCTGGCTCTGGCGCTGGGTCAACGGGCTCTGGCTCTGGCGCTGGGTCAACGGGCTCTGGCTCTGGCGCTGGGTCAACGGGCTCTGGCTCTGGCGCTGGGTCAACGGGCTCTGGCACATCATGGGACTCGGAACTGGACGGGGCCAGCACATCATGGGACTCGGAACTGGACGGGGCCAGCACATCAGGGGACTCGGAACTGGACGGGGCCAGCACATCATGGGACTCGGAACTGGACGGGGCCAGCACATCAGGGGACTCGGAACTGGACGGGGCCAGCACATCAGGGGACTCGGAACTGGACGGGGCCAGCACATCAGGGGACACGGAACTGGACGGGGCCAGCACATCAGGGGACTCGGAACTGGACGGGGCCAGCACATCATGGGACTCGGAACTGGATTCATGCTCTGGCGGACAGGCGACGGTCTCTGGCTGGACGGTCTCTGGCTGGACGGTCTCTGGCTGGACGGTCTCTGGCTGGACGGTCTCTGGCTGGACGGTCTCCGGGGGAAGAAGCTCAGGAAGGTCATCATAAGGGTCAGACTCAGGCTCTGGCGGGCATGCAATGGGCTCAGGCTCTGGCGGGCAGGCGACGGGCTCTGGCTGGACGGTTTCCGGGGGAAGAAGCTCAGGAAGGTCGTCAAAAGGGTCAGGCTCTGGCGGGCATGCAATGGGCTCAGGCTTTGGCGGGCATGCGATGGGCTCAGGCCATACTGGACTCGGGACCACCAGAACTCGATCACATCCCCTACTACGACCTCCACGGGTCCCGCGAAATATGGCCATCCGGGTTCCCACGAAGGCCTGCTTCCAGCTCTCCATCTTCTTTTTTAAGGTCGATCGTTCTGTCAGGGTTGCTGCAGGTAGCTGAAGACGAGGACAAGGGCTTCAATATAATAGATTTATTAAACAAACTGAAAACTTCCAAAATCAAACAGGAACAAAATAACAGACTCCAGAACTTCAGGGTTAACACACAACCATACATTGACGACGATCGACAAACACTCAGGGAAAACACAGGGCTTAAATACACATGGAATAATAGAATAATTAACAGAACACAGGTGATAAAACTGAACACAAACGAGGAGCGGGAAAACTTAACAGGACTAAACCAAAAACCACAAAGACAGGGGGAAACAAGATCTCAAAACATAACTCAAACACACTGAAACGTGACACGATGCATATCGCCTATTTACCATGTCAAAACCGCTGGGGGTGTGGCGGCCTCACCTAATTATCTATAATGAAGGGAGAGCGAAAAAACTGTAACTCTCCTTGGTTTCAAACGGATTACATAAACTGGAAATATATTTTTTTTAGTAGCTTATTCATTTATTTAAAAGAAGAGAATCTCAGCTTCATAAAGAGACATCTCTCGTATCTCTGTGACAAGTATTGACAGAGCTACAGTTACTTTTTCGGACGTGTTTCAGAATGGACTTCACAGACAGAGACAAGGTAAAACGCGCATCATGTTTATTTTTCTTTATTTGATGAAAAGCACAACACTTTGTTTTTATTGTGAGTACCCACAAAAAAAATAGAAACTAAACAGGATCTAATGATGTACAACACTTAAATCTAAGATAAAAATCAACAGAGTAATTTGAGTCTCTTTTGCACTGATAAGGAAAAAAGTGAGCTCATCACGCCCGCGTGACGGCCGACCTCAGAGGGTTAATAGGCATGCTTAACCCTCCAGGCACTTTCACCATGCACTCAGCTTTTTCATAAAGTAATCTAATCCATGAAATAAAACCATTCCCAAAACCATATTCACTTAGAGCATCAAACAGATAAGAATGATCCACTCTGTCGAAAGCCTTTTCCTGATCTAGGGATAGTATTCCTAAATCAATATTGTTGGACATTGAATAGTCAATAACATCTCTTATAAGAAATAAATTATCTCTAATACACCTGTTTTTTTATGCAATATGACTGATCTGTATGAATTAATTCGTCCATATATTCATTCAATCTATTAGAGATACACTTTGAGAAAATCTTATAATCAGTAGTCAACAACGCTACAGGCCTCCAATTTTTAAGCAGAGTGAGATCACCTTTTTTTGGTAGCAGAGACAAAATTGCTTTTCTGCAACTAGTAGGCAAAACTCCAGTTTGTATTGAAAATAAAATCATTTCATAATCTTTCCCAATAATTCCCCAAAACTGTTAAAAAAATTCAGAGGGAAGACCATCTAATCCGGGGGACTTTCCTATTGATAACTCCTGTACGGCTTTAGTTACTTCTTGAAAGCTTAAAATACACTCTAAATCTTCCTTATGCTCGGGTGTGAGTTTTGGGATTAAGTCAAAAAGTTCAGTTTTACTATCCAAATCCGTCACTTCCATGTCATACAGCTTAGAATAAAAATCAACAACAAATTCACTCATTTCAGATGGGTCGTAAAATAAATCCCCACTGTCACAGATAGCCTGTGACCTATGACTTTTATTTTGAAAGGACTGCTGAAGTGCATGTACACCAATGAACAGTTTACATCAATATACACACACACACACAATCTAGATGCCAGCAAAATAACATCATATATATACTAGATGTGTGGTTATTTCTCTGTTTAGGTGGTGTAATAGGCCCTCTGCTTAGTCCTACGGTTTTTTTTTGTATCATATTTTTTTGTTGGTTGTTTTATCGCAATGCTTAATGTTTTCTTTTGTTTTGTTGTATGATTTAACATTCAAAGAAACCACACCAAACTTTTACAAATGTTAACAGTTTATTTCCCTGGTAACTAGTGAATGTGACATTTGAACCGAGGCATCGGAGCTTGTGTCGAGAAAAAATGGGCGTGCCAGATGAAGCCGCGATTCGGGGCTTGTGTTGTTAACGTGAAAATCACGTGACTGATGACAAACGAGGCCTCGGTTTGTGTGGATACGTCATCAGTTCGGTCTGAGTGTCGCTTCTGGATAAAGGGGTTCGGAACTCGCGCCACCTTCTGGGTGTTGCAGGAGTAGTAGAAGCAGTTGAAGTGTCAGAGAGTTAGAGAACAACTCTCATTGTCGTTATTGAGTCATATGTTAGGGCTGTACATTATTACATTAGATCAGGTTAGAATAGTTATTAATAATAATTAATAATTGTTATTAATTATAGTAGCTATAGTCTTGTTATATTAATTAGATAGGATAGTAGCTATAGTCTTGTTATATTAATTAGATAAGATAGTAGCTATAGTCTTGTTATATTAATTAGATAAGATAGTAGCTATAGTCTTGTTATATTAATTAGATAAGATAGGATTTTTGGTTGCTTAGATTTTGGGATCTGGACTGAACTGCTTTTTAATTTGGATTGCCCTTTTGAATTTGTTTGCTTTTTATGACATCTTCATTTTTCATGGTAATGGAGCCAGCAAGAAAGAGGAAATCCTCCCCTGTCTGGGCTCAACAGAAGCATCAGTATCCTCATTTATACCCGCTGGGACTGACATTTTATGTTCCCCTGCATCCTCTGTTCCTTGTGAAAGGATATTTTTCCAAGGCTGGAGAGGTTTTGTCCAAGAAGAGGAATTGTCTAAACCCCAACACACTTCAAAAAATTAATCTCAATAAAAATCTATTGCAATCCTTCCTTCATCCACCCCAAACTGCAGTGTTTACTGCAGTTTACTTTATTACACTCCCTGGAGCACTGCACTCAACACAGTCACTTTTGTTGTTCATACTGTCCCTATCCAATTTTTTTTTTTTTTTTTAATGAATTAACTGTGTTTGACAGTTGTCTCTGTTCAAGTAAATGCAGACAGAGAAAGATACACGTTTTATTTCATACACAGGCAATGGACAAATGTCTGCACAGATCTCTTTATTATTGCAAATGAAAGGTTACAGAGTAGAGATGCGCGCATGGGCTATTATTTCATCTGCAACCGCATCACAAAACTCATCATCCGTCCGCCATCCATCCGCACCAAAGTTTTTGACCAATTTTCAAAACCGCACCCGCCGCCATCCGCTGATTGGGGATACAAGACGCTGCTGGTGATGACAGCCGCGAGACTAGAAACCGCCCGCCACCCGCCCGAATTTAATTAAAATATTTTTCTTCGTCAAGTCATCCGCCCGATCCGCGGTTTATCCGCGGGGTCCGCGGCTATAACCGCCAACCGCGCATCTCTATTACAGAGACATTAACAGTGAGAAGAAGATAAATAAATAAAACAGAGCGGGAGGGGGGCGGGTCATTGGTTCAGAATGAATTAATTTGGCTGCTATTTCTTTGCACAGTAGCTAGGTGTCACTAGTGAGCAATGCTAAATGAAGCTTCGAGTAATGAACCTTTGGTTGAAGCAATGGGCTGCGAGGTCTCAGTGGTTCAGGAAGCCTCATCTTGCCATCACTACCGGTAACATACAACTAACATATACACATAAAATACTGTTGTACTCACATTGTGGGTCACTTCTCAACTGGCAAACCCATGTGCAGCGATGGCTGCCATTTTAAAGCTTTCATTTGCCCATTAGGAAAGGCATTTTCATTGTCAGTGACATCAGAGGGGGAAAATCTGTGAAACTATAATTTCTCTGGCATTTTTCATTGCAATGTTTAGACAACACTTTGTAATTACTAGTGTGATGCATAGGTTGTATATTAATACCATTTGTTTAAAGTATTTGTATAGTTTTATCTTGCTTTGAATTTGCTTTAAATTATCATTTACTTCTACATGATATGTTCCAGAAGTGGGAGGAGCCTAACTATATAAAAGGGCTTCTGGTAGCCATTTTGTCAGTGTGTTTTTGGAGTGTGGGATTACTCCTTGTATTGTTGGGCCTTGATATTGGCATAGCCGGAATACACAAGTGACAGTCTGATAGATTTGTATATATATATATATATATATATATATATATATATATATATATATATTATATATATATATATTTTTTTTTTTTTTTTTTTTGCCTTAGTTTTTTTTTGTCATTGTATATATTTTTACTTGAGAATCACAACTTTTGCACCCTGGACTGAATTATTCTACATCGTAATTACTTTTAAACATTCACCGCCGGTACACCCTAACACCAACTATCATTTCTTAAACACAGCATTTGTTTCTCTTGACACACTTTTCGTTCTAGATTAAAAAAGAATGATGTTGGTCCATCAATATCTCTAATATGAGAAAAACGAGCTCTAACAAGAGCTCCCTTTACTTTTTCATGTAATAAGTTTTTTAACTGTAGTTTTTTTTCACATATAACATTTTGTAACTGATTCTCATCTCTTTCCAACATTACATTTTAAATTTCAAGAATCTCATTTTCAAGGTCTTTAATCATATTTTCCATTCTTTTTGAGGAATAACAAGTATATTGTTGGCAGAAAACTTTAATTTGGGTTTTTCCAACTTCCCACCACTGTATAACATCTCTAAAGTCATGTTTATGTATCTGCCATGTTTGCCAAAATATATTAAAATTTGCACAAAAAAACAGCATCTTGTAACAGCTTCTTGTTAAAATGCCAGTATGAACCCATTTTATGTTGTTTTGACAATATAAAATCTATTGTAATCATTTTATGATCTGAAATGATATTAGGAATAATATTGGCATTACAGACTCTATTCCTTGAGTTCTTTGAAATATAAAACCTATCTAGTCTTGCAGCATGAACTGTTCCTTCTGAAACCTTCACCCAAGTATACTGTTTTAAAGAAAGGTTTTCAGTTCTCCAGATATCATTTAACTCGAACTTCTTGATAATATTTGCCAAAACAGAGGAAGACTGATGATGTGTTTCTTCATGATTTCTATCCATATTAAAATCTAAAGTACAATTAAAATCCCCTCTCATAATCACAATGTCATTTGAATTTAATGTTTTTAAAACCTCTTTTATTTTCTTAAAAAGAACATTTCTCTCAGATCCTTTATTATTTGCGTAAATATTCACAAAAAACACATTGTAAGTATTTAATTTAGCTTTTACAACTAGTAAACGACCTGGCTCTACCTCATGTTCAGATATAATGTTAACCTTACAGCTTGGGCTAAAAACTATAGCTACACCTGAACTGACATTAGAGCCATGACTTAGAACATACTTTCCTTCCCACCATAGGCCCCATTCTACTTCGTTATTTTTATCACTATGGGTTTCTTGAAGGAAAGTAATTCCAATATTTTTAAATTTTAAGCATTCTGACAACAAAGCCTGTTTTCTTCTATCTCTAAGGCCGTTTACGTTTAAATAGGCTACTCGCAAAGGCTCCATGAAACAGAAAAGTAAGGAAAAGCAAAAAAGAAAAGAAAAACAAGACAAACAAACAGCCATTACAATTATTTAAGATTTCCCCCAATTTACTTTACTACTCTTTTTCTTTGCCTTATCGCAGCTATATACTTTTGTTGCGACAACACAGAAAAATTATACGTTTTCCGCGCCCACACAACTGAAGCAACGAACTTATCAGCGTCCGGGAAATAATCAGCAACATTCACCTTTCTACCTTTAGTTTCATCCAGAAACTCATTAATCTCTTCCACAGTGTACAAGCCATCACCTACTTTCGGGCAATCAGATATATCAGAGCAGCAATCGTCATCCTTATATCCATCATCATCCTGACTCATTAATACCTCTGCAGAAACCACATCTTGAACAGTAGCCACCCCCTTCAAAGCTATTTCACTACTACAGTGTTTCTCAAACTTTTTCAGCCCAAGGACCACTTTATCTTCCCATTTTTTTTCTGAGGACCACCTAACAAAATCCCACTCTAACACGCCCCCAAAAAACAACAAAATTGTAAGGATTAGCTAAATTTAAGTTTAATATGCAACGGTTCAAATTAAAAAACGAATTATTCAAACACAAATGCAATAATATGATCAGAAATTATTATATGAATTTTATTTCATTTGAAAAAGTAAATGTGAAATAAGCTGCAGCTTAATATGAACAACAAACTGCACATGTGGAAAAAACTGCAATTAAACATACTGTAACAGCCTAGGTCCCACCTAATGTCATCCAAAGAGCCATTAGTTTAAAACTGAGGTGGTGGGTATACGAAGTCTATGGTTGTAACTATGGTAACAATAAATGCTGAAAAAAATGTTCCCCTTAATGTCCAATATCACTGAAATTACTGGGATTTTACACATGAAAAAAAAACCTAGTACATTACAAAAGTAATAGATCTGTAGATTTTATATTGGACATCTTTACGTTATTAAAACAGAATGGCAAGAACTGTTATCACAGTTTTGTGTCGCTTTAATGTTTCCATGGGACGCGTCATTGCTTGTCACGTGACACAGCGCAAACATAACACAGCGCCGAATGAATGATGATCTGCTTTTATGTCATTTTTCCTTTTTTTATTCAAAATATTCACAAATGTATTAGCTATAACATGAAACACTGATATTCCGATTGTCAAATATGTGCAAGTGGATGTGTTTTTTTGTTTAAACACCTTTATAACGATCGCGTTAGTGGAGCTGTATGTGCGATGGGCGGCGCCATGTTAGTTTATAATGCGTAAATTCCTCAACTTCTCACGAAATACATGAAAGTAAGTGGCCGGTGAACTGGGAGAAAGATAGGGTAAAATGTAAAGCTACTTATACAATGTGTATCTGATATGAATAAAACGTGTCTTCTTTTTATAATGGAAAGGATTATTATTGCCGCTTCCATAGACATCAGTGTGTATTTTACAAACTCAAAATAATTTTTTTGCTAGTAACATACTTATGTGTATTTAAATGTCTGAAACCTAAAATAAACATTATGTGGTTGAAAACACTGAATAGTTGTGATATATGACAGCACTGAGTGCGTCAGTCTCTGGCTCAGCGCCAGCCAACGCGCGAAAGCACATTTGAATCTAGCACTTGATCACGTAATGCACTGACCGTTCTAATAACACCGGTGTGATCGTGCGCTCCAGGGACCAGCCAAGGCTGATCACACCGTTGTGATCGCACGTCCGAAAGGGTTAAATAAGTGACGATTTTGTAAACACTTGCCTAGTTTAGGTCATCTTTTCGCGGACCACTAGGGGGCGATGGCGGACCACTAGTGGTCCGCGGACCACACTTTGAGAATTACTGCACTACTACAACAAGTGCTCTTCTGGAAAAACCTCAGCAAATTTACTAGAATTTGCACTCACCTCATTTCCTTCACCTGTAGCCACGACTCGACCTTCTGAAACTTTCTCTGGTTCTTGATTTTGATCAGCCTGACTCTCCATTGTAGATTGATTCTGGTCAACCTCACTCTCAGTTGTAGCTTCATTTTCCACATCTTGTTCTGCTCTGGCCCGAGTCTCCTCTGGTCTGTTTTTATGCGGACACGAAAATCTTTTATGGCCGATGTCACCACACTCAAAACATCGTAAGCTTTCGGTGCTCGCATATAAGACATATGAACTATCTCTATCATTTACTCTAAACGACACATCTAGAGTTTTATCCTGCGAATTTAAAAACATATGAACTTGTCGTCTAAATGAAAGAACGTGTTTTAAAACTGGATTTTTACACCCCAAAGGTACCATCTTAACCGGACTGACCAATTTCCCGAAACGAGACAATTCTTTGACGATCGCTTCATTCTTAATGAACGGAGGGACGTTGGAAATTACAACCTTTGTAGCCGGTGCATACAATGGAGTAGCCGCCACAAACATCCCCTTCACCCAAAATCCATTCTCGATTACTTTATTAACAAACTGTTCAGTCTTCAAAAAAACCACAACAGCTTTGTAGGAGCCATAAGGCTATTAATAATGTTACTTAATGTCATTGCTGTATGTAACTACTGTCTGCACTCCCCCCTGTGGTAAAGGGAAAGAATTGCACCCGTTTCTGGGGACTTCCTGAAGGTAGCCATCTTAAGCAGGAAGTGATGTGGCAAGGGTAGAGGGGAAGGGAGACAGTTTTTTGACCTACATTACACCACACTGCTTGTTTGGAGCACAGAGTTTTGTCTTTAAGTTTTCACCTTTTTGTTACAATAAATCTTAAGTCTTGTTAAAACAGGTGTAGCGTCAAACATACTTTCCCTCACGGAAGTGGCTTAAGAAGGAAAGGAAGCCACTACATTAAGTCAAAAAACTCCCAAGAAGGACAAGCAGGCATGCGGTAGGCCCATTCAAGGCCTACATCTGGAATGATCAAGCCATGAGTGATACGTATCGACAGCTTTGAAAGGATTCTGAAATTCATCCAAAGCGTGAGTAAACAAGGGTGACCTTATTTCTAAGAGCTGTGGTTGAGAATTTTGGCTTTGATCAAAGCATGGTACAAGAAGCTGATGCTTATGTGTACATTGTGGCCTGTTGATTCTATGGAAGGCTGGATACTTGATTGTGCTTGTTTGTGTCAAACATGGCTGATGAAATGTCCAAAAATGATAAGGATGGAGTTGAACAAAGCATTGGATCCCTCAGTTCTATGCGTAGGGGAAAGCTTGGTGTGTGCACACGTAGGATGAATGAAGTAAAGGCATTGCTTGCTGAGGGTTGTGATGTGGAATCAATAAAAAGAAGTGCAGAGACATTTTTTATGTCACTTGGAGAATTTAAGACTGCTCATAGACTTGTGCAAGAACAACTGTCTGATGATATCAGAGAAAATGAGCGCATTGACTGGTTTGAGCCTAAAATGGCTACATTTGAGAACTTTATGAGTGAATATGAGATGTGGAAAAATGTTCAAAAGGATCCACAAACACTTATCGAGCCAAGTGATAGTGTTTCGAATGTGTCCAAGAGGTCACATAAATCTCGTAGTTCTCACAGCTCAAGTATATCATCATCATTGTCATCAATGAGGATAAAAGTAACTGCTGATAAAGCAGCCCTTCTTGCTCGCAAAGCTGCATTAAAACAAAAACAGGCCCTAGAAATGGAAAAGGCTGCTTTGAATAGGAGACTGGAAACAGTAAATTTGGAATGCGACATTGCTGCAAAAGATGCTAAACTGAAGGTCTTTGAAGACTATGCAACAACAGCAAGCCCAAGTCTACATGTTCGATCTGTTATTTCCCAGCAATCTTGTGAACCTAAGGACGAAATGAATGAGTATCTCGAAAAGTACACCGCCAAGAATTCTAAGAATACAACAACGAAACAGGATCAAACATCACCAGGACCCTCGCCATCTTTTGAATTTGTTCAACTTGGAGCTATCCCAAAAACTCCATTGCAAAGAATGTTTCAACCTCCAAAACTCAACCAAGTAGCACATCGAAAGTCCAATGCTGAGGATGCGACAGCAACATCTGATAATCCTGCTACAACTTTTCGAAATCCATCTGTTAGTTGCACAGACGTGGGGCTTACAAATATGAATCTTTCAAACGTGGTGCGGAGGCAAAATGACATTGCTGAACTTCTGGTCTTGCAGCAAAAACACACTCTACTCCCATCTAGAGAAATTCCAGTGTTCGACGGAGATCCGCTAAATTTTCGCCCTTTCATGCAAGCCTTTGAACATGGAATAGAAGATAATACAGACAATAACAGGGATAGACTTTACTATCTGGAACAATTTACTTCTGGCCAGTCCAAGGAACTTGTACGAAGCTGCTTGCATATGGATACTAGAAGGGGTTATGCTGAAGCTAAGAGGCTCCTCACATGTCATTTTGGTGATGAAGTGAAAATCACCAGTGCTTATATGGAAAAGGCCCTGAGTTGGAGTAATATCAAGACCGATGATGGAAAGGCCCTTAATGCTTATGCACTTTACTTGAGAGGCTGTTGCAATGCTGCGGAAGACCTTCCTAACATGTTTGATCTTGATTTGCCTTCCAATCTAAAACAGATTATATCCAAACTCCCATATAAACTACGTGAAAAGTGGAGAAACACAGCATGTGACATCCTTGAAAGAACAAACAGTAGAGCCAAATTTCATAACGTGGTCGCCTTTATTGAAAAACAGGCAAAGATACTTCAAGACCCACTCTTTGGCAATATTCTAGACCCTACTTCTGCTACAAAATGTATTAGGGCTGAGACAGGTTCTCGTCCTTTCAAGTCCGGGAGTAAGAAAAGCTTTGCTACTTCAATATCACCACTGATATCTGGTACGAAAGAAATAAAGAGCAATGAGGCTACAGGTGTTGCATTACAGGCCCCCTGCTTGTTCTGTTCTGGCAATCATGCATTGGAAGCATGTCGTCAGATAGCATTAAAGCCTCATGGAGAGAAGATCGATTTTCTAAAGGGAAAAGGACTATGCTTTGCATGTCTTCTAAAGGGGCATATGAGCAAAGCATGTAGAAAACGCCTGGATTGTAAGGCTTGTCACAAAAGCCACCCAACAATTCTCCATGTTGAATGTATGCCCCTCAAAGAGCAATACACTTCCCAGAAGGATAAGGGTTGTAGTAACTTAATTACAATTGCCATGGTATCAGCAGAACAGGCGGAGGTCAGCTCTTTAGACTACAAACTTGCTATTCTGCCAGTGAAGATTAAGGCCTGCAACGGGAGTAACATAATAGAGACTTATGCTTTCCTCGATTCGGGAAGTTCCGCAACTTTCTGTACGGAAAGTCTAACGGAAAAGCTGCATGTGAGAGGGAGGAGAACAGAAGTTCTACTCAGGACCATGGGACAAGAAAGACCAATATATACATACAAATTGGATGGGTTGGAAGTAAGTAGCCTCGACAGTAATAATTTCTTGCCCCTGCCAGAGGTTTTTACTCAAGCTTCAATACCAGTTGGTAAAGAAAACATTCCTACCCAGGAGGACATTCAGCACTGGCCATATCTCAAAGAGATCAGTTTGAATACCATTGAAGCGGAAGTCGGTCTGTTGATTGGAGTTAATGCTCCAAAGCTTATAGAGCCATGGAGGGTCATTAATAGTCAAGAAGATGGACCCTATGCAGTCCTAACTCAATTAGGATGGCTTATTAATGGACCATTAGGCAGAAGCCCATCTATAAGCAGAAATGAATGACTAAAGGTGTCCTGTAATAGGATTTCAATTTCCAGTGTTGAACAGCTCATCCTGAGTCAGTTAAATCATGATTTTCCTGAAAAGGTATATGATGAGAAGCCTGAGTATTCAGCTGAGGACAGGATGTTCCTCAAAATTGCTGCAGACTCTGTTGTTAAACAAGATGGTCACTATCAACTTAGACTTCCATTCCGTCAAGAGGAGGTTCACCTACCCAATAATAGAAAGATAGCTGAACAGCGAGCTAATAGCCTCATGAAGAGATTCCAAAGGGATGACACGTTATTGACCGATTATAAGGAATTTATGGGTAACCTCTTGGAGAAAGGGTATGCCAAAAAGGTGACACTAGATCAGCTGTCAGGAAAATTCGGAAGAGTATGGTACATACCCCATCACAGCGTGTACCACAAGAGGAAAAAGAAAATTAGGGTTGTATTCGACTGTGGATCTTCATTTCAAGGCACATCCTTAAATAAAGAGCTTCTCCAGGGACCTGATCTCTCAAACAGTCTCCTCGGAGTTATCCTTCGATTCCGTCAGGAACCCGTGGCAGTCATGGCGGATATCGAGGGAATGTTTCATCAGGTTAAGGTCACACCTGAGGATGTTGACTTTCTGCGGTTCTTATGGTGGCCTAACGGTGACATTAGCCAACCATTGGCAGAGTATCGGATGTTAGTTCACCTCTTCGGCGCCGTCTCTTCACCTAGTTGTGCAAACTATGCACTCAAGAAAACAGCAGAGGACAACGAGGGCAGCGTTGGTAAAGAACTTCTTAGTACCATTCGAAGGAACTTCTATGTTGATGACTGCCTAACTTCCTTACCCAATGAGGATGCAGCTATTGCCCTGATTCGAGACTTGAGAGCGGTCTGCGCCACCGGTGGATTTAGACTGACAAAGTGGACAAGTAATAGTCGCTCTGTCCTAGCTTCAATTCCAGTAGAGGAGAAGGCCAAAGATGTGAAGGCTTTAGATCTTGATATTGATAAACTCCATGTGGAAAGAGCTCTTGGAATTCAGTGGAGCACTGAAACAGACTCCTTTTTCTTTAAGGTTAACTTAAAGGAGCAACATTCTACCAAGAGGACTATTCTTTCTACTGTGAATTCCATCTACGATCCAATTGGATTTCTCGCCCCATTGATTCTTCCTGCAAAAAGGATCCAACAGGAACTTTGCAAAGTCAGCTGTGGTTGGGATGATAAGATTCCAGACAACTTAACAAAATACTGGGAGGAATGGCTTGAGGGTTTGGACAAACTTAACCACCTAAGTATTCGCAGATGTTTCAAACCAGCAAGTTACGGCAAAATAAAAACTGCCCAGCTACATCACTTTAGTGATGCGAGTGAATCCGGGTACGGTATTGCTAGTTACCTGCGCCTTACCAACATCAGCGGTGATGTTCATGTTGCCTTTGTATTGGGCAAGGCCCGAGTTGCTCCATTAAAACCTGTAACTATCCCCAGGCTTGAGTTGGCAGCTGCTGTCCTTGCTACGTGTGTTGATAGGATGCTCAAGAGAGAAATGGAAATTCCACTCACAAAATCCGTTTTTTGGACAGATAGCACATCTGTCTTAAAATACATCTTTAACGACACAACACGATTCAAAACATACGTTGCAAATAGAGTCTGCAAAATACGTGATTTGTCTGAGAAATCCCAGTGGCATTATGTGAATGGCTCACTGAACCCTGCAGATGCGGCATCACGCGGCCTGTCGGTCGATTCCTTTCTTAGTTCAGAAAGATGGTGGAATGGTCCAGAATTCCTTTCACTGCCTGAATCAAACTGGCCTTGCTTTCCGGAGGAGCAAATGACCATATCTTGCGACGACTCCGAGATAATGAAAAGGGCTATGGCTTTCACTATAGTTTTAACAGGAGGCTCTGATACGGTTAACAAATTAATCGAGCACTTCTCTTCTTGGAATAGCCTCAAAAGAGCTACTGCATGGATCCTGAAATTTAAAAGGATGCTCCGGATGATGAGCCAGAGACACAAAAGATGCTCACTCAATTCTTCATCTACAAGGCACTGATCCTTATTCGGCCCAGGTCCAATGACAGGAAAGCTGAGAGCAAAATTCAATTCGGAGATAAAGAGCTTTCAGTGGATGATCTTAAACAAGCAGAGAAGGCGTTAATAGGCTTTGTTCAGCAACAGACATTTCAAGCTGAAATGCAGTCTCTGAGAAAAGGACATACTGTTAAGAAAACTAGCAGTCTCTACAAACTGGACCCTTTTCTGATGGATGGGATCTTAAGAGTTGGAGGGAGGCTACACAAAATGTCAATTCCTGAAGATTTGAAACATCAAATTATTTTGCCAAAGAACAGTTATTTGTCCACATTACTCTTAGACCACATTCATCAATCTGCAGGTCACTGTGGAAAAAATCAGATACTCTCAAAGCTTCGCCAGAGATACTGGATAGTTCATGCCAATTCCGCTGCTCGGAAGTTAGTCAGGAACTGCCTGCCATGCAGACGTTGGAACGCACCGGTAATGGAGCAAAAAATGGCCAATCTACCTCTAAGTCGTCTAGCTTGTGACTCCCCTCCATTTACATGCGTAGGTACAGATTATTTCGGTCCAGTCGAGGTAAAAAGGGGCCGGAGCCTGGTAAAGAGATACGGTGTCTTATTTACATGCTTGGCGAGCAGAGCAATCCATCTAGAAATGGCCTATTCCCTGGATACAGATTCCTGCATTTCGGCCTTGAGAAGGTTCATATGTAGAAGAGGTCAAGTTCAAGAAATGATATCAGACAATGGAACTAATTACGTAGGAGCCGAACGAGAGCTTAGAGATTGTCTCGCTCAGCTGGATAACAGCAAGATCAAACGTGCAATGCTGAACGAGGGAGTCAAATGGAGTTTTAATCCTCCCTCAGGGGCTCATCATGGAGGCGTTTGGGAAAGGCTTGTCCGCATCATTAAGAAGTCTCTGTATTCCGTCCTTAAACAACAAGCCTTAGATGAAGAGGGACTACAGACAGCACTCTGTGAGGTAGAGGCTATAGTCAACGATCGCCCTATTACCACCATATCTGATGATATCACCGATCCCGAGCCTCTTACACCTAATCATCTCCTACTGCAGAAAGGAAAACCGATTCTGCCACCTGGATTGTTCATAAAAAGTGATTTGTATTCGAGACGGAGATGGAGACAAGTCCAGTATATCAGTGATCTATTTTGGAAAAGATGGACAAGAGAGTACCTGCCACTGATGCAAGAGAGGCAGAAATGGCATGAAGTGCGAAAAAATCTTAAGCCGGGGGACATAGTTCTTATAGTGGACGATACATCACCCAGAAATTCTTGGCCTATGGGACGGATCACAAAGACCTTGCCTGACAAAAGAGGACATGTTTGTCGTGTCTTGGTTAAAACAAAGTCCAACATACTGGAAAGACCTATCAATAAACTATGTCTTCTTCAAGAGTAACCCTAAATAGTAATTTCAGTTACTTGCAGAGTTGACATGCTCTCTTGATGAAGATAACGATCACCACTTTTGGCAAATATTTTTTGGACATATTTTGAAACTTTTTTCATTGATTTTTCCATTGGATTATTTTTGAATCTTTTTTGTTTGATTTTTCCATTGGACTATTTCGGACACTTTTTTTTGTTCATGAACAGATTTAAAAAAAATCTTGAAGTACATTGTAAATATGTCTTTATATGGCTCCTCAATATATGTATATTTTATATAATTGCCTTGTCATCGTCAATTAAGGGGCCGGAATGTAGGAGCCATAAGGCTATTAATAATGTTACTTAATGTCATTGCTGTATGTAACTACTGTCTGCACTCCCCCCTGTGGTAAAGGGAAAGAATTGCACCCGTTTCTGGGGACTTCCTGAAGGTAGCCATCTTAAGCAGGAAGTGATGTGGCAAGGGTAGAGGGGAAGGGAGACAGTTTTTTGACCTACATTACACCACACTGCTTGTTTGGAGCACAGAGTTTTGTCTTTAAGTTTTCACCTTTTTGTTACAATAAATCTTAAGTCTTGTTAAAACAGGTGTAGCGTCAAACATACTTTCCCTCACGGAAGTGGCTTAAGAAGGAAAGGAAGCCACTACAAGCTTTGTTCATCCGCGAGGCCGAATTTATATTTTCGTGACCAACCTGATCACCGACTACAATCAAAACATCCTCAATCGAAGCGGTCGGCTCTGGTACACACCTAAACCCATTCCAGAGGGAAACCGCACTGGTTCCCCCCCGTGGGAGACGCCATACAGACGCCGAAGAGGCCGCAAAAAACCTAAACTATCTTAACCATAGACATAATATAATACATAGACGCCCTATTGGCCACTTTGGAACGTTGCTGCGATACGTCAACGGGTCCGCCATTTTGCGGAGGGCAAGACTGCACTGTAATCAAGGGTGAGCTGCGTTTTTATTGGATAAAAACAAAAACTGTTTTTATATTTATCAACCGTTTTCAGTGGTTTGTATGTGGTGTACAAAAAGTTCCATCTCTAATTATTTAAAATCTCAATAGTTACACTTGTAAAATATTTGTTTTAATAAAGAATGGTCAAAGCTCAGACTTGTCATGTATCTGGCTTTTTATTCTTGGATAAGAATGATGAAGACCCCCATACTGAGATATAATTTAAGTTTTCTTATTGTGGAAAAAGCATTTTCTGTGATTGACCAGATTTGAGCAATAACAAAGATAACTGATGGATCCTTTATGATAATACATATGTTATGGTACAACTACTGTGCAATGCAGTAAATATAACATTTGTGAGAATTAATAGTAAATAGTTTAGTCAATAAAATAAACAAATAGTATACAGCAAATAAAATAGTAATGAATAGTATAATTATATAATATCATACAATAATACAATCATAAAAATACTGATAATAGCATATGGTTTATTAATAATACTATAATAATAGCAATAGAATAAGAAATATCAATTACAGAATATACACAATACAAAATAAGTTAAATAGTGACTTATATTTAATATTTAACTCTTTTTGTTAAATTTCAGTTTTATTGATCAGTAATAGCCATTATAACAGAAGTAGCTTCAGTCAAACATACCGCAGGATACAACGTTAAAATAGCCTAAATATAAAGTTATGAAACTTCACTTTGGACCTCAGCCAAAACGATTTACCAGGGAACCATTTATAGATTAATGAGACCAAAGATCGCCCGTTAGATATACACAAGACGAATAATATCTCATGTTTAATCACTAGACTAGAGACATCCGAGCCGGCGGCACACTTCAGACGCACTGGCCGAGGTAAGGCTGTCGCATGCGGGGTAGACGAGCGCTGAGCGCCCGGTGATCGCATCTTACAACTCCGAAACCGTCAGATAAAATTTTTAAATAGGCGCTATCTTTATAAACAAACCACATATTTAAGCTTTAAACAACTACATTGTCGACTGAAAAACTATTAAAACTACATTTCGTGACACAATAACGTCTCGGTTACGTATGTAACCCTCGTTCCCTGAGTGAGGGAACGGAGACGTTCCGTCGGATGACGACGAATGGGGTTTCGCATAGAAAGCCTATCAACTTCGAGTATACAAAACGAGCCAATGGCAAAGAAATGCCATGGGTCTGCGGAATTTGCATGACGTAACTCCGCCCCACCTCGTGGGTATATAAGGAGGAAGTCCTGCATCTAGCAGATATGTTTCTTCGCTGAGGAGCCAAGACTGAGCTCAGGCGATCCCCGCGGTATACAGCGGAAGTGGCAAGAAGACGGAACGTCTCCGTTCCCTCACTCAGGGAACGAGGGTTACATACGTAACCGAGATGTTCCCTTTCGTTCGTCACTCCGAGTTCCGTCAGATGACGACGAATGGGGTTACCAGTCTAATCACGCCACCTTCACAGCTGTCTTCCAGTGCCCTGCGTAAATCTGAGATCCCTGTCATACTGGACAAGTGGGACTCCTATTTAACACAGGAATACCAAGGTACACTGGGGAGCATATCCCAAGATATAGAGGAGTATGCAGGATATACCCAGCCCAACGGGGGGGGGGGGAATTTAGAATACACATATGACCCGAAGGAAGCATATGGGGAATACACTGGGGTATCCAGCCGCAGGTGGAAAGTTTTAAACCCCAGGGAGTGGCAAGGTGGCTTGCCAAGGGAAGACACATGCTCAGAGAGGCTTACAGTGGGAATACACATGTGGGGGTAGCTCCGTAGAGGGACCATGCACACGGGAGGCACCTAGCCGACGCACAGGTTCAAAGACACTGGGTCGACGTCAGGAGTGCAGGAGGAACTCAGGGCTTTCGGAGAAGCTCACCTGAGGAAAATATCGCACGTATCCAGTCCGAGGAGTGAAATGGCGAGCAAGCGAAGACACCTGAGCGGGTCCTAATGCCGGCTGGTTGAAGCGAGCACACGAGAGGACACAGGCTCCACTCGGAGATTATAGAATCTGGCGAATGTGTTGGGTGTCGCCCAGCCTGCAGCTCTGCAGATGTCTGTTAGTGAGGCGCCATGCGCTAACGCCCAAGAGGATGCCACACTCCGGGTGGAGTGGGCCGTCACACCAAGGGGGCACGGTCGACCTTGCTGCTGGTATGCCAAAGCAATGGTGTCCACTATCCAGTGAGACAACCTCTGCTTGGAGAGAGCTCTTCCCTTCAGCTTCCCACCATCACAGACAAAGAGCTGGTCTGAGGTCCTGAAACACTGCGTCCTGTCTACATAGGTGCGGAGAGCACGTACTGGACAGAGCAGTGCCAAGGCTGGGTCTGCCTCCTCCGGGGGCAGCGCTTGCAGGTTCACCACCTGGTCCCGAAAGGGAGTGGTAGGAACCTTGGGCACGTATCCAGGCCGGGGTCTCAGGATCACGTGAGAGTAAGCCGGCCCGAATTCCAGGCACGCTTCGTCAACGGAGAATGCGTGCAGGTCCCCAACCCTCTTAATAGAGGCCAATGCAACCAGGAGCACTGTCTTCATTGACAGGAGCTTGAGCTCCACTGTTTGCAAAGGCTCAAAGGGAGCATGCTGCAGGGCAGTTAAGACCACTGCGAGGTCCCAGGAGGGAACGAGAGGGCGGCGAGGAGGATGTAATCTCCTGGCTCCTCTCAGGAACCTGATGACCAGGTCATGCTTTCCCACAGACTTACCTTCTATGAAGTCATGGTGTGCGGCGATAGCGGCAACATAGACTTTCAGGGTGGAGGGAGACAGCCTTCGCTCCAACCCATCTTGAAGGAAGGAAAGCACGACGCTGATCGGGCATTTCCGGGGGTCTTCTCGGTGAGAAGAGCACCAGCTGACGAAGAGGTTCCACTTCAACGCATAGAGGTGTCTCGTGGACGACGCTCTAGCGGAAGTGATGGTAGCCACCACCGGAGGTGGTAGGGTACCCAAACCTACCTGGTCCCGTCCAGGAGCCAGACATGGAGGCTCCAAAGATCGGGACGAGGGTGCCACAGGGTGCCCCGTCCCTGAGAAAGAAGGTCCTTCCTCAGAGGAATGGGCCAAGGAGGTGCTGTCGCGAGGAGTATGAGTTCGGAGAACCAGGTCCTGGTGGGCCAGTAGGGCGCAACCAAAAGGACCTGCTCCTCGTCCTCCTTGACCTTGCGCAGGAGATGCGCAAGAAGGCTCACTGGGGGAAACGCATACTTGCGGCCCCGCGGCCAGCTGTGCGCCAGTGCATCCGTGCCGAGCGTGCCCTCGGTCAGGGAATAATACAGGGCGCAATGGGTCGAGTCGTGGGAGGCAAACAGATCTATCTGTGCGTCGCCGAACTGGTCCCAAATCAGCTGAACCGTCTGGGGATGGAGTCGCCATTCGCCAGGGAGGGGCTGAAGCCGCGACAGCTCGTCGGCTGCACAGTTCAGGGCTCCGGGAATGTAAATAGCACGAAGGGACCTCAGATGCTTCTGACTCCATAAGAGGAGGTGGCGAGCGAGTTGCGACATACGGCGCGAGCGTAGACCACCTTGATGGGTGATGTACGCTACTGTGGCGGTATTGTCTGATCGGACCAGAACGTGTTGACCCCTGAGCAGCGCTCGAAAGCGGTGCAGGGCAAGGCGTACGGCCAGCAACTCGAGGCAATTGACATGCCAAAGGCGCTGGGGTCCTGTCCAGGAGCCCGTGGCAGCATGACCATTGCACATGGCACCCCAGCCCGTGGCGGAGGCATCTGTCGATACGACAACATGCCTCGTAGCCTGTTCTAGGGGGACACCGGCCCTGAGAAAACTGAGGCTCGACCACGGGGTGAAGGTCTGACGGCAGCTCAAAGTAACTGGTACTCGGAGCGTGCCTTGTTGCCATGCCCACCTCGGTACTCGGTCGCGAAGCCAAAGCTGAAGCGGTCTCATATGAAGCAATCCGAGCGGCGTTGCCGCGGCTGCAGATGCCATATGCCCCAGGAGCCTCAGAAAAAGTTTCAGTGGAACCGCACTCTTGTCCTGGAACTGTCTCAGACAAGTCAGCAGTGACTGCGCGCGCTCGCTCGTAAGCTGCGCGGACATGGCGACCGAGTCGATGTCCATACCGAGAAAAGAGATCCTCTGCACTGGGCAAAGTTTGCTCTTTTCCCAGTTGACCCGAAGGCCCAAGCGAGCTAGGTGCCGGAGCACAAGGTCCCTGTGTTCGCAAACCTGGTCTCGAGAGTGAGCTAGGATCAGCCAGTCGTCGAGATAGTTCAGGATGCGAACCCCGTGAACCCGAAGGGGAACAAGGGCTGCCTCGACGACCTTCGTGAAGACGCGAGGAGACAGGGCTAGCCCGAAAGGGAGAACCGCGTACTGGTATGCCTGCCCCTCGAAAGCAAACCGGAGGAACGGTCTGTGTCGAGGAAGAATGGAGACATGAAAGTAGGCGTCCTTCAGGTCGATCGCTGCAAACCAATCCTGGGGCCGCACGCATTCGAAAATGCGTTTGGCAGTGAGCATCTTGAACGGCATCCTGTGTAAGGAGCGATTCAGCACGCGCAGGTCCAGGATTGGCCGTAACCCACCGGTTTTCTTGGGGACAGAAAGGGCTGTAGAAGCCGGACCTCATCTCGGCTGGAGGGACAGTCTCGATTGCACCCTTCACCAGCAGGGTGGCAATCTCGGCTCTCATGATAGGGGCATTGCCACCGACCAAAAGGGAGCGAACTCCCCTGAAGCGGGGAGGAGACCGCGCGAACTGAATCGCATAGCCGAACCTGATGGTGCGTGCGACCCAGCGGGACAGACGGGGCAGCTCTAGCCAGGCTCCCAGGTACTGAACCAGCGGGGTCATGCGGGCAACAGGCGTCCCCCCGGAGGGGCAGCGAAGCGGAGTAACTGGCCCAGACGTGGGTGGCATAGCGGCCCGATGTGGGGGCACAGTTAGGCTCCGCGCCCGAACAGAGGAGGCCAGGGAAGGACCAGCGTTCCACGGGGGCGTGCTCTGTCGGGGGTCTGGCGACAGAGGGGGACAGGGCTGAGGCGGCCCGTGGGCGACCCGCCGTGTCAACCGCCTCTGGGACAGAGGGGGACGAGGAGAGCGTGGCTTGTGGGCGGCACTCTGTGTCGTCCGAGAACTCTGTGAGCTCAGAGAAGAGAGGTTTGTTTCTATCTTTAACCAGTGTGAGGTGCCGCTCACCCGTGGGTGAGCAGCGGTTTTCGCTGGAGAAAAAGAACAAAAGATTCTCCCCCGGCCCTCCACCGGGGGAAGGAGTGGTCCTGCTACCATCTCCTGAGAAAACAAACATCATCTCTGAGCAGCCCGTCTCAGGAGCGCCGCTTAGCCTGGCGTTTAGCGGGGGGCGGGGCTGGAGAGGGCTGTGGCGCCTTCCTACGACCTCCTCCGCGCCGTGGCCTGGGTGGAGGCTGCTGCGTAGGCCGGGCGGGAGGGGCGGGAGCCGCAGGAGGGCGCCCTCGGCGGCGAGCAGGCTGAGGATTCTGCTGACCTGGCGGGTGGAGGCAGCAGCGGGCCGGCGGGGCAGAATATGCTTAATGGCCTCAGTTTGCTTCTGCGCGGTGGAGAACTGGTGGGCAAAGTCCTCCACCGCACCGCCGAAGAGGCCGGCCTGGGACAGGGGCGCATCAAGCAGACGAGTCCGCTCGGAATCCCGCATGTCAGCCAGGTTCAGCCAAAGATGTCTCTCCTGGACCACAGCTGTGGACATCACCAAACCCAGGGAGCGCGCGGTAACCTTCGTCGCCCGGAGGGCAAGGTCGGTCGCGGCGCGCAGCTCATTAAATAGACCTGGGTCTGTCCTGCCCTCGTGCATGTCTCTCAACATTTGGGCCTGATAGATCTGGAGAGTGGCCATAGCATGCAGAGAGGCGGCTGCCTGTCCCGCGGCTCTGTAGGTTTTAGCCACCATTTTAGAGGTGAAACCACAGGCTTTGGAGGGGTGCTTAAGCTCGCCACGAGAGGAAGCACTCTGAGGACACAGTTGCATCGCAACAGAGCGTTCGACTGAGGGAAGCCCAGTGTACCCACGGGCAGCTGCGCCATCGAGGGGAGGAAAGGCGGATGAGACCAGCGAGCGGTCCCGAGAAGACAACAGGGTCTTCCAGGACTTCGAGATCTCATCATGCACGTCCGGGAAGAAAGGTATTGGGGTTTGCCGTGGACGCGGGTCGGCGGCTTGGCCCAAAAACCAATCATCGAGGCGCGAGCGCTCAGGGCAGGGTGGTGGCCGCCACTCAAGCCCGATGCTCGCAGCCGCCCGGGAAAGCATGGCTGTCATCTCCGGATCCGATTCAGGCACAACCGTATGCACACCAGAGGGTGGCAGCTGTGCTGAATCTTCACTTCCAGAAGATTCAAACCCACCTTGTGATGCTGCTACAGACATCAGATCATCCTCTGTAGCTTCAGCCGAAGTACACGGGCCACCCGAGAGTAGACCCGCGGAAATCGACTGTTCACTAGCGGGCACCGTCATGCAGGGGGGTTTGACGCGTGGACAGATAGTCGGCGCTTTTTGCCAAACCGTAACCCTCAGATCAGCCTGGCCACCAGCCGAAGTAGCACCCCGCGAGGGGGCACTAGATCGGGGTGTGGCAGAGGGGACTCTCGCTCTTACGAGCTCATTGAGTCTCGACCGTAATGACGCGATGGTCATGTTCTCACAGAGAGAACACGAGTCATCCACGACCGCCGCTCTAGCATGCTCAATGCCCAAACACACTAGGCAACGCTCGTGCCCATCAGAGTCCGAAACCGATCTGCCGCAACCAGAAGTACACGGGCGAGGCATCTTTAAAAAGACGTCCCGTCTGCAAGCTCTTTTGTGAGAGAGAAACACTCAAGTGTTGAAGCGACCGGGGAGACACACACTCTCTGGCAAACCACTGCACAGATAAGCAGGAAGCGCGCGCCCCGCCGGAGATCGCCGTCACACCAACACTGAGGAACTCGTTTGTAAAGCTGACAATACAGAGATGGCTTGTGGAGTGAAGAAATAAACTTGGCTCTGAAGCGAAAACATATCTGCTAGATGCAGGACTTCCTCCTTATATACCCACGAGGTGGGACGGAGTTACGTCATGCAAATTCCGCAGACCCATGGCATTTCTTTGCCATTGGCTCGTTTTGTATACTCGAAGTTGATAGGCTTTCTATGCGAAACCCCATTCGTCGTCATCCGACGGAACTCGGAGTGACGAACGAAAGGGAACAGTAGTATTTTTTAATTTATCCTCTGAACGTTAATATTACTAATTAAATAATGACCAAATACAACCAAAAACAAACATTCAGTCTTGCCTGTGAAAGATAATTCCTCGAAAGTTGTTTTCAATTGTGTGGCGACTTGTACAGCCCCAAGCAGCGCAAAAAACAGGCATTTTTCTCAATTCCCAGTATGAGAGGTATGGGAAAGTTGCCATCCCCAATATGGCGGTGCCGTTGATGTGCGCTCCAGCGGCCAATAGGGCGTCTATGTATTATATTATGTCTATGATCTTAACCCCACAAAAATAAGAAGAAGAAAAAAGAAAGAAAAAAAGATAAATCAATAAGAAAAAATGAAACAATAAATCAATTGAAAAACGCAACACGCTCTCACACACGTGCCTCTCACACACGCACTCACTCCCAACATCCGCTCAGAGAGAGAGAGAGAGAGAGAGAGAGAGAGAGAAATGCTAGGAGGAGTTCAGAAGTTAAGCCTAGTTCAGATTAAATGTAAGGAATGAATAAATACAGCAAAAGAAAAACATTCAACTTTCTTTTATTGTCTAGTTTGATAGTCAGCCGCAACTGAAAAATAACAGATATAAATCTAGGAATGAATAATTCATTTAAAACGCCACAGTGAGTGTTTTCACACTGGTGGTATACAGTGATATGGTGTTTGTTGTCACTCGGGTCCAAACGCTTCATCTTTCCATGACGACTGACCAGAAAAGACACACGTGACGTCATGTTTACATGACTCCCGATTGTTATAGTGAGTATCAAATTAACGATAAACTTTAACAACAGAGAGAGACACACGTACGCACTACACAGTTTATTAGTCGCGCTGCTGTTTTTGTGTCACGCTCTAGCGGTTAATAAACAGAACTGCGTCTTGCAGAAGAACATTGTAAACCGGCGCTACTTCTCTCCGTTTCTGACAGGACGAGTCACCCAGGTCCTGTGTTACTCCACAGCGGCGGCGGCCCGCTGGACTAAAGTCAGAAAATAAACACTTATTATAGGTGTAACATGGGGATTCAGGACTCCAGTACTCCTGGATATGGCGATATGGTTTAGGAATCGGAACAACTCTAGGTAAAAGGAAAGATGTGTGTGAGACAGCTTTAGAGGAACTTTGTTGATTCACAACACTAGCCGTGCGTTCACACGTGACAGTATATGATATTATAGTCAAATTCTACAGTATATTTACACGCAGGAGTAAATATAGCAACGATTGTATTTAATTTTACAGTACAATCATAAAATCATACAGACATTATCTTAATTCCATAATGTCCTTAACACATAAACTCCACGATCCGGGATCAAAATGATGTCATTAATAATGTACTTCAAATTTTCTTTTTGTGCTACATGGGCATTTTGATCTATATTGGATTGGTAAATGCAAAGACTTTGGTGGATTACTGGTCAACGAAGGACATTTATAGTTTTCCCTTTCCTCGTTTTGCAATGTCCAGATCCCGTTTTCAAAGCATTTCTTGGAACCTTCATCTCTGTGATCTAAAAGAGGATGAAGATAACACAAGAAAAAGGGAAGCCCTGGCTATGACAGACTATTCAAAATAAAACCCCTCTATGGCAGCATTGTTTCTGCGTGCAAGACGTATTTTCAACCACAAAGGCAAATAGCAGTGGATGAACGTGTGGTTGCATCAAGGGCAAGAATTGGGCTGAAACAATATATGAAGGACAAGCCCACAAAACGGGGCTACAAATTGTTTGTCCTTGCTGATTCATTGCCTACACCTGGAACATTTTTTGTGTATGAGGGCAAATCCGAAGACACAGGTAAAGGCCTCAGCTATGAATCGGTCATTCAGCTTTGAGATTTTAGTCCAGGTGTGCCCAACCCTGCTCCTGGCGATCGACTGTCCTGCGCAGTTCATCTCCAACCCTAATCAAACACACCTGAAGGTCTTCAATTAAGGTCTTAACAAGCATTTAAGGTCTTCAGGATTACTTGAAAATTAAAGGCAGGTGCGTTTGATCAGGGTTAGAGATAAACTGTGCAGGACAGTCGATTGCCAGGAGCAGGGTTGGGCACACCTGTTTTAGTCTGATGGACAGGGCTATCACATTTTTATGGAAAATTTTTATACTAGCTCTCTTCCTGGATTTACTGTACAAACAGACTCTAGCTTGTGGCTCCATACGGACTAATAGAATAGGCTTTCCAAAAACCAAAACCAACTACCTCAGCAGGGAGGCCAAAAGAGGAGAAATTTGTTGGCTCAGAAATGGAAAGGTCCTGTTTGTGAAATGAATGGACACTAGAGAAGTGACAATGTGTTGAACTATACACAAAGCTTACAGTAATGACAGCGTAAACCGGTGTGTGAAGAGTGCTGACGGTGTCTGGAGAAGAGGGGGCATCCCGATTCCAAAAGCAGTGCTCGAGTACAACATGGGCGGTGTTGATCTTTCCGATGCAATTATTGGATATTTCAACGTTTTGCATAAAACTAAGAAATGGTACAAAATATTATTTAAGCTTTATTCTGCACAGTGAACCCAACATTTTGCATAAAACTAAGAAATGGTACAAAATATTATTTAAGCTTTATTCTGCACAGTGAACAATAAGACCCCTCTGACCCAGAAAATGTTCAGAGAAGAACTTGTTTCTGAGCTTGTCAAGGATTCCACAGTGCCAACAACATCAGCCGCCAGCTCAAGTACATCAGCCCAAACATGCCTTCCCAATATTTTGGAAGTGAGATATTACTGTTGCGAGAAGAATCTGCGTTATGTGCAAAACAGAGGAAAGAAAATCATCTCCTGAAAATCTTCTGCCTGAAGTGCAGTGTTGCCCTGTGCATGGTGTCGACTAGGAATTGTTTCAAGCGCTGGCACACTGAGGGACACAACATGTAAATCTGTGTAGTCCAGAAGTTTGGAGCCTTTCTTCACTTTTTTGTGAAATCTTTATTTTTATTTGATTGACAAGAAGTGAATTTTATTTATTTTATTTTTAGGTTTTTAAGAAAATATTTGCAGTTTATTTATTTTGCAAAATACTTGTTTATACAATTGTACAATTATATTCTATTTGACAAGAAGGTCATTGTTTTTTGTTAGTTTCATTTTTAGATTATCAGGCAAATGTTTGCACTTTATTTATTTTTCAAAAAAAATTTATTCAGTTTTTATTTATTTTTTGAATACTGCACTTTATATACCTCAGCACATTTTCTATTCAAATTATTATTCTGCAAAAGATGTTTGATTATTTAAAAATAAAAGGTAAAAACTACTAATGGGTCTCATTGCTTTCTTTGAAACATGATTATAAGCAGTGGTTAAATTGGGCCGGGGCTCTCCGGGGCTCAGCCCCGGCACATAAGCCTGCTCGTTTGCAGTCAGTTGCCTACTAGAAATTATGTCACATACAATTTGATGAAAGTGATGCTTTTGAAAACATATTTCTGACAATAAATGAAAGATTTTTGAAATGGCATATCTATTTTGTCTCGGCGGAGCTGAGATGAGAACAATCGGAACACGGCCGTAATTTTGTTCAGCTGCTTAATCTCGTTGTCAGTCGACCATGATCGCGCACCGCTCGCGCATGCGCATCTGACACGGATAAATGTACGCAGCAATAATGAATGTTCCTGGGAGACCGTGGTTGCGCGGGATGTGGATGTTCCAGAAATGTCAAAAAAAGTGCCCTGGCCTTGAATGACAAGGTAAGGAAAATAAGACTAAATCAAAATTAAATAACCAGGACTAGGTTGACCATGTGATTTTTCTCAGGAGATGTTTTGAGCATTTTACTTCAGATACCGGATTATCAGCAAACTGCCAAGAGAACTGCTAATTTAACGTTAGCTGGCTACTTAAAATAAACTAGCAATCTATTCAGTCAGCATATTTGTATTTGATCTGTGTGAATTACAGAAATATAAGACTTGCTAGACCTAAGTTACTTTTAGCTACCAAGCTCTGTGGTTAATGAAAATTAAATCAACCATTTATTCTCCAACTTTCAGAGATAAATTGAAGTGAGTGGAGCATATCCACCCAAGAAGAGGAAACTGACTTACTTCTTCAAAAGGTGGGGTGATATTCCAGACATTTTTAGCATGACTAGCTCTGTAACATGTTGGCAGTAGAGATGGGACAGTATGAAAATGATCAAAATTATCACAGTGTTCGGTATTATTGCGGTATTTTTAAAAGTGTGTTCAATATGTTCAGAAAGCACTGACAGCCTGTCAGTGACAGGCCTACACAAGCTGAACTAGTTTCAAAAAGTGTAACAGTGCTTAATATATTACAAAAATATAGGCAATATGCTTGTAAAAACTATTGAAAACGGTCTGAAACACTGTGAAAGAACTTGAACCAGATATGTCTGGCTGAGATCCAGGAAGATTACAACTCCAACGTGAAGTCAACTATGAAGTTGTATTTGAGGTTACATGTGAAGTTGGTTGTGGTTCTAAAATATAAACAAATAATAATGCACAATAATAAGCATCTGACTTACTATGAAAATTATTTACCAGTACTAAATATTATAGCCACCAGCATACAAGAAACAATACTAAGAATTACATTAATTTCTCTGTAATAATTAACATAATTTTTACCGTTACACCGGCAATGATCTCATCCCTAGTTAGCAGCAGACTTTACAGTGATGTACTCAGCAGACTTACCAGATGATTTAATTGATATCATATCAACATTCTATTAATGTTAAAGTTACAGAGCACCTGGCGTGTAAGAAAAGGCAGACTAATACTGAGGTGTTTGCATACCAGCCATTGTGGGAAGTAATGAAGTTATAGATGAGTGATGAGTTATAGATGTGTGTTCTCTGTACTGTTTTTAAGAATGTGTATGAAATTAAATGTAAAATCAAAATTAAATTACAAAGGTAAAACACAAATAAATTCAAATGTTGATTGTAAAACTAACCAGTGTTATCATCATTTTTATATCTTAAAGCTGCAGTCCGCAGTTTTCGTCATCTCTGTTCGAAATCTGCAATTGCAGTTATTCGCGGAATTATCAACTTTACGTGGGTTGTGTGATGAGGCAACCAATGGAGCCAGAAATCAAAACTTTGCCTTTTTATGGGGTGTGTGTGTGTGTGTGTGTGTGTTGTCGTAGTAAAGAGAGAGAATGGGAGAAGGAAGTTTGTATGAGGTGGACCTGGTCACCACAGACCCAAATCTTCTCAGCTGTTGCTACTGTCATATGCTGCACTGTCTCTCCATGTGGAACATTATGTTTAGCACATTGTATGGGTCACTATATCATAACAAGGTAATACAACGTGTAATCAAGTGATGACTGATTAACAGTAATGTAAATGCTAAATGTCCTAATACCTGTTGCAAAGTAAATGCTCTTAACCTTGCAGTTTTTCACATATCATGTAATACTCAATTTCTCCATTTCTTTGCACAAAACTCTCCAGAAAGTGCTATTTAATGGTTTATTTTAAAAAAAAAAAAAAATCCCGGGGGGGCATGCCCCCGGACCCCCCTAGAGAGAGCACCCCCACTTAATAAATCCCAATTTAACCCCTGATTATAAGTTATTGATGGTAATGTGCTTT
Organism: Chrosomus eos; assembly: GCA_036326025.1. Classification (NCBI taxonomy): domain Eukaryota; kingdom Metazoa; phylum Chordata; class Actinopteri; order Cypriniformes; family Leuciscidae; genus Chrosomus; species Chrosomus eos. Next base: position 92,760 of record JAZAVI010000252.1, read on the forward strand.
GCGATGTCTTGATTTTGCACTTTTGACAGGTGGGGAAGTTGGAGACTTGAATGACAAAAAAAAGGTATTTTACCACCCTTCGGGTGCTTTAGAATAACTCTTCCTCGTCTCCTGCTGAGTAGATGAATGCAATGAAATCTTGCCCCAAAAATTCTCTTCCTTTGAATTGCAGATGGTCAAGGTGGGTTTCTCATCCTCTTTCTACTGCATTTTGGTGTACCGTCCTCCTGGCCCTGCTGCTGTCTTCTTAAGGATTTTAGTAACTTTTTATCCTCTATAATTAAGTTGGAAATCTGTCTTAATCATTGGGGACTTTAACCTGCATGTTGATGACAGCTCATCTCGCCCCGCAATGGAATTTTTAACATTGACTGAATCTTTTAATTTTAAGCAGCATGTATCTGAGCCTACTCACCAAAAAGGCCATATTTTAGACTTAGTTTTTACACTTGGCCTAGCTATATTAAATGTATCTGTAAATGATGTCTATATGAGCGATCATAGTATTGTTCTGTTTGATCTTCACTTCAGTTCTGACCCAAAGCCTTCAGCAGTGAGGTCCCAGAGGTGTGTTATCACTGCAAATACTGCAGATACATTTTCTGATTTGTTTGATCCTGCTCTAGTTATGGACTGCCTTGATGTGGATGATTTCGTCCACTGTTTAAACAATCACTGTGTAAAAATTCTGGACCAGGTGGCCCCTGTTAAATCAAACTTGTCTACAAGGGAAAAAATGTGGCCTTGGATGAATGAAGAGATTTTTAATTTTAAGAGACTGTGTCGAAAGACTGAACGCCTATGGAAATCCACTAGCCTTGAGGTGCACAGGCTTTATCTCAGGGATCTTGTGTTGTCCCTAACCCTAACAAAATCAAAATGATTAAAGATAAAATCCCGTCTCATTCGTGGGAGAGAGAGAGTATAGGGCACTATCTGTCACTTTGAGTGATTTATGACCCTTGATTGACCACGCCCCTTTTTCCCACGCTTAGCCCCGCCCCTTTTCCCCCTCCCACTCACTTCCGATCTGACCATCTGGACCGTGGGAAAATTCCCACGGTCTGCCCCTCCTCTTTCCACCCCCACCACCCCCACTTCCCTCCCATCCGAACCGGTTCCGGTCTGTGCACGTGTTGTACACCTGTTACGGGCATCTGTCTTGATCAATGTAAAAAATGTTCAAAATAATGGAAAAACATTCAAAACAATACATTTTCAATCTTTTATGAAGGATGACAGAAAACAGAGATAGGTTTAGTGTTTTTTATTAAAGAAAAGGGTCATAACACGTAGTGATTAAAACCATTAAGATACATATGTCTTTACCTTTACACATTATTTAGTAAAATGTTACATTTTACATAAACATCTGTTTTAAAAAGAGTTTTCAATCACAAAAATAACATATATTTTGGGCAAAAGTTGTGCTTTTCACATAACACGTAGTGATTAAACCCATTAAAACATTAATGAGAAAGTTAAAATTTTGTTTTCCACAATAACACACAGTGCTTAAAACTATTAAAACAATTTATATCATTAAGATACTATTGTGTTTAGTGTTCATACACTTAAAACATTAATGAAAAAAGTTTAAAAGCTGTTTTCTTAACGTTATCAAAATGTTCTAGCATTAAAACCGTTTGTATTAAAATTACTTGCATCTAATATGTCTTCAGTGTTCACACACACTTGTAAGTTGTTTAAACTGCATTTCTTAAAGTTATCAAAATGTTTTAGTTCATAAAACATCTAAAATGTTAAAGCGTTAAAAGATCAACATCCAGTTATTGACAGAAAAGTAAGACGAGTTAAAAGTTGTTTTTTTCATTACAAAAGATACATTTAACCTTCATTATTTTTGTAAAATGTGTTACATTTTACATAAAAACACATCATGACATTAAAATTACATTGTGTTAAAAATATAGTTTTTTAGCGGTCACCATACATTTGTAAAATGTTAAAACGTTTAGACATAAAAAATAAATAATTAATACATTTAAAAATATAATACGATAATTAAATAAATAAAAGTTTTAAATTGTGGTTTCTTAAAGTTATCAAAATGTTTTAGCATTAAAAACATCTAAAACTGTGTGTATTAAAATTACATCAAACAAACATAACTAATTACTGTATTTGAAGATGTACCTTTTCACATAACACACATAGTCTTTAAAATTATTAAAACAATTTATATCATTATGATACTTTTGTCTTTAGTGTTCATACACTTGTAAGTTGTTAAAACATTAATGAAAAAGTTTAAACCGCATTTCTTAAAGTTATCCAAATGTCTTCTTAAAACATCTAAAATGTTAAAACGTTAAAAGATCAACATCCTGTTATTTACAGAAAAGTAAAACGAGTTAAACGTTTTTCTTCATTACAAAAGATACATTTAACCTTCATTATTTTTGTAAAATGTGTTACATTTTACATAAAACACCTCATGACATTAAAATTACATCATGTTAAAAATCACAGTATCAAAAACACATACATACATTTTAACCTGTTAACCTTCGCCAGAGCGAGGGCGCTCTGAGCGTTTTTTTTTTTAAATCGTTCAAAGTTACTATCAGATTCAATGTTATTACCTTGACAAACTATACATCATTAAAAAGATATAAGACTGAAGGTTTAGTATTTGACCACTATTGTATTCTGAGAATCTTATAGTGACAGTTATGTCTTAATTTGTGTGTGGAGTTATGTAATCAAAAAATGAGTCGATACCTTTGATATGAATTATGAGCGTCAGCCGCTTCCATTCAGAAAAAAACTCCAGTGAGATCGTCACGACAGAGCTTGACAAAACAACGTCCATCAGGGCTTTTAGCTCAAAAGTGTACAGATTTGGAGAAATATTGATAGATTCTCATAGGTTTACATCAGATTTATATAGACAGGAATCATATTTATTTAATATCTACCCAAATGCGTCGATTTAATCATTATGAGCGCTGGAGACTCTGATGTACTGTGTTTTCAATACATACTGGCAGCCTGAGGGCGCCCTGTGCACATATGGACTCCATATATGGAACACGAAGAAGAATCATATCATGTGACATTTCAGGAAGTCCATCACGACGTAAACACTAACAGAGATCGCTGTAACATGCAGATAAAGATGTTTTGAAGACAATAAACATGATTGCAATGATATTTGGTTTACCTGTGTTCTTCGAACCATGTCAGGTATTTTCATAATAATAGATTATATTTATAATGTAATGCTAATCGATATAGACTTTATCATGGTGAAGAATACTATAAAATACTATATTTTCTGTCCGATTTTTTATCTGAAGCCAAATCAGAGCACAGAAGGTTATTTAAAACACTCGACTTGTGCTATAAAGTAAGTTTTAGAGCACAAACATGGTTTTAATCTCATAAATTGTCGTGTATTGATGATGTGCTAAGCTAACATGCTAGCTAGCCCTTGGTGCACCTGCTACCTAGCTGTTATATTTATGAATATTTCTAAATAGGACTGCTTGCTGAAATGTTTCTTTTTTCAAGAAGGTCATTTTATATAGTTTCAAATGTAAGGTGAGAACTTTGAGAACTTTCCCTAAAAGAGATTAGGGGTTGAAACAGTGTGAATAGCCAGTCATTAGTAATTATAATGCAGACAAAAGAAAGCATATTTAGAGCCATAACCAGAGGCTGGAGAGGTGTGAATGTGTGCAGGGGAGACTGACACTGAATGGAGATCGTTTAGACCACAACACAATAGAGAAAATAGACTGAATAGATGCTTAGAAAATGACAATAAACATCAGTTTGCTTTTTAGAGTCTAATCAAAATAATGTCGTTTGACATGATCTTGAAAAACATTTAACTAAATAAAGAGTTTTAGACATATCATCTTCAGATTTTAAATATAACATGGTCAGACATGTGGCTTTAGCTGCAGTGCATTTCTAGATTGCTACAGGGCCAACTTCAATTTTATTTTCATGAAAATATTTCATAAAAATAAATTTCTAATAACTTGACAAAACTTTGAAGCTATTTATAACATTTATTTTTCATTATGACAATAATTAATTCTACATTTGCAATAAACTGCCAGGTGTCAGCTTTCAAATGAGATCATACTTGTGCTTTTAGAACAAATGGTTCATGAACTGTATCTGTTTCAGTTTGGGTATGCCATTTCTGGGGATTTTTCAAAATTGGGGGTGAAGCTTAACAGGTTAAGGTTGCCTTTTATTACACCCGGCTGAGGGACTAAGGATGAAAATTAGCACTCTTGAGTTAGCTTGGGTACATTTACATTGTTTTAATGCTGATTAATGTAACACTGTCCCCCTTTCAAATAAAGAGAAAATGAAAAAGTACTTTTCAGGCATAGTGTAAACATGTAATGTTCGAGAAAAATCTTTGAGAGGTCTCATCCAGGCATACCTTTGCTAAAATAAACTTTATGGAAGTCATCTCCAAGCTGTGAGTATGCTCCGACGTGTAACTATACCATTATATATTTATATTATGGTACCATGTTGCTTTAAAGTCTTTGTTTGTTTGTTTGTTTGTTTGTTTGTTATTAACTAATACTTTTTATTTTTCAACATCCTACACAAATTAAAGAAACATATGAGCTAAGAATGTTCTCTAACCCCAAATAAACAGATAATGGAATGTTTGCAATCTACAATATGCTGGATATTACTCGTTATGTGTGTAAATAGTTGTATTTTACACATCAACACACCGCTGTGATGCAGCGTTCCACACTTGTAAAGCCTATATGGACTAACTTTAAAACATAGGTCTAATCTTTATACAGAAGTCACACACGTCCAAAACAAACATACAAAATTCAAAAAGACCAAACCACTAAGAAAAGAGGGATGAAAAGCATTTGTTTATAAGAAATACACAAAAGTTTGCAAATGACGGTTTATCATTAGTTTTAGTCATCTTGCTCAGATAGCAGATGACACCGTTCACATCTTGTTTCTCGGATTGTATGTGTATGACATGATGTACCTGTACCACATTATTGTAATGCAAACACATTTGAGGGTTAACGTTACCTGTCCTTGTAAAAGGATATGGATAAAATTCAAGTATAATCTTTATGCAACAATCATGCTTCCACAATTTACTACAAAAGTGTGCACTGTGAATAAGCAGCTGTGTTAGTATAATAAAAGAGACATTTGACATGAGCAGTGTGCATTTGTACTAGAAGATAGTTGATAATTTTGCACAAACAAAAAGGTCATTTTTAAAAACATAAAATAACTAATTTTACATTCTGGCATATGTGCTGTTGACTTTCCCCTTGTTCACATTCTTGCACATGGGTATTCAAAAGAGATTGTTTTACCCGTTGTAAATTTAGGTATGATAGTATGTTTCTAGATTATTTATTTTGACAGCTATAGAAAGTTGAAGAGTTCGTTGATTATATCAATTCAATGAAGATTGAATAATCTTTGAATTACAGTAATTATTTGTATGTCTCATCCATGAAGGTGCAACAATGTTGGAGGTTTTGAGAAACTTTTACAGCATATAGCTGCTATCTCTACGAAACATCGAGATGAAAGATGAGTATTGCTGTTTTTCTGTTACCTAAAAAAAATTACACTTCAAACCCGTCTAACTATTACACTTAAAGATGTGCATTTCACAGTACAATCATACACCGTTATTTTGTGTCACTAAACAACGGTTAAGATAATGAATTATAAATGATACTTATTTTTAAGTGAAAGGTGGGATAATTATTTTTTATTCTTTCCATTTAACATAACCATTCTCAATCTATTGCTGCGTGTCTATTTTCCTTATGCTTTGAAAAACAAACCTTTAAAACAACTATGCTTTCTTAGAATGTCATCAGCCGTAGAAATGTCTCGCGTACGTCTCTCTCTCACAACTATCGCCGGAGTTTCCTGCATCACATAATGTACAGCTAAAGATAACATTTACACGAGTTGTGAAACGTGTGTTAAATTGAAATCTATAAGAGGCCCTCAAATTCTGTGCATGCAGCAAAACACATCGCAGCCATGTACGATGATTTATCATAAAATTACTTCTGTCACATTGTTTGAAGAAAAAACTTTAATCAGCAGGTGCTTAATAACTATTGAAGTTATTAAACAACACTGAATTCGATAATGATGTGTTTTATGTGTTATATCTTGTTTTAATTTTAACTAAATACATTTGAATGCTCTAAAGGTTTATAACTTTTATATTAAGGTTTATATTTGAATGAATGAATTAATGAATGAATGAATGAGGCATTTATATAGCGCTTTCGTAAAAGTTTTTCTTTCTACTTTATTAATGCTTGTTACAACTCTTATTGCGAACAATCCATCCCATACATATGTTTTTGATCTTGTAATGTTTAATCAAAATGTTGTAATTGGAGTGAAAATCACTAAGTCACTAAACAATAGTTACACCCTCTGTTTACGACGTCATGACGGATACGCCCCTATACAACCCCCTCCCCTCCAGTAGGGGTTATATATCCACCCTGATAATCTCACAGGGAGACACAGAGCCGGTGACCTCCTGACAGAGCTGACCTAACAGGACAGTACGAGTTCAGGCGTAGACGTCTATACTACTACAACATCTCAGCGATCAAAGGTTGAAGGAACATTGTCTGATTGTTACATGGACAACCAAAGAACGCTTCAACATTCTTGTATATCTGAGCATGACACACATTGGGCTTCTTCGACTGATATCACTATGGAGGATCTGACCCATAACCCACAACTTCAGAATGTTAATGCACAAGACTTGGATGATCGTGCTGCAACGACTCAATCACATGACATTCCAGGAACTATCCGAATCTTTCAACATCGGATAGGGGATAAAGTTTACACCATCCATGAAGTTGAGTTCTAAAAATCTAAAAACTTTGGACTAAAAGCACGATGGAGCATAACTGCCCGTTGAGTTCTGAAGATGCTACGAACAAGCCTACGTTGTTTGACTGTGCCATGAGCAAAGAGTGCCGTTTAAGAGATACCATAGACTCTATGTTTGAAGATTATTTTAGAGCCCAGATGGTTGACTTGATGCATAAGATCATCGATGCTGCGTGTGATTCGAATAAGGACTGTGCGGGAGATACTAGACGTGTAACAAAACTCAAAAATGAAATGATTGTAAGAGGCCTAACAAATTCATGGCGTGATGTTACGATCGTGTGTCTTAATGCCAACGAGCCGATCTGTGTAATCCTCAGAAAAGTTCTGGGTGTGGTGTTTGATTGTAGGGACGAGTTTGGAGTTCTCTGTATGTGTACGTTTGTAACAGATCTATGTGCGTCACTGTTTTCAAAAAATGAGAAACTCTGTGCCGTCTGCGAAATCGTTGAAACTCTACTCAGCTACATCTTAGAGCGAGACAACACAGCCTGCAAAAAATTTATTTCCTGGTTAGACAAACTTTAATGTCATTACTATTGTTTTACTTTTACTTTTTAACATTTCAATGTATGAATATATTGTATAACGTTTCAATGTATGAATGTACTGTTTATCTCTCAATATATTGTTTAAATAAATTGTTTTTAAAAAATATTTTGTGGTCATGTCTGAGATCATAAAAACAACATGCAACCTTAATCCATACGATTAGGAGGTATTAAGCAATAATAATAATAATAATAATAACCAAATGATCTTCATTCTTTTGTTTAGCGGTATTTAAAAAAAATGGATAAATGGTTCGCATTATACCCATATCTCACAGCATCTTTTCAATAATAGACAAGCTGTTTAAATTGTGTGGAGGGAAGGGAGTTGTATAGGGGCGTATCCGTCATGACGTCGTAAACAGAGGGTGTAACTATTGTTTAGTGACTTAGTGATTTTCACTCCAATTACAACATTTTGATTAAACATTACAAGATCAAAAACATATGTATGGGATGGATTGTTCGCAATAAGAGTTGTAACAAGCATTAATAAAGTAGAAAGAAAAACTTTTACGAAAGCGCTATATAAATGCCTCATTCATTCATTCATTAATTCATTCATTCAAATATAAACCTTAATATAAAAGTTATAAACCTTTAGAGCATTCAAATGTATTTAGTTAAAATTAAAACAAGATATAACACATAAAACACATCATTATCGAATTCAGTGTTGTTTAATAACTTCAATAGTTATTAAGCACCTGCTGATTAAAGTTTTTTCTTCAAACAATGTGACAGAAGTAATTTTATGATAAATCATCGTACATGGCTGCGATGTGTTTTGCTGCATGCACAGAATTTGAGGGCCTCTTATAGATTTCAATTTAACACACGTTTCACAACTCGTGTAAATGTTATCTTTAGCTGTACATTATGTGATGCAGGAAACTCCGGCGATAGTTGTGAGAGAGAGACGTACGCGAGACATTTCTACGGCTGATGACATTCTAAGAAAGCATAGTTGTTTTAAAGGTTTGTTTTTCAAAGCATAAGGAAAATAGACACGCAGCAATAGATTGAGAATGGTTATGTTAAATGGAAAGAATAAAAAATAATTATCCCACCTTTCACTTAAAAATAAGTATCATTTATAATTCATTATCTTAACCGTTGTTTAGTGACACAAAATAACGGTGTATGATTGTACTGTGAAATGCACATCTTTAAGTGTAATAGTTAGACGGGTTTGAAGTGTAATTGTTTTTTAGGTAACAGAAAAACAGCAATACTCATCTTTCATCTCGATGTTTCGTAGAGATAGCAGCTATATGCTGTAAAAGTTTCTCAAAACCTCCAACATTGTTGCACCTTCATGGATGAGACATACAAATAATTACTGTAATTCAAAGATTATTCAATCTTCATTGAATTGATATAATCAACGAACTCTTCAACTTTCTATAGCTGTCAAAATAAATAATCTAGAAACATACTATCATACCTAAATTTACAACGGGTAAAACAATCTCTTTTGAATACCCATGTGCAAGAATGTGAACAAGGGGAAAGTCAACAGCACATATGCCAGAATGTAAAATTAGTTATTTTATGTTTTTAAAAATGACCTTTTTGTTTGTGCAAAATTATCAACTATCTTCTAGTACAAATGCACACTGCTCATGTCAAATGTCTCTTTTATTATACTAACACAGCTGCTTATTCACAGTGCACACTTTTGTAGTAAATTGTGGAAGCATGATTGTTGCATAAAGATTATACTTGAATTTTATCCATATCCTTTTACAAGGACAGGTAACGTTAACCCTCAAATGTGTTTGCATTACAATAATGTGGTACAGGTACATCATGTCATACACATACAATCCGAGAAACAAGATGTGAACGGTGTCATCTGCTATCTGAGCAAGATGACTAAAACTAATGATAAACCGTCATTTGCAAACTTTTGTGTATTTCTTATAAACAAATGCTTTTCATCCCTCTTTTCTTAGTGGTTTGGTCTTTTTGAATTTTGTATGTTTGTTTTGGACGTGTGTGACTTCTGTATAAAGATTAGACCTATGTTTTAAAGTTAGTCCATATAGGCTTTACAAGTGTGGAACGCTGCATCACAGCGGTGTGTTGATGTGTAAAATACAACTATTTACACACATAACGAGTAATATCCAGCATATTGTAGATTGCAAACATTCCATTATCTGTTTATTTGGGGTTAGAGAACATTCTTAGCTCATATGTTTCTTTAATTTGTGTAGGATGTTGAAAAATAAAAAGTATTAGTTAATAACAAACAAACAAACAAACAAACAAACAAAGACTTTAAAGCAACATGGTACCATAATATAAATATATAATGGTATAGTTACACGTCGGAGCATACTCACAGCTTGGAGATGACTTCCATAAAGTTTATTTTAGCAAAGGTATGCCTGGATGAGACCTCTCAAAGATTTTTCTCGAACATTACATGTTTACACTATGCCTGAAAAGTACTTTTTCATTTTCTCTTTATTTGAAAGGGGACAGTGTTACATTAATCAGCATTAAAACAATGTAAATGTACCCAAGCTAACTCAAGAGTGCTAATTTTCATCCTTAGTCCCTCAGCCGGGTGTAATAAAAGGCAACCTTAAAGATAACCGCATGTATAAAATCACAAAAATAAAATTACATACACCACATTATGGTTAAGAAATACAATTTATATAAAATAAATATATAATGTTTAAATGCACTCAGAAAGCATGTGGTGCTAGACCATGTCTGATTTTATAAATTAAACAAATGTTTTTGAATTTAATGAGATTATCCCAAGTAAGTAACTGATATTTCCTCAGAATACTACAGTGATGGTAGTGGTACAGTGTACTAATCAACATGCATTCCCTATATGTGTTTGTTAAACACCTCAGGCAATTCATATATGAAATGTAAGTTGGACAGAAGAAAAACATTTAAAATGTTAAATACATTTAAAAAGTCTAAGTAAATACAATGTGTTTGTCACAAACACGTCTAAAGTGCTTTTACTCGTGTGAGGAAACCCCCTCGCAACATTACTAATCAATTAATCACAGAAATAATGTGTGTCATCAGACTGATTTAAAGAAATTAAAAAGTTAAATCTTTATTTAAAGAAAATAGACTTCTGCTTTTGCAACACACACATTTATAAATGTTCAAAATCTTATAAATGTTCAAAAACTTATATTCCATACTTTGAAGCATCATGGTTTTAGGTCTGTAAAAATACAGAATTAAAAAGAAGTAACAACTTTCTCTAACATTTTCTGATAACGTAGTAAAATGTACGAATACCAACCATAACTTTATACAACTTTTTTAAAAGTTTTAAATGTGATGATGAACTTTTCAAATATATGTGAAAAACAAAACTTTATTTAATTAAAAACAAGTCCCTGATCTTACCAGAGATAATACATTGTATGAGTGTGTTTGTGTGTGAGCGTGAACTTCTCCTGGACATAATGTTATTTGTTATAAAACAGTGAAAAAGACCCTTTAGAAATGGACTCTTCCAAACACCCCCACCTCTGATTGTGATTTGGACTGTTCTAAAACTTTCCGTGAAGTTTGAAAACATCTAATGTTGAGAGAATTTGTGGATGCTCTTGTTCAATGTAAATAATAGTTAAAATCAAGTGTTGTTAACTAAGGAATATGTGTGTGCGTGCAACTAATTGTAAACACATGTGCATGTTTTATTGTATAATACTTTCATAAGAGAGATTGAAGATCGCTATCATTGCATTCAGTCTAAATGTTTACAATGTTAATTATGTTTGCACGTTGATCGTTACGTGATCTACCCGTGTTATATGTAGACTACAGTATGTTATGTCGTGCATGTCGTGTAGACTTTGACTGTGTCTCAGGGAGCATGTAAGGGCATGTTTATCGATGTTCAACGATATAGGATGGATGCAAAGGATATACAAAGGAAGTAGGCTATATTTATTATTTATTACATTAAATACAGGTATTTAATACATGGGTATTTCTTAACGGGGTCCGCGAGCAGTCTGTATTCCCCATTTGTTAATCCGTCTCCTCAGTCTTTTCAATCCGATCCATAACGTGGTAAAAATAAAATCCAATATCTCACTCTGTGAAAACCAAAATCGAGGGGGTCTTCTGTCTTATTCCATGTAAATCTTCTATCGTTATATCCACATTGATCAATCAAATGTAAAATATATTCCACATGTTCCGGCTGGTTAATTTTGTTAATCACGATCCTTGTAATTTTCGCGGAGCTAAAGTTAAATCCATCATAACTTCATCAAGGCATCTCTCGGGAGTCTTTGGGTCTGACTCTGCAGTAGCGTAAATTCCAAGAGAATGTAGTCCTACGTCGAGTTTGCGGCTTTTCAAACAGAGCACGGGGGCGTCTCTTCTTTCATTATGTGGGAGTGCTTGTGTGAGAAGTTTGTTCTATTTCCCACACTCCAGGTGTGGAATGTGTGTGTGTGTGTGTGTGTGCGCACGCGAGCGCATGCGCAATGCATGGGCTGGGGACGCCTATTCTTTCATTATGTATGTGTGTGCGCGCGCATGCGCAACGCATGGGCTGCGGACGTCTATTCTTTCATTATGTGTGTGTGTGTGTGTGTGTGTGTGTGTGTGTGGCGCGCGTGTGCGTGTGCGCGTGTGCGTGTGTGCCCGCGTGTGCGTGTGTGCGCGTGGGAACTCTTTGTTATCCTTTCCCACGCCTCAGCACCTGCTGTGGGAGGGGTCGAGGTGTGGGACGGCTCTAGGGGTGGGGTCTGAGTCAGGCTACTTTGTAGACCTCAGAGATGTCAGTCTAACTTTTGGGATGTAAGAGAGTGGATGTGTTTCGCGGAGCTCCTCACAAGGACTTTTGTAACTTTTGGAATTAAAACCCCTAAAGTTTTGGAGTTTGATATACCTTTATAGTGATGGATTAATACCTTTGGATATATCGATGGTGTTGGATTAAATCTTTAAACTAAATTACGTTTGTTCTTCTTTCAACAACAAAGCATGGATGTAAAAAAAGTAAGTCAGGTTTTTTTTTTTTTTTTTAAATGTATGTATGTGTTTTTGATACTGTGATTTTTAACATGATGTAATTTTAATGTCATGAGGTGTTTTATGTAAAATGTAACACATTTTACAAAAATAATGAAGGTTAAATGTATCTTTTGTAATGAAGAAAAACGTTTAACTCGTTTTACTTTTCTGTAAATAACAGGATGTTGATCTTTTAACGTTTTAACATTTTAGATGTTTTAAGAAGACATTTGGATAACTTTAAGAAATGCGGTTTAAACTTTTTCATTAATGTTTTAACAACTTACAAGTGTATGAACACTAAAGACAAAAGTATCTTAATGATATAAATTGTTTTAATAGTTTTAAACACTATATGTGTTATGTGAAAAAGTACATCTTCAAATATAGTAATTAGTTATATTTGTTTGATGTAATTTTAATACACACAGTTTTAGATGTTTTTAATGCTAAAACATTTTGATAACTTTAAGAAACCACAATTTAAAACTTTTATTTATTTAATTATCGTATTATATTTTTAAATGTATTAATTATTTATTTTTTATGTCTAAACGTTTTAACATTTTACAAATGTATGGTGACCGCTAAAAAACTATATTTTTAACACAATGTAATTTTAATGTCATGATGTGTTTTATGTAAAATGTAACACATTTTACAAAAATAATGAAGGTTAAATGTATCTTTTGTAATGAAAAAAACAACTTTTAACTCGTCTTACTTTTCTGTAAATAACTGGATGTTGATCTTTTAACGCTTTAACATTTTAGATGTTTTATGAACTAAAACATTTTGATAACTTTAAGAAATGCAGTTTAAACAACTTACAAGTGTGTGTGAACACTGAAGACATATTAGATGCAAGTAATTTTAATACAAACGGTTTTAATGCTAGAACATTTTTAACGTTAAGAAAACAGCTTTTAAACTTTTTTCATTAATGTTTTAAGTGTATGAACACTAAACACAATAGTATCTTAATGATATAAATTGTTTTAATAGTTTTAAGCACTGTGTGTTATTGTGGAAAACACAATTTTAACTTTCTCATTAATGTTTTAATGGGTTTAATCACTACGTGTTATGTGAAAAGCACAACTTTTGCCCAAAATATATGTTATTTTTGTGATTGAAAACTCTTTTTAAAACAGATGTTTATGTAAAATGTAACATTTTACTAAATAATGTGTAAAGGTAAAGACATATGTATCTTAATGGTTTTAATCACTACGTGTTATGACCCTTTTCTTTAATAAAAAACACTAAACCTATCTCTGTTTTCTGTCATCCTTCATAAAAGATTGAAAATGTATTGTTTTGAATGTTTTTCCATTATTTTGAACATTTTTTACATTGATCAAGACAGATGCCCGTAACAGGTGTACAACACGTGCACAGACCGGAACCGGTTCGGATGGGAGGGAAGTGGGGGTGGTGGGGGTGGAAAGAGGAGGGGCAGACCGTGGGAATTTTCCCACGGTCCAGATGGTCAGATCGGAAGTGAGTGGGAGGGGAAAAGGGGGCGGGGCTAAGCGTGGGAAAAAGGGGCGTGGTCAATCAAGGGTCATAAATCACTCAAAGTGACAGATAGTGCCCTATACTCTCTCTCGTGGGGTACCGCTGCTGTCTTTGAACCAGTCTCCAGCATGTGGTCCACTTTTAGGACTGTGACGATTGCTGATATTTCTGAATTGGTGACCAGGATGAAGCCATCTTCCTGTTCATCGGACGTCATTCCGTTTAGGCTATTCCAAAAAGTGTTTGAAGAAATTGGCCCCTGTGTAACCAAAATGGTTAACCTCTCGCTGTCTACTGGTGTTTTTCCAGATGCTTTCAAGCATGCTATAGTGGAGCCGTTACTAATAAAGGTAGGGTTGGACCCGTCGGATTTTCATAGTTTTAGGCCTATTTCTAAGCTCCCGCTTTTGTCCAAGATCATTGAGAAGGTTGTCTGCGAACAGTTGACATTTTTCCTGGACAAAAGTAACATCCATGAGCCATTCCAGTCCGGTTTTCGTAAACATCACTCTACCGAAACGGCTTTACTGAAAGTGTCAAATGACATTATGATGTCTGCTGATTCTGGAAAACACACTGTTCTAGTTCTCTTGGATCTGTCCTCAGCCTTTGACACCGTCGACCATCAGGTTTTGCTGAAAAGATTGAGGGATCAAGTAGGGCTGTCAGGGTCAGTTCTGCAGTGGTTCACTTCATATTTATCTGGGCGTAGTTTCAGTGTTTCAGCTAATCAAATAAGGTCTGAGTCTGCGGATTTGCTTTGTGGAGTGCCTCAAGGCTCCGTTCTGGGCCCTGTTTTATTTTTGTTGTATTTGATGTATGTTGTTCTTTTCACCTATTCGCTGATGATATCCAACTTTACTGCTGCTTTAAGCCGTCAGAGATCTGTAAGTTTAACTCCTTGGTCCTTTGTCTTGTGGAAATTAAAAAATGGCTAAGTGATAACTCTTTACAGCTAAATGCAGACAAAACGGAAACACTGGTTATTGCCCCCGAGGATGCAATCCCTGGGATTAAACAATACTTGGGTGATTTAGGCCAGTCTGCTAAGTCTAGTCTTAGAAATTTGGGAGTTATCCTGGACAAAGACATGTCATTAGTGCAGCACTGCAAGCAGCTGACGAGAAACTGCTTCTTTCAATTAAGGAAAATCTCAAAACTCAGAAATATGGTTTCACGAAATAATTTGGAGCTTATCATTCATGCCTTTGTGTCTTCGCGTTTAGACTATTGTAATAGTTCATTCTCATGCCTAAACCAGAAGGAGCTCTCTCGACTAGAGGTCGACCGATAGTGGATTTTACCGATAACGATATTTAGGTTTGACCGTACATGCCGATAACCGATAATTCAACCGATATTTTTTTAAATAGATGCTGGATTAAAAACAAACATAATACTCACAATAACAGTACTGAACTGAAATGTGCTAAATTAAATAAATATGTAAATATGAATATAAAAACTTTATACAGAAAATAATTTAAACATTAAAATATTACAGATTTCGGAGCTATAACCTAGAAACATACGTACATTTCATAGGTAACACATTGCAAGTCCCATTTGTAAACAAGGATGTATTAGCTAGCTTTCATGAACTATGCACTATGCAATATACGTTTTTACTGCATGTATTAATATGAGCAATACAATTGTACCTTTATCATTCATGTTAGTTCATAGTACATTAAGGTAACTAATAACAAATAAAATAAGAATTAAAACTCCATTTCAAATGCATTAGTAAATGTTGAAATAAACTAACAATGAATAATTCTTCTACAATTTGTGTTAATCTTAGTTATTGCTAAAAATGGAATCATATTGTAAAGTGTTACCATTTCATATAATTCCAAAGAGTCGTGCTTAAAGATAGCCATTAAAATGTAATAAAGACCTGTATAATGTATACGTAATTTAGCCTATATAGTCTCACTTTATTTGCTTCTATTTTAGAACACTTGATAATTATCTAATCAAAATAACAAGATGTATTGTAGTGATTAAAAAGATCTTAAATCGAACACGTTTATGATTTGTTTATGTTTCTGTCGGCTGCATGAACATATCAATGTTGAGAAAGCAATCACGTCACTAGTTTTAAATATGCAACTTCGTCGGGCTAATGAATGCATAAAAGTGACCAGCCGGATATATAATAATGCAAATAGATGATAACAATTGCGCCATAAAACATTTGGGTCAGGTCTGCGTGTGTTTTTGTCACATTGTTTAAACCGCTTGACTTGAGGTAATGATAGAGTCCTCACAGCCTCGACGGCAAACTACTGTTCTTTCTCTGCTGATGCAGCATCTAGTTAATAAAATAATTACTTTATAATGATATGGCAATATATACTTTAGTGTTATGTATTCATACCATTTCGTTGACTGTGTTTTAAATGCGAGTCTGAAGTGTCAGCGGCGCTCTCTCTCTCTGCGTGTTCTCTCCGTGGTCCGTGCTGCACGCGGCTCACGTGTTAATGTAAACAACTCAGCCAGTGATAGTTTATTATTTGTCCTCTAGAGGCCGCTCTCGCTCTGTATAATGCCAGCAGTCTCTTCAGCGCTCTAGTGCTGTGTAATGACCGCGCGCACTTCTCAGCTGCTCCAGCAACGGATGCAACCCGGAAAAACTATCGGTGTGGATTTTTGCCGATAACGATAGTTCCACCAATCAACTATCGGTGCCGATTAATCGGCAAAACCGATGAATCGGTCGACCTCTACTCTCGACTGCAATTAGTACAAAACTCTGCAGCCAGAATTCTGACACGTACAAATAGGAGGTCTCACATATCCCCTATCCTAAAAGAACTTCACTGGCTACCAGTGTCTCATAGGATAAATTTTAAAGAGCTTTGCATGGTCGGGCACGCTCCTATATTAGTGACCTGATTCAGCGTTATACCCCTGTGCGGGCTCTGAGGTCTGTGGATCAGAATCTGCTGGCAGTTCCACGTACTCGCTATCGTACTAGAGGTGACCGATCTTTTCAGGCTGTTGCTCCTAGGTTGTGGAATGACCTCCCTTCCTCTATGCGCTCTATTGAATCTGTTGATGCCTTCAAATGCAGACTAAAGACTCATCTATTTGTTCAGGATTTTAAATAGCTGCTTGTGGGTTGTTATGATCATGTGCTGTCTATGCTTTTAGTGTGTATTTTATGATATAAATGTTTTGTTGTGAAGCACTTTGTGCCCTTATACCTGTGAAAGGTGCTATATAAATAAAACTTACTTACTAACTTACTTACTATGGTGCTAGAGCAGATATACACTTTAAAAAATGAATTAAAACCTAAAAATGAAAAAGCGCCTTTTTTGTTTTTGTTTATTATAGCACAGACAACAACATATACTATAATATTTACCACTTTCAACAGTGTTTTATGTAATGGCAAAGGGTTTTCTGTAAAATGGCACTGGGATATTGCATTTATAGCACTGTATATGGGTATCGGGAGACTTTAGATTTGGGTAGGCGGAAATTACACAAAAAAAAAAGGTAATATTCCTCCCTTCAGATACATTTGAATAGATATTCAATAAAACATGATACAGACATAATTCCTTTTTCAGGTATTTGCTGACATCTAGTGGAAACAGCCAAAACTCCCTGTATGCTGCTAGGGCAAGTTATACACTTTCAAAAATGAATTTATATTAAAAAAATAAAAAACGCCTCTTTTTTTCAACAGTGTTTTATGTCAAATTTTTGTATTATGGCAAAGAGTTCCCTGTAAAATGACACCAAAACTGTATTTAGGCCAAAGTATGTGGGAATGGGAAGCTTTTTAATTTGGGTAGGCCAACTCCAGATGGAAATCCCCAAAAATGGCAAGAAGCTTAAGAGGCATAACAATCTTGCTGGCCATAAAGTGCGGTCCGGTGTACGATACCTCGAGTTGTCCTAGGAGCGGCGCTGCGCTTCTCATCCGGTGTGCAACCCCTTCACACATACGGTAATATAGTAGGCTAATTCTTACATTTCGAATAATAAATAAAACGTAATGTAATGTGGTAACCTCCTACTGTCATGCTTTCCGTCTATCAGCCTCTGCTATTTGGATCGTTATCTCTAGGCTTACACTTATGAACAATATCTCAACACTAAATTAAAGGCCTGTCTCATATAGACGCCTGTTTTAAATTCAATCCGGTGCAGTTCGACGATTTGGGAAAATAAGAGCCTGGGCTATTATTTGAAGTTTTACGGTATGTCACTATTTAGCCCAGGGGATTCAGGAGGAGAGAAGTCCTCCACCTCCACAGAGCCCTGCGTACTGCTGTCACTGTCCATCTTTATTATGGGGTTCAGAAGGAGAGAAGTCTTCCACCTCCACAGAGCCCTGCGTACTGCTGTCACTGTCTATCTTTATTATGGGGTTCAGGAGGAGAGAAGTCCTCCACCTCCACAGAGCCCTGCGTACTGCTGTCACTGTCCATCTTTATTATGGGGTTCAGGAGGAGAGAAGTCCTCCACCTCCACAGAGCCCTGCGTACTGCTGTCACTGTCCATCTTTATTATGGGGTTCAGGAGGAGAGAAGTCCTCCACCTCCACAGAGCCCTGCATACTGCTGTCACTCTCCATCTTTATTATGGGGTTCAGGAGGAGAGAAATCCTCCACCTCCACAGAGCCCTGCGTACTGCTGCCAGGGGGCGCGTAGATCTAGGCTATGCACGGAACGCCATGCGAGTTGCGACATACGACGGGAGCGTAGACCACCTTGATGGTTGATGTACGTAACAGTCACAGTGTTGTCCGAACATGAAAACCCACCCCTTAACCTACCAATCTCCACCCCATGATCCCTAAACCCACCCCTTAACCTACCAATCTCTACCCCGATCCCTAAACCCACCCCTTAACCTACCAATCTCTACCCCCTAATCCCTAAAGCCACCCCTTAACCTACCCATCTCCACCCCCTAATCTGGATTCATCTCCGCCCCCTGGATCTCGTGAACTGCAGTGAGGTGCTACTGTAAAGTCCTGCTGATACAGAACGCCAGCAGAAGCATCAACGCCACATCAACCCATCTTTAATAAAACTCTGTTTATAAATCAAGAGTTGTCTGTGTGAGTGAAAAGAGCGGCATTGACTTTCAACACTTTGCTAAAATTACACCATTCTCTCTAAACAGACTTTAAACGCAAACCTGTGATAAACGCTGATGGCGTTCACATGCGCATTAAGGCGAGACACGGCAGGCAAAAACATCGTTTTTTTTTTTCACTGGTCAATTTTGAGATTTTGGGCTATTTGTCTTCAATAACATGTCTTCTTTCAGACTTGAGGTGAAAAAAATTCCAAAATACACATTTAGGTGTTTATTTTACTACACTTTGTCCATTTGCGTCTGTAGATTTCTCCTAAATTCAACAAAAAGTTGTCGTTATATATCAACATGCTGCTCTGCGATCGCTATCTGCACCCTGTCATCACACACACCATTGGAAAGCTCTCTTTCTCCTGTTCAACGCTGTCGGATCCAAATATGGTCATTTCCTTTTCATCAGCAACCAATCGTGAAAGTAAAATGGGCATTTAACTCTA
The DNA here is from genome assembly GCA_036326025.1 of Chrosomus eos. Lineage (NCBI taxonomy): Eukaryota > Metazoa > Chordata > Actinopteri > Cypriniformes > Leuciscidae > Chrosomus > Chrosomus eos. Next base: position 112,349 of record JAZAVI010000252.1, read on the forward strand.
AAACCGAAATCTCATTGGCTGGTGTCAATTTCTGACAACGTGATTGGTTCAGATGCATCACGTGACGCGCTCTGACATTTAGATGTGTGTTTTTGACTCTTTTTCTGTTCATTTGAAGGCCATAAATGCTGTGTTATAAGTTGTAATGTGATTTAGTTGGTTTGTATTGTTGGTGCTGATGATTTGATAAGATATTGTGTCTGTAAATAGTTGTTTCCACTAAAAAAAGTATTCATTTTTACTTTACAAATCTTTAAATGCTGTTTTCTCAAAATGAGTATTTTGTCATTCTCCAGTAGAAACTTCTCAGCCTGTGTAGCACCTATGTACACCAAACTTTCCAGTTATACACTTAGTAGTATTCTGAAGATATTTTCAGAGGGATTTGTTTATAAATCATTTCTGGCCTGATTTATGTGACTTTTTAATAAAAAAAATATGGCGAGAATTGATTTTTTAAGGCTATGGACAGTATATTTTGATTTCCTAGGTAATGAAAGCATATATCCTGAAATCCCTCTGAAATTCTTTTTTCATCTTGTGTGTGAACAAAATGAAAAAATAATTTTGCACCTGGCTTTATCATATGGTCAGATCTATCTACCGAAAATATATGCAAAATTGTGCATATTTAACGAGATAATGCCTAATTTGCATAATTAAACATACAAATTTCAAAAACTTGTAATACATTTTTTTAATATACTTGCATAAGTAATCAACTGAGAAAGTTTCATGATGATATCTATTATTTAAAAAAAATACCCTATTTACCTGTAGTGTCTCGCCTTAAGAATTGATTCTATAGTTATGTGCGTTTGAATATATGTGCGCTACAAACCATGCCTAAACAAACTACTTGTCTTGCCTATAAATTTTGATGCAGTATTTTATTTTATCAATTCGGGTTAGGGACGTGAAACCGGAATTTCCACAGTGCTTTATCTGTAGAGTGGTATAGGGATCCTCCATAGGGAGAGGCTAGTTGGCACTTCAGCACTGCGTTGTCATCGGGTCCAGGCGAACGTCCTTCGTCAGATCTGGAAACAGCCTGGATCCGGCAGGCTGCAGGAAAACCTCGGGATAAACAAAGACATTAAACTAGCGTAGACGCCATTCTTCTTATGATGTAACGAGTATATCAGGATTTAAGGGAAGTGTTCCCAGTTCCGGCTGGCCTAATCTATGCAGCCTAACATTCAATTATAGAAGTCAATAATGTATTATGTGAATGCTAGGTCAAAGAGATGTGTTTTTAGTGTAGCTTTAAACTGACAGACTGTATCTGCTTCCCGGACAATGTTACGAAGACTTTTCCAGAGTTTTGGTGCTAGAGAGGAAAAGCATCTACCGCCAGCAGTCGATTTAGATATTCTAGGTATTATCAACTGTGCAGAATTTTGAGATCGCAATAGACGTGAAGGATTATAATGCGTTAAGAGCTCGCTCAAGTACTGGAGCTAAACCATTTAGTGCTTTGTAAGTAATCAGCAATATTTTAAAATTTATACAATGTTTAATAGGCAGTCAATGCAGTGTTGACAGAACCGGGCTAATATGGTCATACTTCCTGGTTCTGGTAAGAACTCTAGCGGCTGCGTTTTGGACCAGCTGTAGTTTGTTTATTAAGCGTGCAGGGCAACCACCCAGTAGAGCATTACAATAATCTAGCCTTGAGGTCATGAACGCATGAACTAATTGTTCCGCATTTGTTAATGAGAGCATATGTCATAATTTAGATATATTTTTAAGATGGAAAAATGCGGTTTAACCTCTTAACCTTCGCCAGAGCGAGGGCGCTCTGAGCGTTTTTTTTTTTTAAATCGTTCAAAGTTACTATTAGATTCAATGTTAATACCTTGACAAACTATACATCATTAAAAAGATATAAGACTGAAGGTTTAGTATTTGACCACTATTGTATTCTGAGAATCTTATAGTGACAGTTATGTCTTAATTTGTGTCTGGAGTTATGTAATCAAAAAATGAGTCGATACCTTTGATATGAATTATGAGCGTCAGCCGCTTCCATTCAGAAAAAAACTCCAGTGAGATCGTCACGACAGAGCTTGACAAAACAACGTCCATCAGGGCTTTTAGCTCAAAAGTGTACAGATTTGGAGAAATATTGATAGATTCTCATAGGTTTACATCATATTTATATAGACAGGAATCATATTTATTGAATATCTACCCAAATGCGCCGATTTAATCATTATGAGCGCTGGAGACTCTGATGTACTGTGTTTTCAATACATACAGGCAGCCTGAGGGCGCCCTGTGCACATATGCAGTCCAAATTTGGAACACGAAGAAGAATCATATCATGTGACATTTCAGGAAGTCCATCACGACGTAAACACTAACAGAGATCGCTGTAACATGCAGATAAAGATGTTTTGAAGACAATAAACATGATTGCAATGATATTTGGTTTACCTGTGTTCTTCGAGCCATGTCAGGTATTTTCATAATAATAGATTATATTTATAATGTAATGCTAATCGATATAAACTTTATCATCGTGAAGAATACTATGAAATACTATATTTTCTGTCCGATTTTTTTTTATCTGAAGCCAAATCAGAGCACAGAAGGTTATTTAAAACACTCGACTTGTGCTATAAAGTAAGTTTTAGAGCACAAACATGGTTTTAATCTCATAAATTGTCGTGTATTGATGGTGTGCTAAGCTAACATGCTAGCTAGCCCTTGGTGCACCTGCTACCTAGCTGTTATATTTATGAATATTTCTAAATAGGACTGCTTGCTGAAATGTTTCTTTTTTCAAGAAGGTCATTTTATATAGTTTCAAATGTAAGGTGAGAACTTTGAGAACTTTCCCTAAAAGAGATTAGGGGTTGAAACAGTGTGAATAGCCAGTCGTTAGTAATTATAATGCAGACAAAAGAAAGCATATTTAGAGCAATAACCAGAGGCTGGAGAGGTGTGAATGTGTGCAGGGGAGACTGACACTGAATGGAGATCGTTTAGATCACAACACAATAGAGAAAATAGACTGAATAGATGCTTAGAAAATGACAATAAACATCAGTTTGCTTTTTAGAGTCTAATTAAAATAAAGTCGTTTGACATGATCTTGAAAAACATTTAACTAAATAAAGAGTTTTAGACATATCATCTTCAGATTTTAAATATAACATGGTCAGACATGTGGCTTTAGCTGCAGTGCATTTCTAGATTGCTACAGGGCCAACTTCAATTTTATTTTCATGAAAATATTTCATAAAAATAAATAATTCTACATTTGCAATAAACTGCCAGGTGTCAGCTTTCAAATGAGATCATACTTGTGCTTTTAGAACAAATGGTTCATGAACTGTATCTGTTTCAGTTTGGGTATGCCATTTCTGGGGATTTTTCAAAATTGGGGGTGAAGCTTAACAGGTTAACAGATACTAGACACGTGACTTTCAAATGAAAGATTGGTATCAAAGAGCACACCCAGGTTCCTAACTGACTACGAAGACTTAACAGAGCAGCCATCAAGTGTTAGACAGTATTCTAGGTTATTACGTGTGGAAGTTTTTTGTCCAATTTTATATCAGCTATGTGTTCCGTTAATAGGTTTTGAAGAAATATAGAGCTGAGTATCATCAGCATAACAGGGAAAGGTAATTCCATGTTTCCTAATGATATCTCCTAATGGTAGCATGTACAGAGTGAACAGCAGCGGTCCTAGTACTGAGCCTTGTGGTACACCATACTGAACTTGTGATCGATAAGACATCTCTTCATTTACTGCTACAAACTGAAAACGGTCAGATAAGTATGATTTAAACCATGCTAGTGCAATTCCACTACTGTCAACATAGTTTTATAGTCTATTTAAAAGAATGTTGTGGTCGATAGTATCAAATGCAGCACTAAGATCAAGTAACACTAATAGAGAGATAGTCAAGTCAAGTCAAATATATTTATATAGCGCTTTTCACAATACAGATTGTATCAAAGCTGCTTCACAGTATCAATCAAAACAACTCAACAATGTTTGTTTATTACTGAAAAAAAAAAAGAAATCCAAGTTTGGTAGAGCTGATCAATGGTATGATTGGTTAATTAATTTGAATATCCCCAACTGAGCAAGCCAAAGGCAACAGTGGCAAGGAACCGAAAATCTCCATCAGATGACCCAATGGAGAAAAAAAACCTTGGGAGAAACCAGGCTCAGTCGGGGGCCAGTTCTCCTCTGGCGTTTATGAACTAGAGGCCGAATTTACAATAACTGTAAGATAAAAAATGTATATGAATGCCTGGCTAAATAGATGCGTCTTCAGTCTAGTTTTAAACTGGGAGAGCGAGTCTGAGCAACGAACAATATCAGGAAGGCTATTCCAGAGCTTCGGAGCTAAATGTAAAATTGCTCTGCCTCCTTTGGTGGATCTGGATATCCTAGGAATGGCCAGAAGCCTCGAATTTAGTGATCTTAAAGAGCGCAATGGATTATAGGGCGATAGAAGATCCGTTAAATAGACAGGATTGCTCCTGTCTGCCTCGCTGCCTGCTGCTGTGTGTGAGTGTGTTTGCTCCGAGGCTGTTAGCTCTGTCTAAGCCTCGCATTTCTTTCTGTTTTGAACCATCATTTACTATCATAATACAGACTATAAAACTGTCTTAGAAGAACTTGATATTGCAACAGAAACTTTTAACTCTCTCTTTTCCAGCACTTTAGACACAGTTGCTCCGCTGCGCTTAAAGAAGATTAAAGAAAATAGTCCAACGCCGTGGTACAATGAGCACACCCGGGCCCTTAAGAGAGCAGCCAGAAAAATGGAGCGCAACTGGAAGAAAACAAAACTAGAGGTATTTCGGATTTCATGGAAGGAGAGCTCGATTGCTTACAGAGAGGCCTTAAAAGATGCTAGAACTAATTATTTTTCAACCCTATTAGAAGAAAATAAACATAATCCTAGGTATTTATTTGAACAAGTGACTAAACTAACGAAAAAGAAAGCTTCAAGCCCAGAAGTTTCCAAGAAACACAGCAGTAATGACATTATGAACTTCTTCACTTATAAGATTGATAATATCAGGGACAAAATTATAACTATGCAACCGTCTACTACAGTATCGCATCAGGGAGTATATTGTAGTCTCCGTGAGGAACATTTTGATTCATTTGTTGCTATAGGAGAGGAAGAATTTTGCAAAATTGTTAATTCATCTAAATCGACAACTTGTATGCTAGACCCTATACCGACTAAGCTACTGAAAGAGATGCTTCCAGAGGTCATAGATCCTCTTCTAGATATCATTAATTCATCTTTGTCATTAGGATACGTACCAAAAACCTTTAAGTTGGCTATGATTAAACCGCTTGTTAAAAAACCGCAACTTGATCCTACAGAATTAGTCAATTACAGGCCAATCTCGAATCTGCCTTTTCTGTCAAAGATATTAGAAAAAGCAGTATCCTCACAACTGTGTTCCTTTTTAGAAAGAAATAATATCTGCGAGGATTTTCAGTCCGGATTTAGACCGTACCATAGTACTGAGACTGCTCTCATTAAAGTCACAAATGATTTGCTCCTATCCTATCATAGCTCCCCAGTACTTGAGCGAGCTCTTAACGCATTATAGTCCTTCATGTCTATTGCGATCTCAAAATTCTGGCCAGTTGATAATACCTAGAATATCAAAGTCGACTGCTGGTGGTAGATCCTTTTCCTATTTGGCACCAAAACTTTGGAACAATCTTCCTAACACGGTCCGGGAAGCAGATACAGTCTGTCAGTTTAAATCTAGACTAAAAACACATCTCTTTGGCTTAGCATACACATAACACATTATAGATTTCTATAATTCAATGTTAGGCTGCATAGATTAGATCAGCCGGAACCGGGAACACTTCCCATAATTCCTGATGTACTTTGTACATCATAAGAAGGATGGCGTCTACGCTAATATTAGTCTTTCTGTTTATCCCGAGGTTTACCGCAGACCGCCAGATCCAGGGCATATCCAGATCTGATGAAGGACCATCACATGGACACGACGACACGCATTATCAGGGCTGTGAAGGCCCATGGACACCTCACCACACTCATCTCCTCACCGGCCGGATGACCCAACCCAACCAGATGAACTGGACAATATCGTGAAAGTTCTGATCCCATCTGACTCCTGACATTATGCTGCCTAACTCATAATCATACACTGTTCATTCGTTGGCCAAAGGAGGACTGGCCCCCCGACTGAGCCTGGGTTCTCCCAAGGTTTTTTTCTCCATTCTGTCACCTGATGGAGTTTTGGTTCCTTGCCACTGTTGCCTTCGCCTTTTGGCTTGCTTAGTTGGGGACATTTAATTTTCAATTGAACAATACTATTACAACATTGTTTTCCTGTTATCTCTGTAAAGCTGCTTTGAAACAATTTGTATTGTAAAAAGCGCTATATAAATAAAGGTGACTTGACTTGACTTGGAGCTAAACCATTTTGATACGTAACTTAAAAGGTAACCAGTGTAGAGATGATAAAATTGGTGTTATATGATCATATTTTCTTGTTCTAGTAAAAACTTTAGCGGCTGCATTTTGGACTAACTGTACCTTGTTCATTGAAGATGCAAGACAACCAGCTAATAAAGCATTACAGTAATCTAGTCTCGAGGTCATGAATGCATGAACTAACTTTTCTGCATCAGACACTGATAGCATATTACGTAGCTTAGCAATGTTTCTAAGGTGGAAAAAGGCTGTTTTTGTAACATATGAAATATGCTTTTCAAAAGACAGGTTGCAGTCTAATGTAACACAATATTAATATTAAATTAAAGTAACAGGGCATCCTACTATGTTAAAGTCGTGCTGTGAAAAGTTTTGTAGACGGTTTTTAGAACCGATAAGTATTACCTCTGTCTTGTCTGGATTTAATAAAAGAAAATTACGCGTCATCCAATATTTTATATCTTTAACACAATCTGTCAATTTGGATAATTTAGCGTATTCATCTGGCCGTGATGAAATATATATTTGAGTGTCATCAGCATAACAATGGAAACTAATTCCATGTTTCCTTAGAATATTACCAAGTGGCAGCATATATATTGAGAATAATAAAGGGCCTAACACAGATCCCTGTGGCACTCCATAGTTTGCCGAAGTTATGATCGATTTTTCTACATTTAAGTAGACGAAATGGTAGCGGTCAGATAAGTATGACCTGAACCAGCTTAATGCCTGTCCTTGAACACCAGTGTGATTTTGTAGTCGATCTAAGAGTATTGTGTGATCTATAGTATCGAACGCAGCACTAAGATCAAGTAAAACTAGTACTGAGATACAGCCTTGGTCCGAAGCTAAAAGTAAATCATTTGTGATTCTAACAAGCACAGTTTCAGTGCTATGATGTAGCCTGAATCCAGACTGAAACTTTTCATAGATGTCATTTTATTGCAAGAAAGAGCCCAGTTGAGCAGACACAATATTTTTGACATAAATGGAAGATTTGAAATGGGTCTGTAATTTGCTAGGTTATTTGGATCTAATTGTGGTTTCTTAATAAGAGGTTTTATAACTGCCAGCTTGAACGTTCTTGGAACATGACCTAAAGATAAAGATGAGTTAATAATATTGAGAAGAGGCTCTTCCACTATAGGTAACACTTCTTTCAGTAGTTTAGTTGGTATAAGATCTAATAAACATGTTGCTGGTTTAGATGAAGTGATAAGTTTATTTAACTCTTTTTGTTCTATGGTTGTAAAGCATTGTAATTGTTCTTGCGGGGTGAGCTGAATTATAAGGTGCGAGCAAAGATTGAACGTTTACAATTTTGATTCTGATGGTTTCATTACTACTAAACTGTAACTAGGTATTTTGTTCAGACGACGTCTGTTTATTTGTTAGTCTAGCCACGGTTTTAAATATAAACCTTGGATTATTTCGGTTGTTTTCTATTAATTTGCTGAGGTGCTCAGCCCTGGCCGTTTTAAGGGCCTTTTTATTACGTGACATACTGTCTTTCCACACGATTCTAAAGACCTCTAAATTAGTTTTTTTCCATTTACGCTCTAAATTACGTGTTTCTCTCTTTAAAACATACGTAGTATTATTGTACCATGGTGCTATACTTTTTTCTCTGACCTTTTTTAATCGAATGGGTGCAACAATATCCAATGTTCTAGAGAGAATGGTGCTCATAGTGCTAGTTAGTTCGTCTAGTTCATCTGTTTGTTTGGGTTCAGGCAGTAGCTGAGACAGATCAGATAGGCTATTTGAGAAATGATCTATGGTGGATGGAAGAATTGTTCTACCTGGTCGATAACGTGACGCAGCATGACGTATTACAGCAGTACGTAATATGCAAGTTACCATTGTAAGGGGTATACAGTTAAAGACCCAGAACCAGATATGAAGAATGAAGACCCGGAGTCAGAATTGTAAAAAAAATGAAAGAAAAGTTTTACTGAATATAGTTTGCAGTTTCATCAGCAGAAGTCAGCTTCAATACTCACACAGGAGTTTGTAGGCCGCCCCGCTTACAGTTACAAAGATCACAGCAGTTATACCATTTTCAAGGTCTAAGCTACGTCATTGCTTACAGGTTGAATGGTTCTCATTGGCTAAGAAATGGATAAACACAGTAATTTTCCACACATATACAGATAGACGGAAGCATATCTCCATCGATTATGCAGCTGACACATTCGGACCCATGTCATGACCTTCCAGGTCGCAGATTTGGGTTGCTGAGCGCCAGCATGTCTCGAACAACAATTCACTCAATCTCCAATAATGCCAGTGGTTCCTTAACCTGTAACCAAGAAGACTAACACACACACCGACACACAGCTTTTCTAAGGTTGGATTTGGCCAGGCTCTAACTATAAACATGAGAGTCCTCTCAAAACATCAAGATAATGCGTTCTTTCTATCAACTTTAGTCTAGAGGAAACTAAGGCTTTAACAAAGAAATGGTCCCTTAAACTATTGGCTTCAATGACCCCTATGTTTTAACACGTTGAAGACCTTTCTCAAACACAAAACAAGTCCCTATTTCATTTCTGGAAGCCGGGATAAATAAGCAAGCACTGTTACTGCATTCAGATATCAGATACATACATTAAAGAATACATGAAAAGAACATTTCAGTAACTATACTGGTAACTTCTATAACAAAGTAAAATCTCACAAGCCTAGAGAAATCATTCAACTCATTTAATATTTAGAAAGAAAAATATTGATTAATACCTTGATTATAATTACTCATCATTACATATACATTGAAGCAGCAGTGGATTCCAATCCACCCCCTTCACCATGTAATGGTCAGTGACATCATCACTTTGTGGTATGATATCTATAACGGTTGGATCGGTTTCATATGATATAATTAGATCGAGTGTATGATTAAGACGATGAGTTGGTCCGGTGACGTTTTGCTTGACCCCGAAGGAGTTTAATAAATCTGTAAACGCAGCCCCTAACGCATCATTTAAATTATCTACGTGTATGTTAAAATCTCCAACAATTAATGCTTTATCGACGTTGACCAAAATATCTGATAGAAAGTCAGCAAACTCTTTTAGGAAATCGGTAGCCAATACCGATATACGGTAACCAATGCTAGAGATAATAGGGATTTCTTTCTTACATCTAAGAGCGTAACATTTAGCACAAGTACTTCAAACGAATTAAACCTATGACGAGTTTTCTGAGTAACATTAAGGATATCTCTGTAGATTGTTGCAACACCGCCGCCACGACCGATCAGACGGGGCTCATGCTTATAACAGTATCCTGGCGAAGTAGACTCATTTAGACCGAAATAATCATTTGGTTTAAGCCAGGTTAGGTTTCAGTAAGGCACAGAACATCGAAATTATTATCTGTGACCATTTCATTTACAATAACCGCCTTAGGTGTGAGTGATCTAATGTTTAGAAGACCTAAATTTAGAAATTGTTTTTGTTCACTAATAGCGAGATTTTTTGTTTTAATAACAATTAGATTTTTTCTAGATCCCGCAGTATATTTATTATTTGATCTTAGTAAATGAGGAATAGACACAGTTTCTATGCAATGTTCTACACTAGGATTAAAGGGCACCTATTATGCATTTAAAATGTTCCTAATATTGTTATGGGAGTCCCCAACAACAGTTTTACATGCATGCAATGACAAAAAATATTTTATTGTCTTATAGTATTTATTTTTACCTGATTTGCTCACCGACTCCCTAATGATTCATTTGACGACTCATTCGTCCAAACCCCGCCTTTACGTGACGCTAATCTGCGGTGATTGGTCAGATGACGCAGTCAGTTATTTTTCGCGTTAGCCCAAAGCTTAAACATATGTGAAGCGTATTGTAGTACTGCATTTATCAATAATTTCACATATTTCAAAAAACAAACAAAAATTACATTGGAGACCTATTGCGCTGAGCGTAACTCTCACACACACACACACACACACACACACACACACACACGCACGGACGCACACACACACACATACATACTTATTGAGCATGCTACAAAACCCATAAAAGCAACAATTATTAATGTACTTACAGGTTGTGATTCGGAGGAAGCTGATCCAAAATAAACTTAGTATTAACCTTCCTACAGTAGGTAGCCAACCAGAATGCCTATTGCCGCCGCGGCGTCTGCCGCGGTGAATTCACCGCGGCAAAAAAAACCCAGTCGCATTTCTAAGTCATTCGCGAAATGACCGCCAGGTGGCGCAAAGGGACATTTAGCGAAAGCAAAACGTATGTAAAAGTAGCCTACATTTTAAATAGAATATAGCAAACTTTTAGAGCAGAACATTTTATGAATCAAAATTTAAAAGAGGCCTATCTCGCAGTCAGTGAAAATAAATTAGGTGCGATCAATGATGCTAAACTATTGAGGAATGAGAAGATTGAAGAGTGCATCAGTCGTTTGTGGGCACACTGACGCTTAAACAGCCGAACTTGTGGTCGAGTGGTAGAGCTGAAGGTTTACGCAGTACAAAGACACGGGTTCGAAACCCGAATAAATATGTTTTTTATATAATTACCATGCATTTCCATTTTACACTAAGGAACAAATCTCATCCAACAGATTGACTAAATTTACGTCTTCAAAAACAGTTCTGTTAAAAAATAAACAAACAAACAAACAAACAAAAAACTTCACGGACAGGACAGGAGACAGCAGGACTGGAATTCTTTCAGAAATAATTTTAAAAAACATGGTTAAGCAAGGTGCGATTTGCCGGTGGGTGATTTCCCCCCTCCACAGTAGGCTATAGCGAATAGGTCTACCCTAAATAGACCTTATCAAATATAGTATAGGCTATATATTTTTAAATATAGCCTAAAACACGCACGTTTAAACAACAAACAATAAAATCTGAACCAGCGCTTCTGCTCCTGTATTGAGAGATAACATGCAGCGCATTTCAGTTACGATCCTGGTTCCAGTGGCATTAATACATTCACGGCTTTTTAAAATGTCACAAAGCGTTTTGATGTGGTTTTGAACGAAATATTGAAGTTTATAATTAAGTATTTTGACACACCACGCCTAGTGCGTATTCTAAAATGGGGTTTTCTTCTGCCACTGAATTAAGTTCGACAAACGCAGCAGCGCGTTCACTTGAATTTATTTTTCTGCTAAAATAACAGGCTATAGCCTACTTCGTTATTTTTGGTCATACAGATAGGATATCATATTTTAAAACTGTAAAAGGTCTATTTTATTCATGTAAAGTAGGCTACACTCACAGTAGGCTAACAACAAAACGTTCTCACTCATTTGAGCGAACACACACTGGTGAAATAAATGTTTGGGCTTTTCTCAGTGAGCTTCGACATGGCCGAGTGGTAGAGCTGACGGTTCATCAATCGGCAGACCTGCGTTCAAATCTCGAACAAACATGGACTTCTGTAAAAAATCTATATATTTTTAGGCTATTAATGCAGATTTGTTTAGTTCTAAAACTCTGTTACACCACATATTTTTTTGCTTATATTTATAAAATAATATTACCATGCATTTCCATTTTACACTAAGGAACAAATAGGCTATCCAACAGAACGACTTTAGATCTGTAGCTAATAATACCAATTGTTCAAAAGCAGTTTTTTATAAAAAAAAAGATATATAGGCCTATATATATCTATATTTGTTTTATTCCCTATAACCTACATAGAGTTTTTAAAAACATGGTTTTAAGTAAAGTTTTCGACAAACGAGGCAGCGCGTTCATTTGATTTATTTTTCTCATAACAGCTAAAATAACTTAATAGGCTATAGGCCTACGTGATTTTTTTTTGGGCATACAGATAAGAGTACAGTAGCCTACATCGTTCAAAACTGTAAACTTTTTTTAGGCTAATGACAAAAGTTTATATGTCGTCTCTCTCGGTCTCCGGGAACTGCGCGTCACAAAAATTAACCGAAAGCCACTTGCCTCAGCTCAGACACGATAGGAAATCGGCTATGTCTAAAGCCTTTAAATGTCTAAATATTTAGGTTAATAAATGTTATCTGATTATGTAATCCATATGAAAACGAGAGGTACAGAGAATCTGCTCAAATATGTTTATGATGTGATTGTGAGCGCCTCGCAATGAAAAATGACAAGGTGAAAATCTCGTTTAATTAAATGTAGAGACTAAATCGCCCTGAATTAAAATGTAAAAAACAGATCAAATCATTTATTCGTCGAAGTGTTGCTATATTGTTTCATTTAAAGTTCATAATTATTAGCCTATCTAAATGTTATTTAGTTTATCAGCAGTAGGCTACCACGAAGCACCGATATTTATTTGAATAATAATAATTTAAAAAATAACTAATTCACATTTTGCATGCCTGGACCCAAAGATCCCTGTAGAATTTAATATTGAGTTGAGCATTTTGTTCATGACAACAAAATGAACATGCGTTTGAAGATTAGGCTATATTTAGTTTTGCTTGGAAAAAGCTGGCCCAAACCAGTTTTATTTCTTAAATTATTTAAATAATGAAATATTTAGTAATAAACTTTTATGACAGAAATACCACATGTAGCTTAAATCATTTAATTCTTTCATTATCAACACTTTTATAGCCTAATGCTAGAGCGATTTAAGTGTGAATTGCGACTTCCCTTTATTTTAAGTCAGACTCAGACTCAGAGAGCCTGTGGGGGGTTTGGAGGGACAGACAATAGGTGTTAATGTTCCTCATTCATATGGAGAGTGTCGGATAGCCAGCCCGATGGCAAAGGCAAAATTATTTTAAGGATAGGCTACATCTCTCGATGTGTCCCCATATTTGATTAAATTATAAATATTGTAGTTTATTTATTGTAGCCTATTTAAAGTGTTTTCACACACAAATTTAAATTGAAGTGTTCAATCCAGTTGTTTCAACTGGTTCTGTAGAGTTTAAGAATGTTTGAGCAAGGGAGACTAAATAAACTTGCTGAGATCCAGCGCGAGAGAGGCAAAACTCATGTCTTTAATTTATGTTGCTTTGGACTATTTTCGATTTGTACCGTTTCGTTTAATTTAGCTGCAATTTCTTTGGCAAAACAAATTTAAAATGTAGCAAGAATAAGATTGTGTGTTTCTTTTTTGCATGAAATAAAGTCTAAATGCAAGTTAGGTTGCCACCGGTCCCGGTTTTACCGGGATTGTCCTTCTTTTTAATAACCTGTCCCGGGAAATTTAAGCACTCTCCCGGGACAATGAATGTCCCTGTTTTCGAAAGGCTACGTGAATATGTAAGTTCAAACCATAGACTGTAGGTTCAAACTGTGTAGCGCGCGGCCGCTTGCACGGCAGAGAGAGGGAGAGACAGAACACCGGCTAGATCCCCCCTAACTACAGATGGTAGTTGCCGCTCAAAGTGTGGGGCGCGCCCCTCTATGGGTGGGAAATAGCCTAGAGAAGTGACAGGTTGGGCGCGCCAACGGGAGGAACTTTTCCTTTTTATGCCTTTATATCTTTATTCGTTCTTGGCGAGTCTACATCGCATCTTCATCTTTGCAGCGACGCAGAAAACACCAGTTTATTAATAAACAATTAAATGTCTCCTTGCTATTTTTGTCTCCGGCTCGTGCGCTTGAGTGCAGCTTTATAACACTCACTCATTACCCTGTATAGCCTATTTAAGTTATTAAATCAATATAAAGGGGTGATTTGTCCACTGATGGCTTAAATAAACAACTAGGCTACTAGTTGACTAGAAAAAAACTAGTCGGAGACAGCCTGAGCGCGCGACCCTGAGCGGAATGAGCGAGCTGAGGAATATCCAGAAATGCTCTGATCGGAACAAAGGAATTTTGACATAATTAATCATTAGTTTATATCTCATGCACTGCCCATAATTTTAATCCCATATCAAACACATTAGCCTATGTTATGTCTGTTTGAATTTTTTTATTTTTTTGTCTTGCCAAATGGATTTCTCTTCTTTTCTTTTTTAACATTTTGACACAGCAGCACTTTTATTTTCTCTATTTTTGTTTTTGTTTGTTTAGTTTGTATTTAGATACTAGCCTACTTGTTACTTCAATAAATTGGAACATTTTAAGCTTGTTGCGTATTAGCATTGCGTTGGGGCGATGGGGGCAGTGGGGCTTGAAAATTATGAGTCTATCCATCGGGTGCAGAAAAAAGATAGCATGTGTGTGCTAGTGTGCGTGTGTTTATGAAGCGAATGTAAGAAGCCCCCCCTTACAACCCCCCAGCTCTACTGTAGCAATGTTGTAATATGCCATTGATTATTAAAAAAAACGCTTGACTTTAAATAAATAAACAGTTAATAAACTCGCAAATAAAGAGTCAACTATTTAAGCATCAAGAACGGTTAAAGATTAATGATGTCGGCCAACATGTTGTTATATTGAGATTCGATCTCGGGTCTCTTGGATCTCCGTGTCGTTGCGTTAACCACAGAGCCACCGCCTGAACGTTTACGTCAACGTCTTATACTCTTCCAAAGCCTTGATGTAGCCTAATATGTTTCTATTGCAATGTTTTATATTGAAATGTTTTCATTATTTATTCAATTTAATTTAAGTATTGTGATGAATTATTTTAACTACATTTCACTTAAATGCATCTGCTACCAGCTTTCAATCGCTCTGAATGAGCCGCGACGCAGCGGCAGATTACGCAATAGAGAGAATAAACGGACACTTTTCAAAGTCTGTGATTGTAGCGCCTCTTAGCGGTTAAAGGCAGCAAATACACCCCGAATTTCACCGCCGCGGCAAAGCGGCGGCGTTGAAAGTATTATTCTGGTTGGTAACCTACTGTATATCAGCAAACTCGCGAATCCACACTTGAAAGCATTTATGTTTGTGAAGCGATCGTCATTAAAATGACGCGAACACACACAAGGTTCGGGTACAGTTGTAAATATAAACTCTAGCCACTGAGTCTTCACATGCTTGTCCCTGGGCAGTGAAAAAAAAGTTTGCTTTTGATTCGCACTTCAGAACAGAGTCTCGTCGACATGATGTTGTCAAGTTTCTCTGTCTGCTCGGCGCGCGCAATGAGTGGGCGTATCTTATTCAAATAACTTGTACAAGTGACGTACTAAAGCTAGAAAGAAAGCATCGTTCGTCTATCGATTCATATCAGCGACTCAGAGTCGACTCTTACTTTTGAGAGACAATAACTTTGTATACGGTGAACTTTCATATTTAAAACTTTGCAGGATGTTTTTGTTCACTTAGATCTATGTTACACACTACATGAAAGGTAATTTTCAAAATTCCATGATAGGTACCCTT
The DNA here is from genome assembly GCA_036326025.1 of Chrosomus eos. Taxonomy (NCBI): domain Eukaryota; kingdom Metazoa; phylum Chordata; class Actinopteri; order Cypriniformes; family Leuciscidae; genus Chrosomus; species Chrosomus eos. The sequence goes on from JAZAVI010000252.1 coordinate 128,089, forward strand.
TAATATCAATTAAATTGGTGCAGTAGAGACTGTGATTTGGATTTTTGGTTACTAGTCAAACGGTATTTAACATCTTGGAGATGTTATCCGACAGAAGATCTGCCCCGATCCTACTTGGGTGTAAGCCATCAGCGCGGAAGAGCCTCGGTCGCTCCCAAAACAGATTCCAATTATTTACAAAGAGCAGTTTCTGCTCATTGCACCATGACAATAGCCATTCATTTAGCGCGAATAATCTACTGAACTTTTCATGACCTCGTCGGTACGTAGGAAGCGGTCCAGACACAATAATCGATGTTTCAGGCGATATGCTGCGTACCGTATCGATAAGGCTTCTGAAGTCTTTCTTCAGAACCTCCGTCTGTCGCAGCCTAATTTCGTTAGCTCCCGCGTGCAGCACAAAAGCTCCGACACGCTCGTCACCGTTCAAAATCTCAGTTACCCGCGCAGTGATAGAGAACACGAGCACCAGGAAAGTATGACTGTATGACTCAAAGTATGAAAGTATGACTCAAAAGTATGACTGTGCACCTTACTTTTACCTTACGTAGCGTGGACGTGTCGGACGGTGGAATCGCCGATGATCACAGCATCGCGTTCCGTTTCACGAAGAGGGGAGAAGCGGTTCTGAGTGGAGATCTCGAAAACCGGGAGGGGCGAAAAGATTCTTGTCCTGGCTCGCGGTTTCCGCAGAACCACCTAGGCTTCGTGGTGGTGTGTTGGAGCCGGAGTGAATGAAACCATGGCTGATCGTGATCTGGACGCTCGGGACCAGTGCTGAGAAACGTACGGAGTAGACGAGGTCGGCGTCAGCGGGTTACTAACGTTAATCACTGATCCGTGTGCATCAGCGCGTGATGTTTCAAGAGCTAAACGCCGGTCTCTCTTGTCTCTCTAGAAAGTCACGGATCTGCTTTTCTACAGCTTCTAATTCAGACTGCACCGCGAGCAAATCAGATTTGTTCTCATCTGCACCAAAAGGTAGATAACATACACCTGATATATTCGCCATTTTAACAGATGGACAGTAAGTTAGCAATGATGCAACCAGTCTTACTATTAATTCAGGCTATTAATATTTATACTAATTTATGCTAACAAACGAGTTAACAAACTCACAGCTCACAGCAGGCAGCGAGGCGGACAAAAGCAATCGATTTTCAAACAATCGAAGAAAGATACAACCACGATCGGATGATAAGAGCAAATCATTTGTGACTTTAATGAGAGCAGTCTCAGTACTATGGTACGGTCTAAATCCGGACTGAAAATCCTCACAGATATAATTTCTTTCAAGAAAGGAACACAGTTGTGAGGATACTGCTTTTTCTAGTATCTTTGACAGAAATGGCAGATTTGAGATCGGCCTGTAATTAACTAATTCTGTATGATCAAGTTGCATTTTTTTGACAAGTGGTTTAATCATAGCCAGCTTAAAGGTTTTTGGTACGTGTCCTAGAGACAAAGATGAATTAATGATATTTAGAAGAGGATCTATGACCTCTGGAAGCATCTCTTTCAGTAGTTTAGTCGGTATAGGGTCTAACATACAAGTTGTCGATTTAGATGATTTAACGAGTTTGCAAAATTCTTCCTCTCCTATAGCAACAAACGAATCAAGTTTTTCATCATGGAGACTGCACTGCACTGTCTGATGCGATACTGTAGTAGACGGTTGCATAGTTATAATTTTTTCCCTGATATTATCGATCTTATAAGTGAAGAAGTTCAAGTCATTACTGCTGTGTTGCTTGGAAACTTCTGGGCTAGAAGCTTTATTTTTCGTTAGTTTAGCCACTTGTTCAAATAAATACCTAGGATTATGTTTATTTTCTTCTAATAGGGTTGAAAAATAAGCAGATCTAGCAGCTTTTAAAGCCTCTCTGTAAGCAATCGAGCTCTCCTTCCATGAAATCCGAAATACCTCTAGTTTAGTTTTCTTCCAGTTGCGCTCCATTTTTATGGCTGCTCTCTTAATAAGAAAAACAAAAATCAGTACAAAAATTGTCCAGCCACAAAACAGGCTACCAAAAACAAACAAAATTAGTTCAGTTCAAAAGACTATCAGTAATCCCAACTAGTGTTGTCACGATACTAGAATTTCTAACTTCGATACGATACCTTGAAAAATATCGATATTCGATATCATTTTCGATACCACAGAGAAAAAACCGCCACAATATTAAGGGGGATTTTTTTATTTATTTAAAGCTAAATATAACAAGTCTAGAACATGACAATGAGGTATATTTTACACGAACAAAAATGTCCTGAGTTCTATTTGTTAAAATTTTTTTAATTGGACCAGAGCAAACATGATCCGTTGTATTTTTATTACCTACTGTTATCAAAGATTAAAATATACTGTAAAGCACTTAACAGTATCAAATTGGAGGATAGAGTTAATCTTAATAATAAGATTAAACATTCAATTTTCAGTTAACCTGTTAAGCTTCACCCCCAATTTTGAAAAATCCCCAGAAATGGCATACCCAAACTGAAACAGATACAGTTCATGAACCATTTGTTCTAAAAGCACAAGTATGATCTCATTTGAAAGCTGACACCTGGCAGTTTATTGCAAATGTAGAATTAATTATTGTCATAATGAAAAATAAATGTTATAAATAGCTTCAAAGTTTTGTCAAGTTATTAGAAATTTATTTTTATGAAATATTTTCATGAAAATAAAATTGAAGTTGGCCCTGTAGCAATCTAGAAATGCACTGCAGCTAAAGCCACATGTCTGACCACCATGTTATATTTAAAATCTGAAGATATGTCTAAAACTCTTTATTTAGTTAAATGTTTTTCAAGATCATGTCAAACGACTTTATTTTGATTAGACTCTAAAAAGCAAACTGATGTTTATTGTCATTTTCTAAGCATCTATTCAGTCTATTTTCTCTATTGTGTTGTGGTCTAAACGATCTCCATTCAGTGTCAGTCTCCCCTGCACACATTCACACCTCTCCAGCCTCTGGTTATTGCTCTAAATATGCTTTCTTTTGTCTGCATTATAATTACTAACGACTGGCTATTCACACTGTTTCAACCCCTAATCTCTTTTAGGGAAAGTTCTCAAAGTTCTCACCTTACATTTGAAACTATATAAAATGACCTTCTTGAAAAAAGAAACATTTCAGCAAGCAGTCCTATTTAGAAATATTCATAAATATAACAGCTAGGTAGCAGGTGCACCAAGGGCTAGCTAGCATGTTAGCTTAGCACACCATCAATACACGACAATTTATGAGATTAAAACCATGTTTGTGCTCTAAAACTTACTTTATAGCACAAGTCGAGTGTTTTAAATAACCTTATGTGCTCTGATTTGGCTTCAGATAAAAAAAAATCGGACAGAAAATATAGTATTTCATAGTATTCTTCACGATGATAAAGTCTATATCGATTAGCATTACATTATAAATATAATCTATTATTATGAAAATACCTGACATGGCTCGAAGAACACAGGTAAACCAAATATCATTGCAATCATGTTTATTGTCTTCAAAACATCTTTATCTGCATGTTACAGCGATCTCTGTTAGTGTTTACGTCGTGATGGACTTCCTGAAATGTCACATGATATGATTCTTCTTCGTGTTCCAAATTTAGACTGCATGTGTGCACAGGGCGCCCTCAGGCTGCCTGTATGTATTGAAAACACAGTACATCAGAGTCTCCAGCGCTCATAATGATTAAATCGACGCATTTGGGTAGATATTCAATAAATATGATTCCTGTCTATATAAATCTGATGTAAACCTATGAGAATCTATCAATATTTCTCCAAATCTGTACACTTTTGAGCTAAAAGCCCTGATGGACGTTGTTTTGTCAAGCTCTGTCGTGACGATCTCACTGGAGTTTTTTTCTGAATGGAAGCGGGTGACGCTCATAATTCATATCAAAGGTATCGACTCATTTTTTGATTACATAACTCCAGACACAAATTAAGACATAACTGTCACTATAAGATTCTCAGAATACAATAGTGGTCAAATACTAAACCTTCAGTCTTATATCTTTTTAATGATGTATAGTTTGTCAAGGTATTAACATTGAATCTGATAGTAACTTTGAACGATTTAAAAAAAAAAAACGCTCAGAGCGCCCTCGCTCTGGCGAAGGTTAAGAGGTTAAAGGCATTTCATTATTGAATTTAGAGATGCCATTGTCTGTTTAGTTTAATTAGTATCTGTGTAATCAAATTGATGATAAATCGCTAATGAAGGCAAATTGCAGAATTAAATAATAATTTTTGAATAAAGTTAAATAGGCACAAGCTAATTTACATTTGACCACAGTTACAATATTTACTTGTCTAAGATTCCTCAGTCAGATTGTTAACTTTAAGAAAACGGTGAGAAAACTAGACAACACAGACTCATATGAACAACAATACTAGGCCATCATGGTTAATGTTTCAGAAAAGTTTAAATGAGAAGAGTTACAGTGTTTCCTTTAGGATTTTAATTAGCGGTGGGGGCAGGTCTGTCCAGACAACAAACACCCCTGATGCTGAGCATATATGCTGCTAAATGGTACCCCTGGAGCCTGTTCCTTAAGTCTGTTTTCACCTCTAAAATAATTTTTAAAAATAAGTGATGTGAGGGATATTGATATAGTCAAACAATCTTTTGGGTGCCTGCAGCACGCTCACAGTGTGCTCGCGGTGTGTTTTTAATGCGTGTCCGCGCTATTCTCCGACATGCCCGATCGCGGTGTTCTTTATCAATCAACCAAAGCCGGTCGCGGGGGCGCCACCTCGCCATCTTTCCATTAACTTCACTTTTGTTATAACCAGAGCAAATGAGACGAGTGCGTCACGTGTGGTGTTTGTCAACGCGTCCTTGGAGAGAAGTGAAAGTGACCACTCGGCTAGTATCGATACTTCGGGAAATTAGTATTGGTATCGTTCAGATATTTCAGTATCGATATTTATCGAAATATCGATATTTTTGACAACACTAATCCCAACAGTAATCCACAGCAAAAATAGTACACATAGTCAGTAGGGAAAAAAATATATAAAAAAGTTCCCCAATCAAAAACAGTCACGTCACGTCAAGTCACGTCAAACAGTCATCCAGTACTGGCTAAATTTTACTCACGACTCCTTTTTCCTTTAAGAGTCTGCTCCACATTTTCCAGGACTTCCCAGACACGAGTACATAGGCTGGAGGCTCAACATCCGACAATCCAGTCCAGGTTTTGGAACTACCCACTTGTTTGGTTTACCCTGCAGTGTCTCAATGACAATCAGCTAGTCACACAATGACGAGGATACTTTCCTTTGTGATCCAGAGCGCGATCCATTAGAACGCCGACAATAAACACTCTTGCTGCAGATAAAACAATAAACCGGCGTGGGAGTCTTCTAGAGGAGCTCCGCGAGGTACACTCAATGCCTCCCGATAGCCGCCGCCATCTTTTTGTGAGCGATGCACGCAGTGGCGGATCTAGAAAATTTTAAATGGGGGGGGGGGGGGGGGGGGGCAAAGGGGTCCCTTGCCAAGAGGTCTTGGCAGGGTGGCGTGGGTAGATGGTGGGAATCCCTGCTTTAACAAAACAAACACAAAAACACAGTAGTTATTGTTTGATCGTGCCCTTACACACTACAAAGGTTTTTAATTCACAACAGGTATAAGCCCAGTGCAGTGTTCTGACAACAAAACAAAACTGTGCATCTTTTAAAAAGTAAAAGTATAAAAAGCTAAATGAAAATATATATTAAAAAAAAGTACAAAAATTGTGTCCAAGAACTTTTAGCCTTAATGGTTACGCTCCAGCTACTTTCTTCAACTACTCTTGCCTGCAAAAGTCAATCTGTGAAAACCTCTGGTTATCCTTGTATACACTGTAGGGCCATGTAGCTAATAAGTAGCCTATATAACAAATATAAAATCAAAAAGATTTATCACATGCACACACGCCAGTTATGTTTAGACTACTTAATATAATAATCCTGATTTTATTAGTTATTTCCCCAGTTTTAACCTGGTTTCATTGCTGGGATATCTGAGAGGAATTGGATTTGCTTCGCTAATCAAATGATCGATCTCCTAACTGGACTGTATTGTGTGTTGTAACGTAACGTCAGCGTAACGGCGACCATCAGTAAACGTTATGGATACAAACAATTTATATTTTTTATTAAGCTGTTCTTGTCTTTACTAAAATCAAAATTAGGCTAATCAAAGGGGAAAGTGCTCTTACAAATCATGAGGGAGCGATTTGACCGCTGATTTTGGCTAACGTAATAGACTCGCTGTTTTTGCTGATGCTGAATCATCTTTAGCATATAATACATTCATTACAAATGTAACTAAGTTACATGTGTGTTTAACTACACATGGGGAAACTCACTTCACCTTCGGAGGCTCTGGGGCAGCTCATCTCTCTAGTCGGGTTGCAGGACTAGCGCCCCGCAGCAGACTCGCTGTGTGTGTGTGTGTGTGAGCCAGACTGAGCGAACTCCACTCTGCACGTTTGAATCAGGGACGTACTAAGTATTTGAGGGGCAGGGGGAGGTGCTTTAATAAAAATTAAATTGTTCACTTTTGGTAAATGTTGTTCACTTGCCCCCCTTTAGATCCCCCCCTGGATGCACGTCATCCAGATAAAGGTAACCAGGGGCTGGACTAAAGACGTTGCCATCTTGATTAGGGCAATTATCTTATGATAGATCTTTATCTTTATTGTCATTGTATGCAATACAACAAAATTCTGTTGGAGCAATCCTCTCCAGATAGCAACATAGAGTACAAAAAGATAAAAATAATTTATCCAACCATAGCAACAGGCAATCCACCCAGGGCGTGGGCGCGGTCAGGGTCCTGGGTTGCGCGATGATGCAATCGGCTGTTCTGGGGCTAATACTAATACAACAATGAGCGACTTCGTTATTTCATCTTCAGTCTCTCACGGACTGACGGAGCCCAGTAAGCCCGCAGACTGCTCTCGCATCGATGGCCTGTCACCGACATTATTTGACGGCTCTCCAGTCCAGCATCGGAGAGTCGACCTACAGCGGTGCTACGAGGCTGTGGTTAGTGTAGACAAGTGTAACACATAGTGTTTTATGTGTAATAAAAAAAAAAACTATGCCTACCTTTCTGTTTCATGAACAAAAAATGCATTTTTGAACCTGAAGGGTTCTACAAGCTGAGCGGACTATAAATATCTCCGGTTGCTAAATAAACCGTCAGGCAAGTTATTATTTGTAAAAACTAGATTTAGCTTAATTAAAATATAAACTAATGTTTTAAAAATGTTTTATTTGGCAAGTGACCATGGTATAAGCGGGTTAATGCCCTCCAAGGTGTCCGTTGTCAGGTTTTAATGGACTTCGGCGGAGGCAACCGTCCTCCGCTGCGCTGCCAACGGACACCTCGTCGGGCATTAATCCTTACATATACGCACATCCATATACACACATATACATATATACATACACACACATACATCCGCATACACATATACACATACACTAACACATTCTCAATAAATAGATAAAACAGCTAAAACAGTAAAAACAACAGTTATTGCACAAAGTCTGATTGCACAGAGAGGGTAAGAGGGGGTAAGAAATGTGTGTATCTATGTTTGTATGCATGGATGTGTGTATGATTTTTGTAATATGTTCACAGCTCTGGGGAAGAACCTGTTCCGGAGTCTATTTGTGCGTGTGCTGGGGGTTCTCAGTCTGCCTGAGGGGAGGGTGGGGAACAGGGAGTGTCCGGGGTGGGAGGTGTCCTGCCTGATGTCTGTTGCATGTGTGAGAAGACGGCTTAAGTATATTTCACTCAGATTCGGTAGGGGGGAGCCAATTATTCTCTCAGCCGTCTTGACAAACCGCTGCAGGTCCTTTCTTTCCGCTGCTGTGCAGCTGGAGTGCCACACAGTGCAGCAGTATGTCAGGGTGCTCTCAATTGTGCAGCGATAAAAGCGCGTCAGAAGTTCCTGAGGGAGCCCATTGCACTTCAGGGTCCTCAGGAAGAACATCTTCTGCTGGGCTTTTATAATGGTATGGGAGGTATTCTCGGTCCAGGTTAGATCCTCTGCAATGTGCACTCCCAGGAACTTAAAGGTTGCCACCCTCTCCACCTCCTTCCCATTGATACACAGTCCGTTGTGGTTTATTTTGTTCCTACTGTAGTCAATTATTATTTCTTCTTAATGTTGAGGTTGAGGTCGTTGTCCGTACTCCAAGCTGACAGTTTCTGGACCTCTTTCCTGTAGGCTGTTTCGTTGTTATCTGATATGAGTCCCTCTATGGTTGTGTCATCAGCAAATTTGATGAGAGTGTTGGAGATGTGTGTGGAAGTGCAGTCGTGGGTGAAGAGTGAATAGAGGGCTGGACTAAGGACACAGCCCTGGGGGACACCGGTGTTGAGAATAATGCTATAGGAAGTGTAATGGCTGATCCTGACATGCTAGGGTCTATTGGTGAGGAATTCTTTAATCCACTCTGGCAAAGAAGGTCTCCCAGGCCCAGTGTTTGTAGTTTGTTAATTAATTTGTCTGGGTTGATGGAATTGAATGCAGAGCTATAATCAATAAATAGCATTCTAACATAGCTGTTGGGAGTTTCCAAGTGTGTGAGGGCTGTGTGCAGTGCTACGGAGATGGCGTCATCAGTGGATCGGTTAGTCCTGTATGCAAATTGGTGTTGATCGAGATCAGGAGGGATGCAGGCCTTGATGTGGGGCAGTACCAGTCTCTCAAAGCATTTCATGATCATTGGCGTGAGACCCACTGGCCGGTAATCATTCAGACTTAAGATAGCTGAGGTTTTGGGTACAGGGATTATAGTGGCGGTTTTCAGACAGGTGGGGACTATGGCTTGCTGTAATGACAAGTTGAAAATGCGTGTGAATACTGGAGCGAGCTGGACAGCGCATTCCTTCAGCACTCGTCCTGCAACTCCATCCATTGCTTTATTGCAGTTGATTTTGTGTAGTGCTCTCTTTACCTGGTAGGTCAGAAGAGTGAGTGGCTGGTCGCTCCCTGAGGAGGTGGTGCTTGTGTAAGAATCCGGTCCCCTGTTGTAGGTGGAGCTGGAGTCTTCAAAACAGGCGAAGAAGGTATTTAACTGCTCTGGGAGAGAGGAGTCAGTTGAGGTGGGGTTGCTGTTGCTCTGTTTGTAGCCAGTAATATTCTTTACACCCTGCCACAGTGCACGGGGGTTGTTGTCATTGAAGTTGTCCTCAATGCGTTGTTTGTATTTCCGCTTTGCACATGTGATGCCTCTAAGTAGTGTCATCAAAGCAGTCCTGCAGAGCTGAGGAGGCTTCTGTAGTCCAGATATGCACTGTCTTTACCTGAGGTTTGATACTGCAGAGCTGAGGAGGCTTCTGCAGTCCAGATCTGCACTGTCTTTACCTGAGGTTTGAATCTGCTGATGATGGGCTTGTAGGCTGATGTCAGGAGCAGGGATAGATGGCCAGACTGTCCAAGATGAGGTGAAGACTGGGTTTTATAAGCTCCGGGAAAATTTGTATACACCTGGTCCAGTTTTTTGTTATTCCTTGTTTTAATATTCACATTCTTGTAAAATTTGGCTAGAACTGTCTTCAGGTTAGTTTGGTTAAAATCTCCTACCACTATAAATATGCTCTCCGGGTGTCTGTTTTGCTGCTTGCATATGGCATCATATAGCTTACCCGTGGCTGTTTTAACCCATTGGCTCTGGGGTGCACATAGACCGCAGTGATAAAAACAGATGAAAATTCCCTAGGCAGATAGAAAGGCCTGCATTTCAGCATCAGAAACTCCAAATCCAGGCAGCAATGTCTCTCAATGATAATAGTGTCTGTGCACCAACTGTTATGGATGTATGCACACACGCCTCCTCCTCTTGACTTACCAGAGTCGGCTGTGCGGTCTGCCCGGTAGAGGGAACGGCCTGCTAGCTCCATGGCTAGGTCAGGGATGTTATCATGCAGCCAGGTCTCAGTTATCACCGTGATGCAGCAATCCAAGCGGTTATTGGTAATTCGCAACCTTAAGTCGTCCAGTTTGTTTACAAGGGAGCGGGCATTTCCGAGGAAGATGCTGGGCACGGCAGATTTGTGCGGGCATCGTCATAGCCTAGCGTGAATGCCGGCTTGCTTACCCCGCTTCTGCTTCCTCTCACATCTCCGCCTGCGTCGCCTCTCCGTGGGTTTTTGATCTTTCCTATTATCCTGTTGTCCATCATAATTTCATGTGGAAATGATCCAGAGTCACTGGGTGCACTTCCAAAACTACAGTCTTTCAGATGCAAGATTTCTGTTTGCGTGTATGTTATAGATTTACTAAAGCCACTATCGCAAAGTGAGCTCTGGGTCGCTGCGACTGTGCGCGCCGCCATCTTATTTTTTTTTTCCTTGTTTTTTTTTTTGGTGACTATAGATTAATATAATATAGATTTTTTTTTATATTTGTGGATAATGATCTCAGATTAATTTTACAGGTGAATGATGAATGATAAATGCAGGACAAATAAGCATTTCATTCCAATTTATTTATTTATTTCAGGATGACATCATCACAGTATGGAGTGCAGATGTTTAAACTGAATTGCTGGTGGTCTGTGAATGAGACGCAGGCTTTAGCATTGAAACACAGGAGGCAAACGCTGCACTACTGTCTCGAGAGTGTTTGTCACGGCTGTGTGTCGAATCCTGATGTGTGTCAGTTCTACAATAGCAGTGAACAGACTTCATCAACCTTCCAACATCAGGCCTAATGAACATGTACAATACACAGTCAGCCAGTGGGTTCAGGAACAGGACATAATTAGAAAAATACCAACATGTAAGAATCAATACACCGTCACTATAAGCTTTAAGAAAAGTCACAATTCTGTTGGGGAGGATGAGAAAAGTGTAAGTCAGAAGCACCAGGAACAAACTGCCCAAAATCTTTTTGCGCTTTAGAGAAGTAAGAGATATTGCGCGTGAAAGACCGAGACAAGTGCCAATAAAACACAGAATGATTATCGGGAATGGGATTAAACAGGCGATCGATCGAGACATAGGTCTAAACAGCTGATGGTAGTTAACGTCTATAAAGATCACAGGAACAAACCAGACGATGACAGAAATACCACAGCAGACTTTCAGTGAATGATGAGTTCTGTACCAGATAGGATGAGAAACCAGAAGATATCGTTCAAGAGCAACACATGCCATAAAATACATACCCACAATCAAACTATAATCATATGCATTATCCACATCCCATGACCATTTGATTGTCATCATTAATATACAAATGATCTGAATGAGATCTGACAGAATCAAATGAATAAGAAAAACTGGAGTGGAGCGACGAGATTTGATAAGAAGAGCACACAACGCAAACAGAGTTAAGATCATGATTGCAATCTCAATGGCTGCAATGATCCTGATAATTATTGGTTCTGCAGAAACAAGTTTCCTCAGAAATTCCTCCATCTGACGGATCCTTTCATCGTCATGATTTACTCCTCTTGATCCGTTGATGCTGGCGTTTAGTTCTGCCATTGTTTCATGAAATCTTGACAGGCACTAAATAACAAACCAGTCATTAGTTAAAAAAAAGTATATATATATATATTTTTTATTAAAAACATTAGAGATAAATATATGACATAAGTTGTTTTCTGTGTGATTGTTGAAATGCAGTTTCCACAGTTTGCTTGACATATTCTTTAGGAGTGTGTGTAATGTTAGAAAGCTTGAAATACGTGAAATTAAGATTAAAGGGTTAGTTCACCCAAAAATTCTGTCAGTAATTACTCTCCCTCATGTCGTTCCAACACCGTAAGACCTTCGTTCATCTTCACAACACGAATTAAGATATTTGTGATTAAATCTGAGAGCTGGATCACTCCTCCATAGGCTTCTAAGGGATTGAAACTTGACAGCCCAGAAAAGTTAGTAAAGAAATCGTTAAAATAGTCCAAGTGACTACAGTGGCTAGATCTTAAGTACTTTTTGAGCGCAAAAAACACAAAAATAACAATTCAACCATCTCTTCTCTTCCAAGTCATTCTCCTAAGCTGTTGACGTAGTGTAACTGCGCAGCACTTGTGGTTGTACGTCACACACATGCTCACTATTGTCCGACGCTGTTCGTGTGTGATGCGTGTGACGTTCTCTTTAAGCCTGTTACACTACGTGAAATCTCCAGGCTTAAAGAGAAGGAAATGAATACTTGAATACTTTTTTGCTCTCAAAAAGTATTCTCGTCGCTTGATAAACTTTAGTAGCCACTTTAGTACGATTTTTTTAATAACTTTTCGGGGCTGGCAAGTTTCAATCCCTTAGAAGCCTATGGAGGAGTGATCCAGCTCTCAGATTTAATCACAAATATCTTAATTTGTGTTCCGAAGATGAACGAAGGTCTTACGGCGTATGAACAACATGAGGGAGTATGGAAGTAAAATAATGACAAATGTTTTTGAAACAAAAAGCCTGTTGAAATGTACTTATTGAAAAAAAATATGCATTGCATTAACCCTGCTTGTATTTTAATGCATTGTATTTTTAGGGCTTGTATTTTTATGGGCTGAAATTTAGCATGGTTGAATATTTAGGCTGTGAATATATCAATTCAAAATATTTCAAACACATTTTCATTAGTACATTTTCAATAATCTATATTCACCTTTCATATTTCACTTCCAAAATATTCAAACTGATTAAAAATACAACCTATAATATTCAACAGGCGGTTTTCGGTCCATTTTATTTCGCTTTCAAATTCGCTTCCACAAATTCAGTGGTTTAAATTCGACAGTAAATTCAACGTTGACATCCAGGAACTGCAGGAAAAGCAGTAGATTACCGAGCAAAATCTCCATCTGAGCTTGCTTAGTCGACCTCACCAGCTGGGGGTGCAAACGCGTGTTGTTGACGAAGATAGAGCAGTTAGAGCAAGCCATTCATTCATAAAAAATAATTTACAACAATGTAAGTGTATCTGTGATTATTATGACGTCTGTTTTATGTGAAATTCAGTGTCTTCACGATTACTTTTCCTGTGTAGCCTACATGCATCTTTCTCTACCGTGAACGAGATTATAATGTTATTCCCCCGACGCGGATGTACAGGTCCAATGTTACATTTGAGTTTGACATAATCTATTGGTTGTTTAGTTGCGGCGATTGTGCTGCATGCGTTACTAGGGTTTCCCTCAATACCTCAGGATTCCCCTGCTGGACATATAAAACGCTTAACGTAGCTTAATGGACTAATACAGTGATATAAAATACCAAACTCGCAGGCAAGCAGAAGGACTCAGAATATGAACTTAACGCGCAAAGTTTAATGCTCAGCATTTCCCAGCGATACTGGCATAGTTGGATTGACATTCGCACATTTAGGGACCGTCTCTAAAGTTACATACGACATTGGTATACACGTTTCTAACTTCAATAGCATTTGAAGAGAACGACTTACAGTCATAAAACTAACTGTAAAGTGTTCATGTAGGTGTCAGGCATAATGTGCAATTTATTCAAATAAATTGAAGTTTGCTATTGAAGTTAGAAACGTTTAGGCCTAATAGGACTACCAGTGTTACTTTAGAGACGGTCCCTAAATGTGCGAATGTCAAGACAATTTTACGTTTAGTCATTTCGCAGACGCTTTCATCCAAAGCGATTTACAGTTAAACTAACAATGTAGAACAACAATATGAAAGTGCTATGAACCTCCCCAGTTTAATCTAATGCAGTACATGTATGTTGGCATACTTCCTCAATAAAGGTGCGAGTTTTGTCTTTTATATCACTGTATTATTCCATTACAGGAATTGCCAGTTTTGTCCCGACAGAAAGGGAATCTTTGAGTATGATGATGAGGTATTGAGGGAAACCGATAATCCCGTTCATGGTAGAAAAAGCTGATAACATGTAAGGCTACACAGGGAAAGTAACAATGAAGTTAATGAATGAAACATAAAAACAGCTTTTGTGCCTTAATCGTCTTTTCCGCATATATACTGACCCAGATAATCATCACAAAAAACGTAATGCATGCTCACTTGTTGTACAGTTTTCATAAATGAATGGCTTGCTAACTATCTTCATTAACAACACGCGTTTGCACCCCCTGCTGGTGAGGTCGACTAACAGCAGATGGAGATTATGTTCGGTGATCTCCTGCTTTTCCTGGATGTCAACGTTGAATTTACTGTCGAATTTAAACCACTGAATTTGAGGAAGCGAATTTGAAAGCGAAATAAAATGGACCGAAAACCGCCTGTTGAATATTATAGGTTGTATTTTTAATCAGTTTGAATATTTTGGAAGTGAAATATGAAAGGTGAAAATGGATTATTGAAATTTTACTAATTAAAATGTGTTTGAAATGTTTTGAATTGAAATATTCACAGCTTAAATATTCAACCATGCTAAATTTCAGCACATAAAAATACAAGCCCTAAAAATACAATGCATTAAAATACAAGCAGGGTTAATGCAATGCATATTTATTTCAAGTAGTACAATTCAACAGGCTTTTTGTTTCAAAAACATTTGTCATTATTTTACTTCCATAAGGGAGAGTAATTACTGACAGAGTTTTCATTTTTGGGTGAACTAACCCTTTAAAGTTAGTAAATCCTCCATTTAAACAATATCACAGAAGCAAGAATGCTGTTGTTCTGAATATTCAGTCCAGCACAGCTGTAAGTGTACAATGGTTTATTAAAGTAGGAATAAATCTTGAAGAACTTAAGTTACTGACAGGATTGTGTGTTTGGTTTGCAGGTCAAAGTAGAAGTTTGTGGAATAACACACAGACTGACAGATGTTTCACAAGTTTCCACTGCCGTGTTTAAAGAGCTCTTCATTCACTGCACACACACTGTAAAAACACACATCTTAAAGCTTGTTGATCTAATGGAGGAAATGCCTGAGATTACACACAAACTATTTGATTCAACATGCGAAACTGTAATGACCTTAAAGACACAATGAACTAACAATGATAGTTTGAGTGAAAAACCAGTCTAACTTTCACTAATGGTTGGGCTCAACTACGACGACTGAAGTAATGTGAATATGCTTTATATCTGATGCTTTCATTCTTAAAGTTCACTCAACACCTCAAAGCTTCAGTCTTATAGCATATTACAGTGAAAACACGGAAAGCCGTAAATTCCCGTTGAAGAGTTAAAGTTCACTCAGTGTTTATTCATATCCTCAGTGGAATAAGAAACCCATGAATGATCACGGGAGAAAGGACAAATACTGTGATCTCTCTAAAACATATTTTAAACCCACTAAAAGCGTAATCATTTTGCTATATGTACTTTATAAACACTTAGGCCTACTGCAATATATTTTAAATATTCGTGTATTTATAATTTGATCCGGACTAATGGAAGCTGATTCTGTCAGTCTTGGTAGGAAAATGTCAGCAATGTGTTTATTTCAGGCGTCTTGTGCTGCTTTTGAGGCGTTCATATGAATTCAGAATTCACATGTACTGTTATCATGGCCCTTCATGTACCCCCTGATGCTAATGCTAAGCAAGCAATGAAAGAACTACATGCTGCCATTAGCAAACAACAAACTGCACACCCAGAAGGGGCGTTTATTGCTGCAGGGGATTTTAATCATTCAAATCTTAAGTCTGTACTCCCCAGGTTTTACCAACATGTCTCCTGCCCGACCAGAGGTGACAGAACCTTGGACAAGGTGTACACAAACATCCCTGAAGCCTACAAGGCTATACCACTTCCCCATTTGGGTCAATCTGACCATCTCTCCTTGCTGCTGCTGCCCAGATACACACCCCTCATCAGCCGGGTGAAACCCACAGTGAGGACTGTAAAGATCTGGCCAGAGGCCGCACTACAACTACCCCTCCACCTGCTGACCAACACCTCAGACTCACTGTCTCTGCCATGCATTCAGTACTGAGCAAGGTGAGTATACGGAAGGCAGCTGGCCCGGGGCGTGTGTGGAGAACATGTGCCGAGCAACTGACTGGAGTCTTTACTGATATATTTAACCTGTCACAGGCCCAGGCTGTAGTTTCCGTGTGCCTCAAGACCACCATCATCGTCCCTGTGCCCAAGAGATCAAACCCAGAGTGCTTGAATGACTATAGACCGGTGGCATTGACCCCCATCATCACCAAATGCCTTAAGAAGCTAATCTTAGCTCAACTCAAGCCCTGTTCCTCATCCTCCTGCACTAGACTCCACCAGTATGCATACCGTGCCAACAGATCGACCGAGGATGCCATATCCACAGTCCTCCACTCTGCCCTTACCCATCTTGACAATAGTAACTCCTATGCACACACCCATTCACATCAACGGGGCTGAAGTAGAGAGGGTCACCAGCTTCAAGCTCCTGGGTGTTCACATTTCACAAGATCTATCCTGGTCACTCAATACCTCCACTCTGATTAAGAAAGCTCAACAACGCCTCTTCTTCCTCAGGAAACTGAAAAAAGCTGAACTGCCCCCTCAGATCCTCCTTAACTTCTATCGCTGTACAGTGGACAGCATCCTCACTAACTGCTTCACGGTGTGGTATGGAAACTGCACAATGGATGACAGAAAAGCCATACAGCGAGTGGTGAAAACTGCTCAAAAAATCATTGCCACTTTTATACATTTTGAATACTGAATAAAACAGCTTTATAATAAACTATTAGTGTAATGCTAATACATTTCTAATGAACTGAAATGCTATTTAAATGTTCTTCAAGTACATTAAAATGAAGCTTAAAATATATTCTAGCTGTAGTTTAAGAAATAAGAAAGTATATTTTAAATGAACTGTAAAGAAATACACTTCAATGCACTGAATTAGGGCTGTGCAATTAATTGAATTTCGATTTCGGCTCCCAACGATTACCAAAATAGTACAATCGAGTAAAAACGATTATTTTGCCATGTTCTGTTTTGCAAGAACACTCCTATTTTGAATGACACACACATCCACCCCTCCCGAAGCCATAACCTCTCTCAGCTCGAGTGTTTAAACTGATATGACTTATAAAGAAGTGAAAATGGTCAGCTTTAGTTATGATGCAATGCTGGCCCGATTGTGCGAGTGACGACTGCCGACTCTTGGGCACGGACACTTTCCACACGCACACATATTTAAAATATTTTTACTTATATCATTAAATAAAGTTGTTATTTATAATAAAAAACGCATTATATTTAATTTGAGTTAGTTTTAACCTTAAAGGGATAGTTCATCCAAAAATGAAAATTAAGTCATTATTTAATCACCCTTATGCTGTACCAACCCCGTAAGACCTTCGTTCATCTTCGTAACACAAATGAAGATATTTGTGATTAAATCTGAGAGCTGGGTCACTCCTCCAAAGGCTTCCTAAGGGAACGAAACTTGACGGCCCAGAAAGTCATTGAAGAAAATTATTAAATATTTAATGTGCCTACAGTGGCTCCACTATAAGTTTATCAAGCGACGAGAATACTATTTGTGCGGAAAACCCCAAAAATAACGATTTTATTCGACTATTCCATTACTTTCTTGTGGGCCTGAGACGAGAGTTCAAGAGATTTCCAGGACGCATGCGCGAGAACTGAGATGAGGACGTTCTTCTTCTACTACTGGTAACAAGTAGTAGTCATAGAGGAAGTAGTAGAAGAAGAACGTGCTCATCTCAGTTCTCGCGCATGCGTCCTGGAAATCTCTTCAACTCTCGTCTCAGGCCCACAAGGAAGAAATATATTAAGTTGTAATCATCCACTATAAGCTTTTACAAAACTAATTAAATAACTTGCACTGCGAAATTAAAACGGTAATAAATAATCATATGAGAATTTTTAAATTTAATACATAACCAAGAAATTTGCATATTGCAAAAAAAAATTCTTTTTTTTAATTAAACCGTCAGTAGATGACGTCAAGTTGAGTAAGTAATAGAGTTTGTAACTTTTCGTTGGTGAAAAATTTAAATACATATTAAAGTACACTTAGTATACTTAAAGTTGTTTCAAAATAACACATACTTAATACAGTACACTTAAAATACATTAAGTATATCAAAATAAGCACAATTTAAATATATTTCCTTTTCACCTGGGGCATCTTAATAAATACATTCATAGAACCATAAAACTGACTAATTAATGCTTATAAATCAGTGTATAATGGATTATGAGCATGTGCATTGAAAGAGCAAATGAGTGTCTTATAAGGAATTATAAAAATGAATATAATATATCTTATAGTGCATAGGTCTTAATGAGTCTTTATACTTTTAGAATAGTAATATTGCTCATAGAAAAGTATAAAGGGAGCAATAATTTATCATAAGTTGGTCTGCATAGAAAGTGTTACCATATTTATTAAATAAAATTAACTTATGTTGCACCACGTTATAGACCAGGCAGAACAATCCTTCCAACCACTATAGATAGATTCCCAAATAGCTTACCTGATCTATCTCAGCTGCTCAGTAAACCCAAACAAACAGATGAACTAGAGGAAATGACTAGCAGTATGAGCAACATTTTCTCTAGTACACTAGATATTGTTGCACCAATTAGATTAAAAAAGGTTAGAGAGAAAACTAAAACACCATGGTACAACAGTGCTACGCATGCTATCAAGAGAGAAACTCGTAACTTAGAGCGTAAATGGAAATGAACTAATTTAGAGGTCTTCAGAATCGCGTGGAAAGACAGTATGTCACGTTATAAAAGGGCTCTAAAATCAGCCAGGGCTGAGCATATCCGCAAACTAATTGAAAATAACCAAAATAATCCAAGGTTTTTATTTAACACCGTGGCTAGACTAACAAATAATCAGACATCTCCAGAGCAAAATATTCTGTTACAATATAGTAGTAATGATTTTATGAATTACTTCAATGAGAAAATAGAAAGCATCCGAAACACTATTGTAAATGTACAATCCTCTATGGTGTCTTATGACTCGGCCTCAATTATGGCCCCTCTAGAACAACTACACCGCTTTACAACTATAGGACAGGAAGAACTAAATAAACTTATCATTGCATCTAAACCAACAACATGTTTATTAGATCCAATACCCACTAA
Source organism: Chrosomus eos (assembly GCA_036326025.1). Taxonomy (NCBI): domain Eukaryota; kingdom Metazoa; phylum Chordata; class Actinopteri; order Cypriniformes; family Leuciscidae; genus Chrosomus; species Chrosomus eos. The sequence goes on from JAZAVI010000252.1 coordinate 147,131, forward strand.
ACTACTTAAAGAAGTGTTACCTGTAGTGGAAGAGCCTCTTCTCAATATTATTAACTCGTCTTTATTTTTAGGTCACGTTCCAAAAATATTCAAGCTGGCAGTAATAAAACCTCTCATTAAGAAACCGCAATTAGATCCAAATAACCTAGCAAATTACAGACCCATCTCAAATCTTCCATTTATGTCTAAAATACTAGAAAAAATTGTGTCCGCTCAATTGTACTCTTTCTTGCAAGAAAATGATATCTACGAAAAATTTCAGTCGGGATTCAGACCGCATCATAGCACAGAAACTGCGCTAGTTAAAATTACAAATGATTTACTCTTAGCCTCTGACCAAGGCTGTATCTCAATACTAGTTCTACTTGATCTTAGTGCTGCGTTCGACACTATAGATCATAAAATACTCTTAGATCGACTACAAAACTACACTGGTGTTCAGGGACAGGCATTAAGCTGGTTTAGATCGTACTTATCAGACCGTTACCATTTCGTCTGTTTAAATGGGGAAAAATCAAAGATAACATCAGTAGACTATGGAGTGCCGCAAGGATCTGTCCTAGGCCCTCTGCTATTCTCAATATATATGCTGCCACTTGGTAATATTATAAGAAAACATGGAATTAGTTTTCACTGTTATGCTGATGACACTCAATTATATATCTCATCACGACCAGATGAAAACACTAACTTATCTAACTTGACAGAGTGTCTAAAAGATATAAAATGCTGGATGACGTGTAATTTCCTGCTATTAAATTCAGATAAAACGGAGGTATTACTTATTGGTCCAAAAAACTACCCACAAAATCCCTTACAATACAACTTTAATTTAGAAGGATGTCCTGTTACTCTATCCACTACAGTAAAAGACCTGGGTGTTATACTAGACCGCAACTTGACTTTCGAAAATCATATATCATATGTTACAAGAACAGCCTTTTTCCACCTTAGAAACATTGCTAAGCTACGTAACATGCTATCTGTTTCAGATGCAGAAAAGTTAGTTCATGCATTCATGACCTCGAGACTAGATTAGATTAACAGTAGAGGCCTGCATTTCAGCCCGAGCCCGACGGGCCCCGACTTATTTACGCTCCTAGGGCCGGGCTTCGGGCCAATTTTCACGTCATAGTTCACACGCGGGCCGGGCCGGGCCGGGTTTTAGGCTTATCTTTTTTATAGCATATTTTAGACATTAATTAAAATAAATATGAGAAGATGACGATTGAAACGCAAACATAGAAAGACGTTTTATAACCTATCACACTGACATATGACTGACATGACAGTCTGCTCACGCTCACGCTCACACACACACACACACACACGCACGCGCACAGGTTTCCCGGCGGCGCGATCTGAGATTCGCGCGACCGGCTCGTTCTGTGTTTAGAGTCCCGGTAGCGAGCGTGACTTCAGCGCAGCTGGAAAAAGTACGACTGGATTAAAACCTTTCACTGTGGATGCTGTGCTTTTTCTTCACGATGCTCTGAGACTGTTCTTAGCCATGTTTGGAGGCTGTTTTTTGTTTGACTTCATTTTCATGAGTCTGTTGGAAACAAGGATGTAAGGTGGAAATAAGAATGGCCATGTTCTGTAGTGAAGACTTGATTTTTGAGGTAAGATAACCTGCATGGTTGTTTTTAATGTAATTTATGTTGATTTTTTTAGATTGCGTTCTCTGTATTGTAGCCTATTGTATAAACTTATTTAGTTTGCGAGCGCTGTTGCTCTGAGCAGCAGAGCAGTTTGCCTCAGCTTTTCAAAAATGACAAAAAAACGTTTAAACAAACGTTTAAACTAACGTTAACTGTCTGTGTGATATGATTAAGTTGTTTTATATCTATGGATTTTATTGTAGCCAAGTAAAGTGTTGATGGTGAGAGGCTATAAATCAATGGATCAAACATGTTTAACTCGCTGTCGGCTACTTCGTCATAAAAATAAAAAACATCTTTTTTCTTAATTAACTTTATAAAGAAATGAAAATAAACTTACCGGTAAATACTTTGCCTTTGAAAACGAAACATATCTGGTTTACTGACTGCAACATAGGGCAGGCTGTGTATTATCCCATTTTTTTATAATTTTTTTTTATAAACGGGCTCGGGTCGGACTCGGGCTGATCATTCTGATGAGCTGTCGGACACGGGCCGGGCTAGGGCCTGAGCGTCTCGGGCCAGGGCCGGGCTAGGGCCTAGATTTGAGGCCCGTGCAGGGCTCTATTTAACAGACCTTCTATCGCCCTACAATCCATCGCGCTCTTTAAGATCACAAAATTCGAGGCTTCTGGTCGTTCCTAAGATATCTAAGTCTACTAAAGGAGGGAGGGCGTTCTCACATTTAGCTCCTAAACTCTGGAATAGCCTTCCTGATATTGTTCGAGACTCAGACTCGCTGTCCCAGTTTAAAACTAGATTAAAGACGCATCTCTTTAACCAAGCATTCACAATGCTTACCTTTTATACTACTTCTGAATCAGTTCGAATGCATTAATATTATGAACATCAGCTATGCTAATTATTTCCCATCTGTCTTTCTGCTGTTATCTCGGGACGCTAATCCCGAGGTAAATAGCGTTTGTCAGCTCCAGTTTGTATCCAGCCTCTCACGAAGACTTCAGATGCCCCAACACCTGTGGAGAGACGACTAAACGCCGGTGGAGAGACGACTCGACGCCTGTGAAGAGACGACTAAACACCGGCGATATGTTATGCCTAAATTTATACATGATTAACTAACTGTATTTTTCTTTGTACATTTCTGAAATGCACTTTCTGTAAAGCTGCTTTGAGACAATGTGTATTGTGAAAAGCGCTATACAAATAAACTTGAATTGAACAATAAAACAATGCAAATGGTTGGCTGATTTGTTTTGGTATTCATCAGTGATGTATTTATTAGTATAAAAATTTTTTTTTTTATAATAATAAATAAACATCACTGATTTATTATGTATTTTTTATATAATATTATAATTCTGAAACTGCAAAAAAAAAAAAAGATATAAGTAATACAGTAGATGGCGTCATCACGTGATTAATTCTAACCAATGAGACTGCTGGAACTCTGCATGCTAATGAGCGTCTTTCTGGATTCAACCGGTACCGCCCAGCTTTGCACCAAACAGCTAAGCTTTTAGCATTTCTATAGTAACTTGAGTTTTCTATAAAAATTAGTGAAACTAATTGTAATGAATTCAACAATTAGTATTAAATGACACTAATTTTATTATCATCTCTGATTATAGGCTAACGTTATACAGTATAGCTGCTGTTTAAACGGTTTTAACGGTTCACTAGCTGCATTATAGGCTAACGTTATACAGTATAGCTGCTGTTTAAATGGTTTTAACGCTCGACTAGCTGCATTATAGGCTAATGTTATACAGTATAGCTGCTGTTTAAACGGTTTTAACGCTCGACTAGCTGCATTATAGGCTAACGTTATACAGTATAGCTGCTGTTTAAACGGTTTTAACGCTCGACTAGCTGCATTATAGGCTAACGTTATACAGTATAGCTGCTGTTTAAACGGTTTTAACGCTCGACTAGCTGCATTATAGGCTAACGTTATACAGTATAGCTGCTGTTTAAACGGTTTTAACGCTCGACTAGCTGCATTATAGGCTAACGTTATACAGTATAGCTGCTGTTTAAACGGTTTTAACGCTCGACTAGCTGCATTATAGGCTAACGTTATACAGTATAGCTGCTGCTTAAACGGTTTTAACGCTCGACTAGCTGCATTATAGGCTAACGTTATACAGTATAGCTGCTGTTTAAACGGTTTTAACGCTCGACTAGCTGCATTATAGGCTAACGTTATACAGTATAGCTGCTGTTTAAACGGTTTTAACGCTCGACTAGCTGCATTATAGGCTAACGTTATACAGTATAGCTGCTGTTTAAACGGTTTTAACGCTCGACTAGCATCTCTGAGGTAATACTTTAAAACTGAATCATTACCTGTAAGTGTTTTACCTTTTGATGTCATTATAATTTGGTTTATTATTGTTGTACCATTTACGCGATGATGTAGTGCCGAGCTAAACACAATGGCCGTGCTGAATCAGTCATGTTTTTATTTTAAAGTTTTAAATAGCGATGTAAACGAGGATTTATGTAGCGTAAATACAATACATAAGCTACACACTCTTACTACATCTCGTTAAATATGATTATGACTGTTCATACTTGATAGACACCAGTAAACACTGCGCGCTGACAGACAGCAAATCATACAAGTTAACGTTAGGCTGTTTACATATAACATCATAACTCTCATGTGACCTACAAATAACAGATTTTACAATTCTAACTTTATTTGATAACTGAAATTAAATCAACCATCTGTAATATTTAATTAACTTAATTATGAAAATATATATATAATGGAAGTAAAACATTAAGGCCATGAAACAATATTCATTCATTTATTAACATTAAATATGCATGTAATAATTTCTTTTGAATACGTATACATTTCATCAGAACACTATGGAAGCTTGTGTCTGCCACAGAATGAAAAATAAAAAGGTAATTCTGACTTTTTATCTCACAATTCTGACCTTATTTCTCACAATTGCGAGATATAAAGTCAGAATTGCGAGATATAAAAGTCAGAATTGCGAGATATAAAAGTCAGAATTGCGAGATATAAAGTCAGAATTGCGAGATATAAAGTCGCAATTGCAGGTTATAAAGTCAGAATTGTGAGATATAAACTATTCTGAGGGGAAAAAAGTCAGTCTTTGGCCTGATATCTCACAATTTTGAGAAAAGATGTCAGAATTTCAAGATGTAAACTAGCAATTGTGACAAAAAAAAGTCAGAATTGTGAGATAAAAAGTCTAAATTCTGTCTTTTTTTCTCGCAATTGCAACTTTATTGATAAAAAGTTGCAATTTTTTTTATTCAGTGTCGGGAACAAGCTTCCATAGAGCGTTATTCCACACAGACACTGTAAATATTTGAGTGAAATATTAAGTTTTTGCTTGTGTGTAATCAGATAATTGGTCCTGTAAGTATTCTGCTGGAATCACTGTCTCACACATTCCAACATGACATCATGACTTTTGCGTAAACATACATGCCACTTTCAAGTCAAGTGGCGTGTTATTTATACGCATTTTGAGCTATCCGCGTGTATGTGTGTATGTCTACGCCGTTATGTCCGAGTGATTCCGCGTGTATGTACACGCCGTTAAAAATCCGAGCGAAATAAAGCCAAATTTTGATATACATCTGGGGAGCGATATTTTTCTTACTAGGGTGGTAGGGAAAGACTCATAAATGGTATCAACCCCAGTGACGGGTAGGTTTAGGGACGGGGTTGGGGTAGGTCATATATTTATATATACAGTAATGTAACGTTAAGTCAACCGCGTTCATAAACACGCTGAAAAGCGATTATGCGTGTCAATAGCACGCCAAAAATGGAAATACGAATTGACGTGTCATACATACGCCATTTCATGAGATCAGTCTGCACATTCGCAGTTTCTGCATTGTAGATTTAAAAACTTTCTTTGCACCATATATATATAACTGTGTTTTCATAAACATTTAGCTTATGTTATGTGTTAATATTTTGTGTATGAAATGTTTTAAATGAGATGTTCCTCACCCACTGAACAAATACTGTATTTGTCAGTACAGTGGTGTCATATGTAGCATATATTCTTAGATGTTATTGTACCTATTCATGAATAAAAGTTTAAACTGGGTTAATAACATTAAAGTGTTGTTTGTCCTCTCTCTTTTCAGTATTCATTGCCATCTAACCCTGACTGCAGAATTGAGTTAAGCAGAACCAGTTGATCGAGGTCTTCAGGGTCAGCAGAAACTACAGACAGGAGCTAATCTCTGAGTTTGGGTTTTTTAACCTCTCGTAATACGATACTGATGCCAGTCCTCGGGTGTCGGCCCGATACTAAGAGCAAGTGAGATTGATCATTTTTGTAAATGGTTCTCTCTCATTTCATCAAGCCCTCAATGTTTCTCTCTCAACAACACCTACATTTGTTTTTAATATTAATAAAAAACACCTGTAACTATTTTTCCGGAACTCAAATTATTCTCCAGTCAAAGTGCATTTAGAGTTTGTTTTTATGTTAACATTTCAATTGTTGTTGTTTTTCTCTCGACCCAGCTGACCCAGCATCCGAAGCTGATCCTGATAAATCCTAATGCAGAGACTGGGATAGTGCATCGTATCGAACCGTGAACTTTGTGAACCGTTACACCCCTATAATAACTACGTGTGAGCAGATATCCACAAACACAGTATTTAACAGTAAACACAGGTCTAAACATTATAATATTCACTATATTAGAGTAAACACTCATACTAGCCTACTTTTATATTGTGCTGCGTTCTATTATCGAACATAAAAACATCCTTGTGTCCTACATCTATATAAATTTACCATTAAAAGGTTGCCTACCTGTCTATAGTTCATATTTCAACAGGTTTATGCCTATATAGCCTATATATGCCAAATAGCTTGTGTTCATATGACGTCACGTCACTGCGTTGCCATGGCGCGAAATGCAAATGGCGGGCCGGTGAAGCAGTCGATTCTGTTCCCTTCCCGAATTCCTGTTCCCTTTACGCAATCATAAAACAAATCGTGCGTAGTTGCCGCTTTACCATCAGGTTACCATACGTACCATCAGAATTGAATACGACAAGAAGCACAACTGGATAAAAGGTTAAAAAAGTATTATTTTTAATAAAAAAAGTTATTATTATAAGCGAGTTTTAATCTAGCTTATATTTATCTACGCTTTCCGTACTTCCAGTTGTGCTTTGATGCATCTGCTATGCATGCGCAGACATGCCTCTTTGAGGGGGAACACAAATTCCTGTAGGAAACAGAATCGACTGCTACACACCGTTTATGGTTGCTTAAATAGACCAAACCACGAGGAGTTTTTATCGTGTACCAAAAGTTGTTGTTCATAAGGGGGAAAATGCAAGAAATTGACCGAAAAACTCCGGGAAAACGGCTTGCAAACCTGCGTCTGCGTTCGGGAGGAGCGGAATGGGAAAATGGCTGTGTGTGTGTCAGTGATCTCTTCGTCAAAGCGGAGTTAATACAACTTGTGTGTGTGTGTGTGTGTGTGTGTGTGTGTGTGTGTGTGTGTGTGTGTGTGTGTGTGTGTGTGTGTGTGTGTAACGCACCAGTTTATGAACTTTGTAAAGTCAAAGTGTGTCTGTAAGACGAGGAGTTGCTGATATCTACCGCCTCGATGGCAAATCTTTCAATTCAGTTGAAAAATCACTCCTCTTCATAACGTCACGTCCAGCATATGTTTGATTTGTAGTTTATATCTTTCTCTTGTAATAGCGTGTACAGTAGTACAGTAGGACTTTCCTCGATTAATCTCTTCACTCCCTGCATCTGAATTTCGCGCTCATCATAATCACGTGACTGAAACCCAGCTATACAGTCTGGCGCAGTTTAACTAGTAGCTACAATGTAAGGTTTATGCAACAATAACTATTATGAGTGGACATTTCTTACCTTAAAAAATCTCTCTCATCTTCAGATCGTGTTGTTCTGAGGTAAATTCAAGGCACAAACACAGTCTTCCACACTCGAAGAGAAGCAGAGGAGTGTGTTACTGAAGTCGCTGATCTGTGTTTATGAGGGGATGCGGGCGTGCTCAGCGGGGGTTTACTTACTCAAATATGGCCTGAGGGAGAAAGGGAAATGATTGGTTTACAGTTCAACCAATGAAACTGAAGCAAAGGCAGGGTCAAGACGTTTGAACCGTATGCGGCTACTGATGGGAGTCTTTACCAATCTCACCCACTGTTTCAGTGAAACCTTCTGCTTTGCAGTTGATGTTGTACACTGATGAAATTGAGATATGCAATCCCCTGGGGTCACACGCTTCTGTACATAAATTACTGATGGTTTATTATACTTTAGGAAATATAGAGCCCAAGTTTAGCTCAAAGCTTGCTGCAGTCCGACTCCTTGCTATAGCAAAAGCTAAGGATATTGATGACTGTGGTGTTGATGTTGTGTTGCAAAAACTTACAGCTGCTTTATAATGGTGTCAAAATCCAAACAGAATGGTGAAATGGGTTTATGTGGTGCTGTAGTTTCAGTATGTGGTGACACACTTTCACAACACAAGCTTGCTGGTTTCATGGAAGGTGTTGGTTGTGTCTACAGCAAGTGTAGGCATTGCGAATGTGCCTTTGAAGAAATGCAAAGAAATTTTGACGAAAAAAGTTTCACCAAAAGGACACTGGAAAAACACCTATTCCTGAGAATAATGTAATTCCTAAGCAACGTTACATGCTACATCTTCTTGCTCAAATTCTTTCTCTAGGCCCTTTGATAAGGCATATGTGCATGAGATTTGAGTCACAACACGGTTTTGTCAAGCAGTGCTCATCAAAAAATGAACTTGGTACTGAGCATCCTATCTTTGTATGTGAGAAGGAATTGGGACCCGTTTCAGAAGTGACAAATATGGAGTACATTACAGCAAAGATTAGAGATTTTTGGGGGATTGATGGCATTCAACAGTGGCTAATTCCAAATGCTAACAAGAAAAGTCTCTGATAATCATCAGTGCGAATGGGAAAGTGCCTGTCTTTGGACTTATAAAGAACATTTATGTTGTAAACTGTTCACTGTATTGTTTTGAATATCAGCTTTCTGAGACTCTGGATTTGAATAGAGATCTACTAGCGTATGAAGTTTGTGTACCTAATCTAACCCAGGCAACAGAGTTTATAGATGCTGAAAAGCTAATAGATCAAACGTCTTATTATCTAATCAGTTTCAAAAACAGATTGACGATGATGTTATTGCTCTTAAAACTGGCTAATTGAACATATTGGATGAGGTTTAGAAGGAGTGTAGTGACTTGATTCTTATGATTTTTTACTGTGTTGTAAATGTGTTGATGTTGACCAGTATTTGTAATAAATAATGTTAATTAACAAGTACGGAGTGTAATTGAGCATTTTTTACTGGGCAACCTTAAAACAAGTTCTTAAAGCTAAACGAAAAGTCTTAAAATACACACAGCTGGCCTCAAACGATGTCTCTCTCATTCATTTAGCTTGATTTGTAGGTAAACTAACTAGATTAATGATCTTAAAACCATCTGAATAATCTTACACAATCTGATTTTACATAGTATTTTATTCTCAAAACAAGATCAATAAGATTTTACGGCTAGATATAAGATTGCAAATCTTGGCTAGATGAGGAGTTTTTGCAGTGAAACAGTATGTTACGGTCATGTCTATTATCACTGTAAAGCTGCTTTGAAGCAATACTGATTAAAGCTCTTTATAAATAAAGGTCTCGTCAAACCCACTTAATCTGACATGTTGTGCAACTACTGTACAAAAATGGGTATAGAAAAGTGATACAAATCTGTATTTGAATGCAGAAGGGTGTTTCAAAAAAAAGATTTAAAGCATCTAAAGCGTCATGTGATGACAAAAGAACCGAAGGACTGAAACTGTTTTAAAACAAACAGCTCAACAAAAACTTTGAGGAAAGTAGTAAAACTTTAAAACTTTTTTCTTTAATGGACAAATCTCTTCATCATAAGTCACGTCAAACCCACTGACCTGATGTGTCTCCATAAACAAAAAATCTACTCATATGAATATTGTTTATCATGATTAAAAACACACAACACTTTAAATGAGTCCACCCCCAACATTACTGTTATACACACGAGCCTCGTCTGAAAGGTGTTGCTGTAATATATAGTAATGTCTTCAGAAATACTGAGAAGGCTAGTTTCAAATATAATTCTTTGAAAGTGTTGGTCCTTTTGACACAGTTGCTCCTTCTCTATCTTCTCGATATCTGTAAAGCTGCTTTGAAACAATCTGTATTGTAAAAAGCACCATATAAATAAAGGTGACTTGACTTAAAAATGATGTCACCATTTTTCACAGTAAATATATTTCCAAAGGTGCTATTGACGTGTTCTATACTTATACTATATATATATATATATATATATATATATATATATATATATATATATATATATATATATATATATATATATATATATATATATATATAGTCATTCTCCTGGGGTAAGTATTTTATAGTATATCTCATCATGAACTTCATGCCTGGACTCATTATGTTGTGATTACATTCAGCTTTAAAATTATTACATTCATATCTTGTTAAACTCTGCATATATAAGCCTTGTATTTTAACTCATTCTTTGTGAAGTCTTTGAAGAGACATGCTGCTCAGAGACATTTTGTTTTAGAGTAAAAGGATCAACACATTTAACTTAGAAAACGCACAACATCTTTGGATTTGTTTTTCTTAACATGGCTTTAAAAATGAACTAGAAAAAAAGTTTGATGAGACAAACTTTAAGTTGGCTTGAGAAAGCCGGACCAAAGAGTTTGAATAAGTTTAAAATAGTTTAAATTAGTTTTACGTTTGATAGATGGATTACTTAGAAATAAATTATAGTTAGAAAGAAAGAAAATGATAAGTTAGAACGAAAAGAAAGATTAGTTAGATAGATAGAAAGATTAGTTTCAATAAAAGAAAGATTAGTTAGATAGAAAGATTAGTTTCAATAAAAGAAAGATTAATTAGAAAGAAAGAAAGATTAGTTAGAAAGAAAGAAATATTAGTTAGAAATAAAGAAAGATTAGTTAGAAAGAAAGAAAGATTAGTTAGAAAGAAAGAAAGAAAGAAAGATTAGTTTGAAAGAAGAAAGAAAGATTAGTTAGAAAGAAAGAAAGATTAGTTAGAAAAAAAGAAAGAATGAAAGAAAGAAGGAAAGATTAGTTAGAAAGAAAGAAATTAGTTAAAAAGAAAGAAAGATTAGTTAGAAAGAATGAAAGAAAGAAAGATTAGTTAGAACGAAAGAAGGAAGAAAGATTAGTTAGAAAGAAAGAAAAGTTAGATAGAAAGAAAGAAAAAATAGAAAGAAAGAAAGAAAGAAAGATTAGGTAGAAAAAATAGAAAGATTAGTTAGAAAGAAAGAGAAAGAAAGAAAGATTAGTTAGAAAGAAAGATAGATTAGAAAGAAAGAAAGAAAAAAAGAAAGAAAAAGAAAGACATTAGTTAGAAAGAAAGATAGATTAGAAAGAAAGAAAGAAAGATTAGTTAGAAAAAGAAAGATTAGAAAGAAAGAAAGAAAGAAAGATTGGTTAGAAAAAGAAAGATTAGTTAGAAAGAAAGAAAGATAGATTAGTTAGTTAGAAAGAAAGATTAGTTAGAAAAAGAAAGATTAGTTAGAAAGAAAGAAAGATAGATTAGTTAGAAAGAAAGAAAGATTAGCTAGAAAGAATGAAAGAAAGATTAGTTAGAAAGAAAGATAGATTAGAAAGAAAGAAAGAAAAAAAGAAAGAAAAAGAAAGACATTAGTTAGAAAGAAAGATAGATTAGAAAGAAAGAAAGAAAGATTAGTTAGAAAAAGAAAGATTAGAAAGATAGAAAGAAAGATTGGTTAGAAAAAGAAAGATTAGTTAGAAAGAAAGAAAGATAGATTAGTTAGAAAGAAAGAAAGATTAGTTAGAAAAAGAAAGATTAGTTAGAAAGAAAGAAAGATAGATTAGTTAGAAAGAAAGAAAGATTAGCTAGAAAGAATGAAAGAAAGATTAGTTAGAAAGAAAGAAAGATTAGTTAGAAAGAAAGATGGATTAGTTAGAAAGAAAGAAAGATAGATTAGTTAGAAAGAAAGAAAGATTAGTTAGAAAGAAAGAAAGATTAGCTAGAAAGAATGAAAGAAAGATTAGTTAGATAGAAAGAAAGATAGATTAGTTAGAAAGAAAGAAAGATTGGCTAGAAAGAATGAAAGAAAGATTAGTTAGAAAGAAAGAAAGATAGATTAGTTAGAAAGAAAGATAGATTAGTTAGAAAGAAAGATAGATTAGTTAAAAAGACAGATAGATAGATTAGTTAGAAAGAAAGATAGATAAGTTAGAAAGAAAGAAAGATTAGTTAGAAAGAAAGAAAGATTAGTTAGAAATAAATATAGATTAGTTAGAAAGAAAGAAAGATAGATTAGTAAGAAAATATAAAGAAAGAAAGATGGATTAGTTAGAAAAAAGAAAGAATGATTAGTTAGAAAGAAAGAAAGAAAGATTAGTTAGAAATAAAGAAAGATTTGTTATAAAGAACGAAAGATTACTTTGAAAGAAAGAACGAAAGATTACTTAGAAAGATAGATTAGGTAGAAAGAAAGATAGATCAGTAAGAAAGGATGAAATAAAGAAAGATGGATTAGTTAGATAGAAAGAAAGAAAGATTAGTTAGAAAGAAAGAGAAAGATTAGTTAGAAAGAAATAAAGATGGATTAGTACGAAAGAAAGATGGATTTGTTAGAAAGACAGAAAGATTAGTTAAAGAAAGAAAGATTAGTTAGAATGAAAGAAAGAAAGGATTGGTTAGAAAGAAAGAAAGATGGATTTGTAGATAGATTAGTTAGAAAGAAAAAAAGATAGATTAGTTAGAAAGAAAAAAGATAGATTAGTTAGAAAGATAGATAGATGGATAGATTAGTTAGAAAGAAAGAAAGATTAGTTAGAAGGAAAGAAATATAAGTTAGAAAGAAAGAAAGAAAGATAGATTAGTTAGAAGGAAAGAAATATTAGTTAGAAAGAAAGAAAGATAGATTAGTTAGAAAGAAAAAGAAAGAAAGAAAGATTAGTTAGAAAGAAAGAAAGATAGATAGATTAGTTAGAAAGAAAGAAAGATTAGTTAGAAAGAAAGAAAGAACGATAGATAGATAGATAGAAAGAAAGAAAGAAAGATAGATAGATTAGTTAGAAAGAAAGAAAGATAGATTAGTTAGAATGAAAGAAAGATAGATGAGTTAGAAAGAAATGTAGAGAACTTACTGATGAACCAAACACAAATTAATCTTTCTAATCTCTCATGGGCTTCATTCAAATGTGATTCAGCATTCCGGATTTTAACACCACATTCCTAAGTCACAAAAGACTGGTGCCAAATTGTGTAGAACCCCCCCCCAGAGAAGATTTTATGGCCCGCAGGGACCAAGGAAACTGACCACCTTTGACCTGCCTCAGCACCACCACTGCTGCAGCAGGACAGATGTTTAACAGACTCGTCTTTCTTAAGGAGCAAGGTCCCATGAGCAGATGAACAGAGCAGACTTCAGCAGGGACCTTGCCGTGACCTCAGATTGGAATGTCTTTCTTAAACCCCAGAAACTTTACACACCAACACACTTTACATATCAAACCACATTAATTCTGCACATTCTGCAGAGAACAACTCAAACAGAACAATGCTCAGTGGACTCATAATCAAACATTGTTCCACTACCTAATCCTATATTCTAGCTATGTAGGTGTCTATTATATTAGATAGCATACAAGTCATGCAAATGTTGTTACTTTAGATGGATGAATGAAAGTGTGTCTTGTTTGATATCAGTGAGATCATATATTCTTAATTCTTAAGATGGCTTGAGTGAAATCTGTGTAAAATGCTTTGTATGATTATAATAATCTATAATGTTAAACTGTGGTCTCTTGTTCTCTGCTAGTGTTGGAGAGCAAGCAGATCATAGATAACGCCTGATTTACGCCTGATAAGAAGAAACAAGGTCCACCTCCTAAGATGATGCCATTGTCCAATTGGCCAGAATTCTCCAAAAGAGGTTGGACTAACTTTAAGTTAAAGACCCGAACAAAGCAGTTCAGTTCAGTTCAGTTCAGTTCAGAGAGCAGTTCAGTTTTCGGTTCGGTTCAGTTCGGCAGTTCGGTTCGGTGTTAAATTAAGTTTGTGCCTCTCTCTATGATCAAACAGCAAGAGAGTGTTCATGTTCGTACGCTTCTACATCGACCAGACCAACTTTAGACCAGCAGACAAATAACCCATCAAGATCGGGGTTAAAACAGCTCATTCAAGCCACCTTACTCGTCTTACTTTCCTTTCTTCCTTTATTTTCTTTTTCGTAAAAGTCTCGGTTCTAAGTTAAGTTTTGCTGCAAAGTTGCGTTTAACGTTTCGGCTGCAAAACCCGCTTCCAACTTCAAAGACTTTCATTCATCCGCGCCAACACCCCACGTGACTGGCCGTCCAAGATCTATCAGGCACACGAGGAGACCAGCCAAGTAACGGACCCGGGAAACACCTTTGACGAAGCACCGCAAAAAGGAAACTCCCTGGCATAAGCAACGCAAAGACAAGCAAGTACTCCAGACTCGATCTGAACTGGTGCCTTTGTATGTAAATTGAATAACCTGTCTAAGAAACGAAGGGTTAAATTAATGCTTGGTGGTTCGTTCAGGTCATGTCTTACAAGTGCCTCTCACTCACTCTGAAAACCCACTCTTTCTCTCTCTCCCTCTCTCTTCCTCTGCGCCTCGTATGAATGTGTGTGTGTGATTGTGTTTAGACCTTAGTTTTATGTGTTTAGAATAATCAATAAAGTCTTGTTTATATTTGAAAAGATATTTGTCTTGTGTTGTGTGCTTACACATTTAATGTCTTGTACTGTCGATCTAAAGTTACCTTGCTAATACATAGTGTTTCACTATAGATTGGATAAATATCTGTTGCCAAGGTTAAAATTACGGCCCGTTCAAATGAACTCTAAACAAGTCATTTGCTCGGTTCCATAGTGATTCGGTCAATGATTCATTGCAAATCGATGAATCATTCCCTTTGAGCTAAATTGGCCTTCTGGCCCCCTTTAATACATTTTATGTATATTATTATTATGTAGGTTCGCTACAGAAAGAAAGATAGGATTAGTTAGAAAGAAAGAAAGAAAGAAAGATAAATTAGTTAGAAAGAAAGATAGATAGATTAGTTAGAAAGAAAGAAAGATAGATTAGTAAGAGAAAGAAAGAAAGAAAGATTAGTTAGAAAGAAAGAAAGACAGACAGATTAGTTAGAAAGATAGATAGATAGATAGATTAGTTAGAAAGAAATATAGATTAGTTAGAAAGAAAGAAAGATAGATTAGTAAGAAAATATAAAGAAAGAAAGATGGATTAGTTAGAAAAAAGAAAGAAAGATGGATTAGTTAGAAAAAAGAAAGAAAGATGGATTAATTAGAAAGAAAAAAGAATGATTAGTTAGAAAGAAAGATTAGGTAGAAAGAAAGATGGATCAGTAAGAAAGAAAGAAAGAAAGAAAGAAAGAAAGAAAGAAAGAAAGAAAGAAAGATCTTCTAATAGTTAGAAATAAAGAAAGATTTGTTTGAAAGAATGAAAGATTACTTAGAAAGAAATAACGAAAGATTACTTAGAAAGAAAGAACGAAAGATTACTTAGAAAGAAAGAACGAAAGATTATTTAGAAAGAAAGAAATAAAGAAAGATGGATTAGTTAGATAGAAAGAAAGAAAGAAAGAAAGATTAGTTCGAAAGAAATAAAGATGGATTAGTACGAAAGAAAGATGGATTTGTTAGAAAGACAGAAAGATTAGTTAGTAAGAAAGAAAGATTAGTTAGAATGAAAGAAAGAAAGGATTGGTTAGAAAGAAAGAAAGATGGATTTGTAGATAGATAGATTAGTTAGCAAGAAAGAAAGATTAGTTAGAAAGAAAAAAAGATAGATTAGTTAGAAAGAAATATAGATTAGTTAGAAAGAAAGAAAGATAGATTAGTAAGAAAATATAAAGAAAGAAAGATGGATTAGTTAGAAAAAAAGAAAGAAAGATGGATTAGTTAGAAAAAAGAAAGAAAGATGGATTAATTAGAAAGAAAAAAGAATGATTAGTTAGAAATAAAGATTAGGTAGAAAGAAAGATGGATCAGTAAGAAAGAAAGAAAGAAAGAAAGAAAGAAAGAAAGAAAGAAAGAAAGAAAGATCTTCTAATAGTTAGAAATAAAGAAAGATTTGTTAGAAAGAACGAAATATTACTTAGAAAGAAAGAACGAAAGATTACTTAGAAAGAAAGAACGAAAGATTACTTAGAAAGAAAGAACGAAAGATTACTTAGAAAGAAAGAAATAAAGAAAGATGGATTAGTTAGATAGAAAGAAAGAAAGAAAGATTAGTAAGAAAGAAAGAAAGAAAGAAAGATTAGTTCGAAAGAAATAAAGATGGATTAGTACGAAAGAAAGATGGATTTGTTAGAAAGACAGAAAGATTAGTTAGAAAGAAAGAAAGATTAGTTAGAAAGAAAGAAAGATTAGTTAGAATGAAAGAAAGATTAGTTAGAATGAAAGAAAGAAAGGATTGGTTAGAAAGAAAGAAAGATGGATTTGTAGATAGATAGATTAGTTAGCAAGAAAGAAAGATTAGTTAGAAAGATAGATTTGTTAGAATGAAAGATAGATTAGTTAGTAAGAAAGAAAGAAAGAAAGAAAGAAAGAAAGAAAGAAAGAAAGATCTTCTAATAGTTAGAAAAAAAGAAAGATTTGTTAGAAAGAACGAAAGATTACTTAGAAAGAACGAAAGATTACTTAGAAAGAAAGAACGAAAGATTACTTAGAAAGAAAGAACGAAAGATTACTTAGAAAGAAAGAAATAAAGAAAGATGGATTAGTTAGAAAGATAGATTTGTTAGAATGAAAGATAGATTAGTTAGAAAGAAAAAAAGATAGATTAGTTAGAAAGAAAAAAGATAGATTAGTTAGAAAGATAGATAGATAGATGGATAGATTAGTTAGAAAGAAAGAAAGATTAGTTAGAAGGAAAGAAATATTAGTTAGAAAGAAAGAAAGATAGATTAGTTAGAAGGAAAGAAATATTAGTTAGAAAGAAAGAAAGATAGATTAGTTAGAAAGAAAGAAAGAAAGAAAGATAAATTAGTTAGAAAGAAAGATAGATTAGTTAGAAAGAAAGAAATAAAGAAATATTAATTAGGAAGAAGATAGACAGATTAGTTCAAAAGAAAGATAGAAAGATAGATTAGTTAGAAAGAAAGAAAGAAGGAAAGATAGATTAGTTAGAAAAAAAAGAAAGATAGAAAGATAGATTAGTTAGAAATAAAGAAAGATTAGTTAGAAAGAAAGAAAGATAGATTAGTTAGAAAGAAAGATAGATAGATTAGTTAGAAAGAAAGATCGATTAGTTAGAAAGAAAGAAAGAAAGAAAGAAAGAAAGATTAGTTAGAAAGAAAGATAGATTAGTTAGAAAGAAAGAAAGAAAGAAAGAAAAGATTAGTTAGAAAGAAAAATAGATAGATGGTTCGAAAGAAAGAAAGAAGAAAGATTAGTTAGAAAGAAAGAAAGATTAGATAGAAATAAAAAAAATTAAAAAGATAGATTAGTTAGAAAGAAAGATAGATAGATTAGTTAGAAAAAGAAAAGATAGAAAAGATAGTTAGGGAAAGAAAGAAAGATAGATAGATTAGTCAGAAAGAAGAAAGAAAGAAAAGATTTAGATTAAGTTAGAAAGAAAGAAGAAGAAGAAAGAAAGGAAAGAAAGAAAGAAAAGAAAGATAGAAAATAGATTGATTGTAGAAAGAAAGAAAGAAGAAGAAAAGAAAAGATAGTTAAGAAAGAAAGAAAGATTAGTTAGAAAGAAAGAAGATTAGATAGAAATAAAAAAAAATTAAAAAAGATAGATTAGTTTAGAAAGAAGAAGATAGATTAGTTAGAAGAAAGAAAGATTAGTTAGAAAGATAGATAGTTAGAAAGAAAAAATAAGATTAGTTAGAAAGAAAGAAAGAAGAAAGAAAAATAGATTATTTAGAAAGAAAAAAGATAGATTAGTAGAAAGAAAGATAGAAAGATAGTAGAAAGAAAGAAAGATAGATAGATTAGTAGAAAGAAAGAAAGATTAGTAAGAAATAAAAATAAAAAGAAGAATTAGTTAGAAAGAAAAGATAGATGATTAGTTAGAAAGAAAGATTAGTTAAAAGATAGATTAGAAAGAAAAAAAAAGATTAGTTAGAAGAAAGAAAGAAAGAAAAATAGTTATTAGAAAGAAAAAAGATAGATTAGTTAGTAGAAAGAAAGAAAGAAAAGAAGAAAGAAGAAAGAAAGATTAGTTAGAAGAAATAGATTAGTTAGAAAGAAAGATTAGTTAGAAAGAAAGAAGATAGATTAGTTAGAAAGAAGATATAGTTAGTTAAAAGAAAGAAAGAAAGATAGATTAGTTAAGAAGAAGATAGAAAGATTAGTGAAAGAAAGAAAGAAGAAGATTAGTAAAGAAAGAAGAGATAGATAGATTATTAGAAAGAAAGACAGAAAGAAGATAGAATAGAAAGAAAAGAAAATAGATTGATTAGAGAAGAAGAAAGATAGATTAGTTGAAGAAGAAAGAAAGATAGAAAGTTAGTTAGAAAGAAAGATAATAATAGTAAGAAGAAAGATAGATTAGTTAGAATGAAAGAAAGAAGATAGAGAAGAAGAAAGAAAGAGAAGATAGAATAAAAAGAAAGATAGAAGAAGAAGATTAGTAAAGAAGATAGTAATTAGTTAGAAAGAAAGAAGATAGATTAGTTAGTAGAAAGAAGAAAGATAGTAAAAGAAAGAAGAAAGAAAGTAGAAAAGGAAAAAGATAGAAAGAAAGATAGATAGTAGAAGAAGAATATAATTAGAAAGAAAAAGAATAGAAGAAAGAAGATAGATTAGTTAGAAAGAAAGAAGATAGAAAGAAAGAAAGAGATTAGTTAGAAAGAAAGAAAGATAGATAGTTAGAAAAAGAAAGAAGAAGTAGTAGAAAGAAGAAAGAAGATAGTTAGAAAAAAAAGAAAGATAGATAGTTAGAAAGAAAGAAGATAGATTAGTTAGAAAGAAAAGAAGTGAAGAAGTAGTTAGTTAGAAAGAAAGAAAGAAAAGATAGAAGATTTGTTAAAGAAAAGAAGGAAAGAAAGAAGAAGAAAGAAGAAGAGAAGATAGAGTTAGTTAGAAGGAAGAAAGATAGAAAGAATAGATTAGTAGAAAGAAAGAAAAAGATAGTAGTAGAAAGATAGAAAGATTAGTTAGAAAGAAAGATAGATAGTTAGAAGAAAGAAAGAAAGATAGATTAGTTAGAAAGAAAGAAGAAAGAAAGAAGAAGAAAGAATAGATTAGTTTAGAAGAAAGAAGAAATTAGTTAGAAGAAGAAAGATAGATTAGTTAGAAGAAAGAAAGAAATAATTAGTAAGAAGAAAGATAGATTAGTTAGAAGAAAGAAAGATAATTAGTTAGAAAGAAGAAGAAGAAAGAAAAGATTAGTTAGAAAGAAGAAGATTAGTTAGAAAGAAAGATAGATAGTTGAAGAAAGATATTAGTTATAGAAAGAAGAAAGAATTATTAGAAAAAAGATAGATAGATAGATAGGTTAGAAAGAAAGAAGAAGATAGATTAGTTAGAAGAAAGAAAGATAGATAGATTAGTTAGAAAGAAGATAGATTAGTAGAAGAAAGAAAGATAGATTAGTTAGAAGAAAGAAAGTATTAGTTAGAAGAAGAAAGAAGAAGTATAGATAGTAGAAAGAAAGATAGATTAGTTAGAAAGAAAGAAGATAGATTAGTTAGAAGAAAGAAAGAAGAATTATTAGAAAAGAAATGATTAGTAAAAGAAGAGATAGAATAGATTAGTTAGAAAGAAAGAAAGAGAAGATTAGTAGTAATGAAAGAAAGATAGTAGTTAGTTAGAAAGAAAGATAGATTAGTTAGAAAGAAAGAAAGATAGATTAGTTAGAAAAGAAGAAGAAAGAGAGAAGAAAGAAGATAAAAGAAAGAAAGAATAGAAAGAAGAAAGAAAGAAAAAGAGTTAGAAGAAAGAAAGATAGATTAGTTAGAGAGTAGTTAGAAGAAGAAAGAAAGAAGTAGAAAGAAAGAATAGATTAGTTAGAAGAAGAAAGAAAGAAGATTAGTTAGAAAGAAGATAGATTAGTTAAGAAAGAAAAAGATAGATTAGTAGAAAGAAAGAAAGAAGAAAGATAGTTAGTTAGAAAGAAAGAAGATTAGTAGAAAGAAAGAAAGAAAGATAGTAGAAGAAAGAAAGAATAGATGATTAGAAAAGAAAGAAGAGAAGAAGATTAGTTGAAGAAAGAAAGAATAATTAGTTAGAAAGAAAGAAAGATAATTAGATTAGAAGAAGAAAGATAGATTAGTTGAAGAAAGAAAGATAGATAGTAGAAAGAAAGAAAGAAGAAGATAAGTTAGTTAGAAGAAAGAAGATATAGTTAGAAGAAAGATAGATTTAGTTAGAAAGAAGAAAAAGATTGATTAGTAGAAAGAAGATAGATATTAGTTAGAAATAGAAAGAAGATAGATAGTAGAAAGAAAGAAAGAAAGATAGATTAGTTAGAAAAAAGATAGATGATAGATAGAAAAGAAATGAAAGAAAGAATAGATTAGTTAGAAGAAAGAAAGAAGATTAGTAGAAAGAAAGAAAGAAGATTAGTTAGAAGAAGAAAGAATAGATTAGAAAGTTAGAAAGAAAGAAAAAAAGAAAGATTAGTTAGAAAGAAAAGAAGAAGATTAGTTAGAAAGAAAGATAGATTAGTTAAGAAAGAAAGTAATAGAAAGAAAAAGATTAGTAGAAGAAGTAGATTAGAAGAAAGAAGATAGATTAGTTAGAAAGAAAGTAGATAGTTAAAGAAAAAGATTAGTAAAAGAAAGAAAGAGAAATAGTAGAAAGAAAGAAGAGAGTTAGAAAGAAAGAAAGATAGATTAGTTAGAAAGAAAGAAGTTAGAAAAAGAAAAATAGATTAGTTAAGAAAAAAGTAAAAGAAAGATGATAGATTAGTTAGAAAAAGAAAGATAGAGAAGAAAGAAAGATGATTAGTTAGAAAGAAAGAAAGATAGATTAGTTAGAAAGAAAAGAAAGATAGATTTTAGAAGAAAGAAGAAGATAGAATAGATTAGTAGAGAAGAAAGAAGATAGATTAGTTAGAAAGAAAGAAAGATTAGTTAGAAGAAAGAAAAGATAGATTAGTTAGAAAGAAAGAAAGAATAGATTAGTTAGAAAGAAAGAAAGAAGATTAGTTAGAAAGAAAGAAAGTGAAAGAAAGATAGATTA